>CM077801.1:22471031-22847782 GCA_039737535.1 Lagodon rhomboides | reverse complement strand
CGCTGAATTAAACATGCTCCAAGGAACAGGGACGGTCCGAAAGCTGCTTTAAAACAAGCGGGGATCCGGAACAATCCACAGGGTGCCATAGTAATGATGGATATCTCCAAATGAGACCAGCATTTTACAGCTGAGGGCTTTTTCGGAGAGTGCATTGTGTTTTTCCAGCGTCTAAATCTGGGCTCTGTGTTTTTTCAGCTAATGTTTGAAATCCTGATTAGATTGACCATATTTACGGTTTGCTCTTTGCCTCCCTTCAGCCCATTTAATCTTCTTTGGAGTTTCACCCGCATCCTTCTTTAATCTGGGCCGCGGGCTGTTTTCACTTAGTGTCATGAATCTGCAATGCCGTCATGACAGAAGACAACAATGTGGTTGTTAATTTGCCTTTTTGGAAACCGTCTCCTTTTCTGTTTCGTGGCTTTTATAAAAACCTCCGATCCACTCATCCTGATGATCAGTGTTCCTTATTTCGGACCTGTTTTGTGTCCGGAGGCGTCTCTGTCAGCAGTGAAGCTTGTCTTTTGTCTCCGTCAGCAGTGAGATATTTGCTCAGTGACTGACGGGGCGGCGAGCGGGAGCAGAGCTGCGTATCGCCGACCTTACTAATGCAGTTCAAACAGGGCCAGGTGATCTATATGCAGCGTGCGTCTCTGTGACTGACAGCCTGCATGTCACAGTGTGACCCTTCTCATCAGACCCTCGCTCCAGACATGTCAAAATCCACTTACCACTCTGACATGGACGGTTAAGCTCCTCCGCTGATCCTCCTCTTCACCGCGGGGGGCCCCGGGGCTGTCGGTCTGGACCGGGCCCTCGGGTGCCTCTGGAACAGCAGAAATTCACACACGCTCACATTTCACAGATCTGTCACACGTCACTGCTGTCACTCGAAGCGCTTTTTGCTTACAGTTCTCAGACTTGCATCAGTTTTAGACATTTCTGTAACACTGAAGGAAATATTTCAGAAGCCAGCGGAGGATCTGAAGAAGACGTTATCATGAAGCTTAAGAGACGGCGGTTTCTTTTTAATGATCTAAAACATCAAATATACAGCGTTCTGGCACACTGCCTTTTCTTTCTTTAACACTAAACCCACCATAAGTTAGTGTCTTTTAGAAACAGGCTGGTATCAGTTAGGACTTAACACAATATATTGTTTCAACATCGACATCGCAGCGTTTGCAAATAAGGCAAATTAAGTCAAACATGTCATGCTACAGCTCCTTTGCTGCTTGATTTTAAAAAGAAAAACGTGCAAAGTTCTCATTTCCCACGACTAATCTACAAGAGAAGTCTGTCTGATATTACGTAATTAAATCCAATTGTGAGTGACATGTAATCAATTCATCGATTTATCAAACAAAGCAGGATGTACTGTGGTTGTTTGATATCATACACTCCTACAAAAACACCAAATCATTCTCAAAAGATTAGTTATTTCCAAGTTATCTGGTGAAAAATTCTGGATTTTTCTCATATTGCTGTTTATATCACAATCTTACTTCTCATATCATACAGCTGTAGTGTCAGTATGCATGTTTAGTCCTACACTGGATGGAAATAACAGATAAAAACAAAAAAAAAATAGATTAGTTATAGAAGTGTAAGCAGTACTTGTGTTTGTAATATATTCAAGGTAGTGTTTTAATATGAATAAGTGCTGTAATAACTCTAATTATACACCTTCTCACTGTTATATTCACTTTTTCCAGACTGAGCTGCAGCCTGGTTAGCTTCAGTCAGAGGAGCAGAGCACGTGACAGCCTTGTCATTCCAGCTTCAGTGATCTAAATGTTTAAACTTCAGCTGAATGAGTTCATGGCTTTCTGCGGTTCTGACAGAATCACCTCAAGTAACCCGTCCGTCCGCTCAGCAGAGACTGGTGCCGTGACAGGTTGGACTTAAAATCAGAGTTTGTGTTATTGCTATTGCAGATTTTCCAGGCGATGTGATGCTGTGAGGCCTCAGTCCTGATCAAACGGGCTGGTATTTCCACACACACACACACACACACACACACACACACACACACACACACATGGACTGTGTCTCTCACGCAGAGTGATCTCCGCTGGGATCAAAGCTCAGATGAGCTCCAGGTCGGCACAGGCAGAATCAGAAGCCTTGACGGTGATAGGAGTTGAGCTGGCTGACAGGGAGGAATGGCGTCCATCTCCATCCCCCCCCCCCTCCCCGCCGCCCTGCGCTCCGAGGTGACGAGCAGCTCGCCGCTGTGTAGCCAGGCGGAAAACTGCCCTTTCTGGCGCTGAGATGCCTCGGCCCTTTGGCACAGAGCGCGGCACCGTCCACCATCTCCTCCATCCATCTGCAGCTCAGCGTTATCTGCAGCCTCCCGCTGTAGATCTAACGCTGCTATTGTTGCCTCCTGCTGCTGCTCTGGAGTCAGCCGTCAGGTACCGAAGATGAAGATTAGAGGAAGTGAGGTCACGAGGAGCAAAGATGCTGAGGGTTATTTCTCCACGCTTAATCTCACTGACTAACGCTACAAACAAACGAGGTCACCAGCCCTTGATCCTTAATGCCTGGAGGATATGTGAAGATGCCTTTTGTGTAGACGCAGAGCAGATGTGAGCAGAGGAGGAAGCACACATCTCTGCTTCTTCTTCTTCCTCTGGATCTGCTGACACTTCCACTGCGAGGCTCAGTCGCTCCTTTGTCGTTTATTAGCACACAGAGAATTCTTTGACATCACTTCACTCTGTTTATGTTGATTTCCACCTCAGTGTGTCCACCTCACTGAGCTTCTCATCTCACCACATTTACCTCCATCACTCTGGGGCACATCAGCGAGTCAGAGATGTAGAGTTACTGTCTGCTGCCACCTGCTGGTGCTCAGACTGACGTACCTGCAGACTGACGAGCATTCACACCTCTGTTTGGATCACTTTTATGAAAGATGACAACGAGAGAGGTGTGAGCGAGTAAACCTTGTAATTTACTGTCTTGACAGTGTTGTTATGTCTACTTTAGACTTCTTCTACAATGCTCTCCTGTGAGCTCGTGTTTATTTGTGTTACATACGTAGGAAGTATGATGAACATGTAGTCCTGTCTTTCATCAAGTCATTCATTCATTGATAAAGACCCATAGAAGAAAGGCTGACAGTGATGTAACTGTTCTACTTGTTCTAATGCATTTACCCACCGAGTCATTATGTCCATATTACTGATGATTATTCATCAGAAATCTCATTTTAATATGATATTAAATGACCAAAAGTCAACCCTACAATATTGTCGCAGTCTCAATATTGAGATATTTGATCAAAGATATTGTGAGAATTTGTCGCCGAGTACTACAAAACATTTATAGTTTAAGTGTTTTTTAGGAGTTTTTAAAATATGGAGATATAGATCGAGTGTCGATGTAGCTAAAAATATATATGATGTTCTGCTTTTTCTTTCATTCAGTCAATCATTCATTGATAAAGGCTGATGGTAAAAGTGCAATTGGGACTAAAAGTGTTTTATTTACAAGTGGGTTTAGCTAAGGTCAATATATTTCTGTTTTTCTGTAGTGAAGAAGAAGAAAGTTAGCAAACATTAATTTATTCAAGCAATGAAAAATCTGTCAGGGTTCCCACGTGTCCTGGAAAACCTGGAAAATGTTTGACCAATTTTCCAGTCATGGAAAACATATGGAAAATGAGAAAAAAGGACAAATGTCCTGGAAATTGTTAAGTTTTCCTGGGAAATAATTTCAGGTATCCCACGCTCCCTGAAATTATCTTCCAGGACTTTTCCAGGACATTTTCGCTGTCCTGGAAAATAATTTCAAGGAAAGAGTGGGAACCCTGTCTGTGCTGCAAATTTTGTATGAGGAAGGAAATGTATTCAAGCCGTTGCACAATGCAGCTCTGTGAGACACGTAAACAAGATGAGCTTCACGTTGGTGTCTGAATACTTTCAATACTCATTTTCCGCAGCATCGATACACCAGTAGTTCACCTCTCTCCTCTCCAATGGCGAGCTGACACACTCGCCGCTGTCGTTCCCACATGACCCGCCTCCTCCCACCGCTCTGCTCAGAAGTAAATTCAGTCAGATGCTGTTCTGATGACACACAGCACGCCAGCTTTGTTATATTTATCTTTTAATTAAAATCTAAAATTCCTCCGCCCTCATTGTTGCCTCTATGTGGCATCAAAGTATAGATATTATTCAAGTCAAGTCAACACTACTTTACAGGGCAGGTTCAAAGTATTTCAAAGTAAATTCATAAAGAAACTATGAAATAAAAACTGTGGTGAGAAGGAAACCTTTATATCAGCAGAGGGAGACAGATCTGACCTGTAGCCAACCTCCTCCTGTACAGCTCCACACATCACTGCAGACGTAAACACGCAGGGCACACACACACTCTCACACACACTCTCACACACACTCTCACACTCTCACACACTGAGAGGTGGTGGTTTATTTGAACATGTGAGTCAGCCGGTCCCTGTGGGCCGCAGCTGGAGAGAGCCGAGCTCCACCCTGCAGCACCAGCGTCACATGTGGTTGCAACTCCCCCAGCCAGCCTCCCCTCCACCACAACTCCCCCCCCGATTTACGCCTGCCGGACACCCCTCCCCTTCTCCTCAGGATGCATTGTCCTCCAGCCGCTGCGCCGCTGAGTTAAAGTTTCTAAACTGTGTCGAGCAGCCAGTGCTGGGTCGCTACTGTTCTGTTGGCAGCCAGATGCCTGCTTGTGGTGAGTGTGTTTTTGTGTGTTTGCGCTGGAATGTCGTCCACCGGTTAGAGCGGCGAGTTTCCTGTAGATGAACAGGGCGAAGTTTAATTCTATATAGCCTTTTTAAAAGACAGCTGAGTGTGTGCATCTGAGAAGAAAAGCTTCAGCAAGTCAGTGCTTGTTCATGTGATCTGTGAAACATCAATTATATACACTGTCTTTACAAAAGTCTTTCAGTCTGGGAGGTTTTAACAAGTATTTCTCTGCTGACGTCTGATTAAAACAGTTTATTTGATTGACAGATGAATGACAAGACCCTCACTAGTGCACGTGTTTGATAAGTTAATGTTGTTTTGAAAGGAAATCTTCAAATGGGATAGAAACATACACGCTTTTCAGCCAATGCAGCATCAGTCAGATGTGGAATACAGTTTCTTACAAACCCACAGTCGGTTTTAAAAAGGAGTTGACTTAAATTTAACCCCTCAGGAAACGTATTATCACAGAAGCTGTCTGTTATCCGAATCCCTGTGTGCTCTTTGTCAGCCCTCTTCTGACTCCGAGCAGAAGTAAAGTGATACAAATTGTGTGCTGGTACTCTGTGACCCGGGTCCGGTTGCCTGAAAGGTTGAGACAAGACAGAGGAACTGTAAAAACACTCATTAGACACCCCGGGGCCCTCGGGGGCACGTGAAGCTTTTGTCTGCCTGCGAGATGCTCAGAGCCTCAGAAACGCGACACCACTCTCTCCTTTTCAAGCCTCTGTGGTCGATGTCTCATGCTGCAATTTTGGCTTGGAGGCCATTAATTTGGAGACAGAGGGAAATATAAAGCACGCTGGAATATTTTCCCAAACTCCCATTTTAGTCTGAATTTTCAGCACCAGCGTTTGGAACTCATCGCTCGTTCGACTTGTCGGTTTGTTTTTCTCCGTGTTTACCTTCGTCTGAAGCGAGGATGCGTACACGCTGCGTGTCTAATAAGCGCCCGGGGCCACGCAATATCATGCGCCCGTGTCACAATGAGCCGTTTATGTGGACGGGCGACAGAAGAGAGGCTGCAGCCAGGCACAGCGCGGAGCCTCTCCGTCGGCCCTCGGCCTCGTTTTTCTCCCGACTGTATGAAAAGCGGCCAGACTTTCAGGCCGTTTTCCACCCGGGGGCACGTCATTCACCAAATGAATGGCCCCTCTTTTCTGGACAGTCGAGCCACTCACAGTCCATCATGCCACGAGACAAGTGAGCCCACAGTGTTGCTGTTCACTGCCGAGGACTGTTTTCAGTTGGCACATTTGCATCCCTTCGGGGGTTCGGCGTGAGCGGAGCACAATAACAATAATAACAATGCGTGAGACAGTTTATGGACAGACTGGGTGGCGATTACCGATGAAGAGACACAGCTTTTATTGGTCTTAACTCAGGACTGGGCATGATGGGAGAGTGTCTTACACGTTGTCGTACCCACAGTGTAATCTTTTCATATCATATTTGTCTTATTATCTAGTTGTAGCTCATTAACTGTCTCTCTTTATTTACACAGCAGCAGGAAATGGTGATAAAACATATTAAACATATGTGTTTTTCAGAATCTGATGCGACTCGCAGCACAACGAGGAAAAAAATGCACATATTTGTGGTTGAATAAATATTCTACCACCACCTTCACTGTGCCTGAAGCTGCATGGCTGTAATAAATATGTTAATTTTAACCACATATCGACTACATCTATGTGAAACGGGTCGCTTGTGGTGACAAACCCACAGATAATTCTCACCCGAATGCTGCAGTATACGTGAGCTCTACCGAGGGGAAAGAACGCCTCGCTGCTGTCGTAGTGTCGTTTCTAAATGCAGCCAGCGGCTGTTTTACACCAGAGGAGCATCGGTGGAGAACAAAACAAAGCTAAAAGGGGACTGAATGCTCGTAAACCTCAGGTGGACAGAAACACATCACCAAATGAATACTAATGTGATGCTCGATATCAAAACAGGCAACCGAATCCAACATGTTAGCAGCAACAACTTCATAAAGCGATGGTATGATGACATGTTCTCCCAGGTCATCCCAGGTATTGTAGGAGTATAATAGCCGGTTTAATGCCACTCCAAAGGTCAACAGACATTGTTTGTTGTGTGAGCGAGGCGAAACTGACATTTGTGCTGATTTCTTTTGGCAGAATATCTTCTTTAAGAGCTTCAAAATAACCGAAAAAAAAAGAAATGATCATCATAGCCGAGGTCGCTTTCATGCGTCCAGGTGCAGACCCAGACGAGGAAACTCACAGATCAATTGAATACGTTGAACATAATCTTAGGAGATGCTGCTCAGCTAATCAGATCTGTGAAGTCTGATGAGCACGAAGAGACGAGACGATCAGATCAGGACAGTCAGAGAAGTGAGTGAGTCAGAGACGGGTCATTTCTCACGCCTCGCTCTCTCTGGATTTTAATTGAAAACTTCTGCTTTATACTGTATTAAAGAGGAAGGATTGAGATTGAACAAACAGTTAAACCTGAAAATCTCAACTTTTTGGATATGAATCAGAAAGTTTTTCTGCTTTGCTGATATAAAAACAAAACCCAGGCAGCGTTATGTTCCCTCGAAAATGTATTTTACTTATAATAAATAGTTATTAGCAGATGAGTCTACAGGATTCTGTGCTTTATGTAGACAATCACCACAGTTTAAATGCCTCTCTTTGGATTTACTGTCACTCCGCTGAGGAGGAAACCAGCCTGTGTGGTCCCAAAGGTCACTTTAGGTCATAAAACTCAGCGAAAAGTCTCTGAAACGATTTATCTCTCATTCGTTCCTTCTTCCCACGTGGATGGCAAAAAGGCACATAACTTCAGGTAGCACAATCGTAGGAAACCGAGCGGGGTGACATCCAGGAGGGCTCGCTCTGTCAGGCCTCGTCTGACCGAGTGCTTCTGCTGCTTGTGATTTACGGTCGACTGATCTGTGGCCTCTTGAGTCGACTCCTGACGAGGGTACGAGGGCCGGGTGAGAGCCGAGGCTGCGTCACACGGCGCTTCCTCCGGTCAGGGGGTCGGGTCTGAAGAGGTGGAGGGGGTCACGGGGCAGGAAGGCAAGAAGCTGGTGAAGACAGAGGCAATATCACAGCTGGACGTCTGCGATGCTTTTACACTCCTGGCGCTTTATCTCCGCGTTTCCTGGCTGTTTGTTTTGCTGGTGACCGTACTAAACCCTGAAACAATGGCTGTCATCACGACAGCGGTCAGTGTTTACAGCGCTCGCCTGCCGTCTGGCGTCTCGCTCGACCTCTGCGGGGTGTCGTCTTCCTCCTCTGGTCTGTGGTCGCGGTGTTTGAACGGCTCTTTATCTCTTGCAGGATGGCTCCGTGGGGAACCTTGACGACCTGGCTCAGGAGTACTCTCAGTATTACGGCACCTCCCTCAGCGACGTGTGTGAAAGGATGGAGGAGCTCCGGAAACGCAAAGTAGTGCACGATGCAGAGATGGTAAACGCTCCTATCAGTCCTTAAAAAACGTTGGCTCATCAAAAAATCTAATGTCTCAGCATTTAATTATTGAGGCTCTCTGTGCTGCCATCTCATTCATTTACCACAGATGTCTTTTAAAGCAACACTATGTAACTTTTAAAGCTATTCTAGAGAAAGTCTCAGAGTCTTAGAGTCTCATCTGTGGGTTGTCAAATACTGACGCTTCGGGTTCCGTTGTATCTGAGCCACAAACCCAAAGCATCAATATCTGATGTCCTGGAGATGAGACTCAACAATCCACTCTCTTACTCTGGAAAGTAACATATAATTACTTTAAAAGAATAGTTACACTTCCTGCTTCCTGGGAAAGATTAAAAGATCGACACCAGTTGAGCCTCAACTCTTAGTCGATTGATCGATTGGACCAAAGCTGCCCAGAGTGAGGCCTGCAGGCCAGAGTTGGCCCGTCATTGGGTTTGATTTCTGCCAGATTTTTCTCACAGAAGAAATTAATGAAAAGAAAATCATAAAATAAATCTCTCTTTATGCAGTTGCTCATTGCAAAAAGCATCTATTTTTTAGTGGCTTGCTTTTTCTGGGCGGCCCTCTAAGGGAAAAAGTTCTGGATTAGACAAAATAATTAACCAACCAACTATTTTTCACAAGCAAAAATGTCACGTATTTGCTGGTTCTGGTTTCCTAAATGTTTGTATTTACTGTTTTTCTCTCTCATTCATGACAGTAAATGAAGAGGCATTGTGTTTTGGACTGGTGGTTGGCATTTTTTACACTTTTGTGGCATTTTCTAACCCCAACCAAATATAAATGAATTTAATTGATGGATTGTTTGTTGCAGCCTTCGACACCAGCTTAGCATGAAGACTGGAAACAGGAGGAAACAGCTAGTGTAGCTCTGAAACCCACAAATGAACATTTTATATCCCATCTAACTGTTTCCAGTCTTCATGCTAAGCTAAGCTAACCAGCTGGCAGCTGTAGGTACACATTAAACGTCAGACATGATGAGATTTTCTCTTCTAACTCTCAGTAAGGAAGTGAGTAAGACTGTTTAACTGCTCCTTTAACTTACAGCTCTATATTCGCTTCACGCTGCGTTACAGTAGTTTATGACTATTTGCTTTTACCCGGAGGCTTCCTATAACCCGCCTCTGGAGAACAGATGAAAACATGCCTGTGTGTTTATTGACGTTGTTAAATCACGTCAAATAAAAACTCATAAAAGTTGAATATTTTCCTGTCTGGCAGTAAAGTCACTGCAGAGGTGACACACCGGTGTTATTCCACTACAGGCGCTGGACGATCCAGCAAGCTGAATATTATTTCTATTTCTGCGTTAAGATGACACTATAATTTACTCCTCCGCTTCCCCTCGCCTGTGTGTTTCAGGGAAAGGTTGACTCAGCGGCCACATCACTGCAGCTCCGCTCGCAGATCCAGGTGAGTGTCCGGCTCCGACCCCGAGAGGAGGCAACTTCCTGCCGTGTGCGTCAGCAGACGGGGCTGATAAGGGGCCTTGGAATTGCCTTGTCATGATTATCCTCAGTAAAAAAAAAAAAACCCAAGAAGAAGATTTAAAGCGGTCATATGACTGAGTGTGATGCAGAGAGCTGGCCTTCACACTGTCCTGGAATGTGAGGGAATAGATCCGAAAAATGCAGCTGGTGGCATGTGTGGGTTCTGTGGCCGCCGCATAACAAGATTTTAAATAGGCAACAAATTACAAATAAGGGAATACCCCAGATTCTTCCTCTGCTACCCTTTAATCACAGTCAATACTGTCTGTCTGTGTAATATACTTTGTCTGCTCCATATTTTCCTGCTGTCCCTTGGAAGGAAAATGCCATATTTTAGCAAATGTTGCTTACAAAAACACTTGGTTGTTATCTGAACTGGTGACAAAACGTGTTTTCTCGTCTCCTCCAGGAATCCCTCGGGCTCAGCAGCAACACCTCCACTCCAGAGACCGAGAGAAGGTAAAGAGAAAATCCCAATCACGACTTATTGTTTTTAAAAGGACGTCGACAATCCATAACTTGAGAGGCCCAGCATTGAACAATGACTCGGACAAGGACACATGTTGAAGGGACAAATATGAGC
The DNA here is from genome assembly GCA_039737535.1 of Lagodon rhomboides. Classification (NCBI taxonomy): domain Eukaryota; kingdom Metazoa; phylum Chordata; class Actinopteri; order Spariformes; family Sparidae; genus Lagodon; species Lagodon rhomboides. The sequence goes on along the minus strand of CM077801.1, from coordinate 22,837,503 downwards.
ACACGGAAATACTATAATAGATAGAAGTCATGAAAGTTGCTGGAACTGTTATTTTCGTCCAGATGTTGTGTGGTGTTATCATTTATTAGTTCAATCACTTTTGGAAGCTGACCTGTGATTCCTCCTTCTCTATTATCTCTCAGCGCCTCTCGAGCTTTTCCTCTGCTTCCTGCTGCCGTCCAGTCGCGTTTATGAGGCATTTCTGTGTCACCTCTACACTTCCTTCCTTCATTCCTTCCTTCCTTCCTTCTGTTTCCTTTGAGACATTAGTCACCTTCGCTCTGTCATGTGACAAAGGAGCTGGGTGGATGACTAATGATGACGCGGCGTATTGGTTGGATTAAGCCTGATGAACAGACACAATAACTCTAAAAAATGAGCAATATCCTGATTTTTAGGGATTTTATTATAATAACAAACAGGCCTGAGTTATTCAGAACCACCACAGACAAATATGCTTCAATAAGATGAGATTCACAGGAAACTTACACTGCCCCCTAGTGGGAAACACACATAAGTTTGATGACTAACACCATTATTTGTCAGTCTATATATCTTAGAAGTGTTGATTAATCTTTTTCTTTCTTGTCTGTATATTTTTACTCACATTTCCAATCATCAATATGTTTTTTTAGAGAGTTTTCTTGCTCTTATCACAGTTCATGTGACTTTGGCCTTCGAGGTCGTTACTGTTAACATCGACGCAATCTGTTATTTTTTCCGTGCCAAAATATTTCAAATATTTATCGTCTCCCACATTCTTCAACCAAAGAGGGAAAACAGCGCCGACGTCTCCCTGCTGAGTAGTTTGAACATCATGGTGTAGCGCTCGCCTCGTGAACTGTGTGAAGTGGTATTAAAATGATTTGTTCTTTCATAATAACACATACAGACGTTTTCTACACTCATATAGATGATATTTAAGGTAGTGTTCAAGATTTTATTATGGACTGAGTATATTCGGTGTATCCTTTGGAGCAGGGCTGCAGAACGTGGGGGCCACCATATGGTTCAGATTTGTTTCTAGCAGAAAAACAAACGGCATTAAAAATAATTTAAAGTGCTCTCTCACATCAGTTGTATTTATATATCCCAAAATCACACTCACATTGCCTCAGTGGGGTTTGCAATCTGTACAGCGAGCGACATCCTTAGACTCTCAATTCCAGTGAGGAAAAACTCGCCATATTGAGAAAAAAACAAAAAAGATGGAAGAAACCTCAGGAGGAGCCACAGAGGAGGGATCCCTCTCCCAGGACAGACATATGTAGGATTCCTAATTATTAAAATCTGAGCACAGCTGGCAGGCAGTCAGTCAATTAAGGGAACTTGTGATCCTTGTCCCACTTTGCATTTTAGCACCACAGTTCAGTGGGTGCTTGCTTTCGACCCACAGCCTACGTTAATGTTCAGTTTTTGGCCCTCTAAGGGAAAAAGGTGTGGGCGCTCCTGCTCTACTGACACTGAAAACCAGATTAGTGACATTTTCTTTGTGGTTTGATGTAAAATAAATGAAAATATTTGATTGCAGGTAGCAGTTTTTGTTACTTCTGTCAGTGGACAATATGAGAACTAATATCTCCTTTAGAAAACAGGAAGAACAGGTCCGATCTGGTTGCTAACTCGTGCAGCGCTGCGACCCAACACCAGCAGCAAGTGTCAGCTGAGGGGAGAGACCGTGAAGAGAGAGAGAGAGAGACGGTTATAGACAACAAACAGACCAGAGAGATGAAGAGTGAGAGACAGACGGAGGGAGAGAGAGAGAGAGAAAGAGAGGGAGGGTGAAAGTGTGCAGGGAATGCAGAGGCCACGTTTGCGCCGCTGCTGCTGCTGCAAAACCCTGACTGGACACGAAAAAGACTCTATTGTTCGTGCGATGGCCGTAGAGCTCTGACCTCTGTTCATCAGCCAACAGCAGCCAGTCTTTTTCATCTGTTTTCACTACTTTGATTTCCTCTTCACTATGATGCCAGTGTCATGAGGGACAGAGCGCTTCTGTGATTCTCTTCTTTTTTCTTTTTTTCTTTTTTTTTTAAAAATCTGACGCAAGTCGAGAGGATAGAAAGATATGTTCAGGGAGATGGTGGGATAGGAGGGAAAATGAAGAAAATAACTTTGGACAACAGGTACCGGTCTGTTCTGCACCGCTGTGACTCCTCGCTCGCAGCTCTTCAGATGAAGTTAATATGTTGTTCTGGTTTTTTAGGTTTCCTGTGCACAAATCTAGTTCTGATGATGGATCAGGAGGTGAGTTTGGATTTCATGACTCTTATTTACATGCATCATGTACTTTAGGCTTTATTGTACAGTAGAATCAGGCTGTTTTTTAGCTACTTTAAAAATGTTTTTCTGTGTGGTAGATGAAGTTTATATTTCTTCTTTGTCATGTAAACATAAAAAAAAACGACTGTTACGTTTGTATTCTGAGAATATCCTATTTTGAGAACTTAATTTGGGTCTTTTTGCTTATAAAGTGGAGATGTTTATTTTTGTGGTGACGCTGTTTTCACTAAATCAAACTAAATCGTTGAAGGAAAATGGGACGGAAAGAGAAAAAGCAAGTCTTTTTGGCAGAGTTTTCGAAAGTCGCAGAAAGGAGTGATGCGTCAGATTTCAAAAGGTACGTTCAGAGAACGGCACAAACAAAGAAAGAAATGAAAGTGAGAATTAAAGCGGCCTGTTTTGTTCGGTCCGATCAGCTGACGCCTCTAATTTCTACCTGACAGGTGATGATGTTGGTTTTGTGGCCAGTGAAATCACCATGAGCGACGAGGAGCGGATCCAGCTGATGATGATGGTGAAGGAGAATATGATCTCTATAGAGGAAGCTCTGGCGCGGGTATGATGTCCCAGTGTTCAGTCAAAAAAACACATTATTCTTTAATATTATATGAGGTGGTTTTATTGAGTCGTAGCAGAATCTGTGTGTAAAAAGTTGATCAGCATCTCAATCTGTTGATGATTTTCTGATGTGGGCTCATTCAGAGCATGTTGTCGTCTGAATAATGCAGCTTTCATGATTCCCTGTACGCGTGCCAGCAGTTCAAGGACGCATAACAGGTCAGTTAATGTCCTAACAGGCTCTTCTTTTGTCGCAGCTGAAAGAGTTCGAGGTACAAAACAGACAGACGTGCCGGCCCGATCCCGCCGAGTGGACCGAGCCCTCCAGCCCCGGCCCGAACGAGTTGTTCAACTGCACTGTAAGTGTCTGAGCGGGATCTCGGTCGCTTTTTTAATGCTGAATCACGACTCCGGGCGGCGTGCTGTGCGTGAAGGCCTCCGATCCGCCCGGTGCCAAGGCTGCTGAGCTGTTGACAGCAGCCCCTCTCTTTCCCCCTGTCCTGTCCCAGCGATGAACCGGGGCCCCTCTAAAGCCCTGCAGCTCAGGGCCTTCTCCCAACTGCAGGCCACTGGGCGGACTTCTATTCATCGCTGTCAAAGCGCTAACCCCCTATTGTGCTGCAGTGAGCGGGTGGATTCAGCACAGGGCCCTGTTATGCAGGCCACAGCTCTTTTATGCATGGGTGGGGTGATTAGGGGGCTCAGGTTCAGGCCACATTTTTCAGATTCGTCTGGATGGCCTGACTGTTTCTCTCTGCTGTGTGTGTTTGTGTGTTTGTGTGTTGTTCTCCTCTCACTTTCTCTTTCTGTGTGTGGGTGTGTGGTGTTTGCAGGTCCGTCGCCCCCCGTTGTCTCTTTTTTAATTACTTATTAATTATAAACCACCTCTATCTCGTTTCTGTCGTGTGTTTAAAACTGCTAATGTGCTTTCACTTTGTCTTCTGATGCTTATTCTGGGTTGTACATGTACATGCACCGCTCGTGTTTTGTCCTCCAGACGAAACCTCAAACTGTGACCCGAGTCTTCGAACTTTTTTCACTAACCATAGTTCATATGATGGTTTAGGTGATTTCCAAGAAGCTCAGCGTTTGTGTTTTCCCATGTATAATAAACCTTTGTCTGGTCTGCCGTGACACAGTGTGTGGGACAGCTGTTTGCACCGGCCCCAGTGTCATCGCGGTGGTTTCCTACCACACATTTATATTAAGCTACAAGTAGTTTCTACAGAAGCCTCAGAACTGTAGCATGAACACAGACCACGCACATTTTTAGTTTCATGCAAGTTACAAGAAGTCTAAGACAATTGTATGAACTCTTGTGCTGCATCAGAAGTGTCAGTCTCATGTAATATATCCTTTCATATCCCAACTTAATGATAATCTGTTTCCAGCTGACTCACAGTGTTAGTTCACCAGAACTGCAGAGCTCCTGTGGCCGAGATAAAACTCTCTCTGGTCTCTCCCGTCAGCCCTGCGACCTGTCCGACACTGAACAAGAGGAATCGGTGACGTTCAGGAGGCTCCATAAACTCGTCAACTCGACCCGGAAGGTGAAGAAGAAGCTGATCAAAATCGACGAGTCAAAGAGGCCCGGAGCCGACGGTACTAAACCCTGCGTCAGACTGATTCTTATAATGTGGCGGCCGTCGTAGTTTTTGTAGAAAGTCCCTGAGCTGTCTGCGTTTCCACTGTCCTACTGAGAGACGCTGCTTGATTTAGACATTTCAGAAGAAGTCCATTAATATGTTGCTCTACATACAAACCAGCAGGTGTTCACAGTCACAACGTAGTGTGTGTTAAGAGGAAATAGTGCACCTGCATTCAGCACGAATGTGACGCAGAGTCTAGACAAAATATCAGTAGTTGTGCGAGATGTAATTACTGTTTGACTGAGTATATTTACTTTAATAACAGTATTTACCTCATGATTCCACTAGTTGTGTAGTCTGCGTGAATACATGTTTTGAAGAATACTGTTTTACAACATGTTTTTTCCCCCAACATGTTTTCTGTTTGACAATTTGAAGGCCAAAACATGAAAGTAATCAGTGATGGGGACAGTAGATGGTTCTTTCTATCCTGGAAAAGCCTCTGAAGCAGATGAAAAAGAAGAATTAGGATATTAATGCAAAAAAATTTCCCCTGTTTCTCCCCTCCAGAGAACCTGAACACAGATGGCCTTCCCTGTGGAGACGCCGGCAGCTCGCTGTACTCCGGCGTGCAGAAGAAGCCCGCCGCCTGCCCCGTGGACTCGCTGGCTTCAGCTCTGCGGGAGCAGCTCACCTACGAGCGGGACTCCGACAGCCTGACCACCTCCCCCTCCTCCAGCAGCCTGGACACCTGCAGCAGCCAGAAGATCTTCCAGGCCTTCGGCAAGGCCGGCGGGAGCCCGGTCCACCAAGAGACGAGCGCGGCGGGGGAGGCGAGGGAGGCGGGTGAGGGCAGCGGCTCCTCCTTTTCTGAAATGGACGGTTGCAACGAGGAGCCCAAAATCGCTCGCTCGGTGACCGACGGAGAGCTCCGACACCGGATCCTTAACCCGCTCAGCCACCACGGGGTGAGTGTAGGCAGCTAGATGTCCTTTCCATCCTTCGACCCCTTTCAGCAAAATAAATGATTTCAAGTTCTGCAGCTTGACACCCAAAACCCAGCTGACTGATGGCGGCGCACTCAGGAGGTTGTGTACGCCAGTGATGTCCAGTCTCAGACTGACACATGCTGACGCGAGATGGTTTATTACACAGAACTCTCAGGAAAGGTAAAAACTGTGTTTGGAAAAGGGCAGGCACTTTTAAAGGTGATCAACAGTAGGAGAGCGCTAAGACCAGCAGAGCCTGTCGAGAAGAGCGAAAACATATCTTCCATGGAGAAATCCTACAGTGCCGATGGTTATTGTGCTCTTCTTTCAATTAAATCAACTCTCCACTTCTGATAGAACAGCAGCTTCTCTTGCTACAGTAGTGTGTCTGCCAGTAGCTCCTCGTGGGACGCTGGTTGGTTCAACTGTGTTGGTTTGAAAAACTGGCAAGATCACATGAATATATCACAGGATGTGATCTTTCAGCTAAACATCCTTCCTGCACATTTCTATTTTCTGCTATACTATTTTGTCACATGGGCAGGTTCAGTCATGAGTTTGTTTTGTATTCTAGTCTCAATTATGTTCTGCGTAATTGTTCAGTTCCACAAATCCTTTGCTGGTTCTTAGGAATTGTTTTTGTGTTTGTGTGGTGACCTGACTCCAGGAACTTACTGTATATGGTCCATGTTCCAGCTTAAACATAATCACATGTCCTCAACAAAACCAGCAGCTGCAGCAGGTGCTCAGGGCGCCGTTCCTCCAGTGCTGTATTCAGTTCACCTTCATCTCTGCAGCTCCGCTCATGAACGTTTTTTTATTTTTATCGTTTGTTTTTCTGCAGAGAGCTTGTAGCTTTGGAGGATTTGACCTGACCAACCGCTCTCTGCACCCGCTCATCTCTGACAATGATAACACTGTATGTAACAGTCATTCCTCCTTAATATCCATTCACCCAATCAGAAGTTTGTTTATTCATCTGCCTCTGTTCTGCTTTCTGTGTATGTGAATCAGAATAAAGACGGCGACGGTCTGCAGGATCCCGTCAAGTCTCCGGCGACGTCTCGTATTTCCCTCGGCAAAAAGGTCAAGTCTGTGAGAGAAACGATGAGAAAACACATATCGAAGAGATACCACTGTTCTCTCTCTGAGCAGGTATGCACCACAGGCTGCTCCTGAAGGTAATGTTGGGAAGACTGTGAGGAAAAAGGTTAGATTTATTGTCTTCTCTGTGTCCTAGTCGAGCCCAGACCGCATGTCCAGCTGCCCTCACTCGCCTCAGACGGACTCCGACTCTTTGGAGAAACCCAAACTGAAGCCCGGCGGCTCTGTGGAAAGCCTGAGGAGCTCGCTCAGCGGACAAAGTTCCATGAGTAAGTCTGCGTGTTTACAGTGTGCCAGGTCCGGGTGTTCTCGCAAATAACTCCGTGTGTTTGTTTTAACTCGGCCTTGAACTCCAGATGTGTGCTGTTTATCACAAAGGTGTTTCGAGGACGCCCTGTGAGACAGTCTAAACGTTCTGGCCTCTGTGTATTTGTCTGTGAGGGACTCAAAGACGTGTTAAAGATATTTTTCAGATGCTAACACACCCGTGCAGCCTCGTGCTCTGCAAGTGGCTCATGTGTCTCTCTGTGGTTTGTGAAGGTGGTCAGACAGTGGGAACCACTGACTCCTCCAACAGCAACCGAGAGAGCGTGAAGTCTGAGGACGGCGAAGAGGATGAGCTGCCTTACCGCGGACCCTTCTGTGGACGCGCTCTCGTTCATACCGACTTCACCCCCAGTCCCTACGACACGGACTCCCTCAAACTGAAGGTACGGCCGCATTGTCAATCCAGTACATCACACAGTACGTTGAGCCGATGTCTCTTTGAGCTCCTCTCATCCTGCGTTGCAGAGCGGAGACGTCATCGACATCATCAGCAAGCCTCCGATGGGGACGTGGATGGGGATGCTCAACGGCAAAGTCGGCACCTTCAAGTTCATCTACGTGGACGTCCTGAACGAGGAGCAGGTGAAGCCCAAGAAGACGCGCCGGAGGAGGAAGGCCCGGCAACCCAAACCCACGTCTGTCGAGGAGCTGCTCGATCGCATCAACCTCAAAGTAATAACCTCAGCACATCGTCACCGTCCGTCCTGAGAACAAAACCAGTTCTGGGATTGTCACTCAAATATATGAGCTTTAGCTTTACCAGGGGGTGAAAGTACATTACTATTATATACTATTCATATTCAAAGTAAAGCAAAGGATTTCACATTCTGTCATTTGAAAGTGCACAGTCAAGTTAATGCCTCCTTCCCTCCGTCCTCACCGTCCACAGGAGCATCTGCCCACCTTCCTTTTTAACGGCTACGAGGACCTGGACACGTTCAAGCTGCTGGAGGAGGAGGACCTGGACGAGCTGAACATCAGAGACTCCCAGCACAGAGCGGTGCTGCTCACCGCCGTGGAGCTGCTGCAGGAGTATGACGGTGGGTCAGGTAACCAGCAGGGCGTCGTAATCTCACCTGAGCACAGACAAACATGTCTGTTATACCATCCTATTTATTTTAAACCTTTATATTTATAGCTGTGATGAAGCTTATTCCAGTCCATCATCATGTTAAATAATATGTCTTCAAAGCACCACATGCTAAGCTGCCCTCCTGAGATCATAAGATGTGACGCTCCGCCCCCTGCTGGCGGTGTTGTGCCTTTGCAGGAAGCAGCGACCCGGAGCGCAGCAGCCAGTCCGGAGGCTCCCAGGAGAAGCTGCTCCTGGACCGCCGCGGCCTGGCGGGAGACTCCCCGCGGGACTCCGGCTGCTACGAGAGCAACGAGAACCTGGAGAACGGTAATGACAGCCTGAGCCGCCTGTGAACACTGTCCCGCTCCTCCGCCTCATCCCTCACTAGAAAAAGACCCGCGTGGTCTTCAGTCCTTTCTCGACGCTCGAGCATTCCAAGCCGCCAAACTTCAGTTTCCCACGCTCTCCTGGACAGACTCTGCTCTCGTCACATCTGCTCCTGGTGTTTTTATTTTCTCCAAGCATCTTCTTCTTCTTCTTCTTCAAGTCATACTTTCATCTGTTTCTGCATCATCGAACCAACCTGTCACTTTTTTGTCCGCTTTGAGAGCGTTACTTGCCTTTTTCTTCACAAGCAAACTGGGATAACAACACAAGGTTATCTGTCATTACGGGACTAGAAAGCTCACTGGCCTCGTGTTAAACTGAGCGGTGGCCTGGAAAGACTTTTTTCTCACACCTTTACGCAAACTATATGTGGAGCCGCTTGTAGGTCTACTCACAAATAGAGCTGCAGTTGTGAGTTGTGTGGTGGGTTTTTTTTCTTTGCGTTTGCTGAACATGGTGACTGTTGAATAAGCGTGTGATAAGATTTAAATAGTAAGATAAATTAAAAAAAAACTTTCTCAGTAATTGCAGTACATATCTACTGTGAGCGCTTGCTTTATTCATAGCTATATCATTCTTCTTGTGGTTATTTGGTCTAAAAGAAAATTGTCAAAATGCAAAAGAGTTCTTGTGAATGTCAGAAGGTCATGTGGTTAGAGAACTGATGTCAGGTCAGCCACGCTTGTACAGTGTATTTCTCTCGAGATGTTGCTGTTTGTGTGTATATTTTTTTAGTCCAGTAAAATATAACGTTGCACAATATTTTATCATGTGCCTGAAAGCTGCGTCGTGCAGAAGAATTAAAATATTTACTAAATACTATAATTGTTAAAAAAAAATATGGCATTTTGTATAACTGTAAATGCACTAAAATGCAGACTAAGGACAACCTTTAAAAAAAAACTGGTTTTAAAAACTCATTCTAACACTTCTGACGGAAGTGTGGCGGGTTGAGGGTCTGAGGTCTCATTTTCTGAGGTGTGCTTCTGTCATGGTTGAGCGTGAGGAATAAATTGCTCCATGCTTCACCAGACTTGACTGCTTCCTTCTTCTCTTTCGTTTCATCGTTCATGTAGATTTTGTTTTCAGCTTTTTTCCTTCGGCATCCTTTTTCACGACAGCTCCTCTTTTCCGACACCGAGCGCTCTGCTGCTGTCCTGTTATTTAAAGGTTGGTCCGAAAAATGGAAATTCGGTCGTTATCTACTCAAACTCATGCCGACAGAGAGTCAGATGCGTTTCTGGAGCTTCACAGCAAAACAGCGTTGTGCACGTTAACGCAGATGAGCAGTATGGAGCCATTCAATCGTGTTTTTTTCCAGCTACATCAGTTGTTAAGCAGAATGCTGCAACACTGTTTTGCTGTGAAGCTCAAGAAATGTTTTGTGGACTGTGAAACTTCCCCCATCGACATGAGGGTGAGTAGATGAGGCCTGAATTTGTGTTTTCGGGCGAACTGTTCCTTTAAGTCAAATACATGTCCCAGGCCACCTGCATGATCTGCACACACTTCACTTGTTTATTTCAGGAAGGGACAAAAAGACATCTTCACCCATGAGCAGGTCCTCCTCCGGGTTTGAGTCAAGCCACCTCCCGTCTCCGGATCTCCCCGCCCACCCCCTCACCCTGACCTCCACCAGCTGTAGTAAGACTCCACCGGCATGCCCGCCCTGTATCTCACCATCACTCAGGCCCCCTAAGAGCAGCTTAACCCTCCTAAGCCCGGCGAAAGGTCGTGATCCCGGCGGAGCCATCGTCAGGAGCCGGAGCTGCACGGAGCTAAGAACAAACCGAGGAGCAGCGCTGCCGAGGCGGAGCTTCTCCCTCACCGTCCTCCACAAAGAGCAGAAGAGGCGGCTCGTCCACCCTAAAAACTGGAATCTGACCCCTCGCATCAAGACTGAGGAGAGCACACGGGACACAGTAAATCCTCAGAAACCCTGTGAGGTCACGTCTCCGTCCTCCCCGTCTGCGTGCAGCACTTTCAGCAGAGACACAGTTGAAGCGTTTGCCCCTAAACAAGCAGAAACGACACAGAGCCCACACCTCCAGCTGCCACCCACAGTCCCAGCAGAAGGGCCCCATCACACTTTAATTACACCGTCCGTAACAAACCCACGCCCAGAGCCCTCAACGCCACAGACTGCCTGTGTGAACGACTTCACGCACCACGTGTTGCCAGAGGAGACGAGCCGTCGCTCAGTTTCAGCCACTGTTGAAGCCCGCAGGCTGAAAATGAAGAGAAGTAAGAAGAGATCAGAACATCTGGGTTCCCTGATAGAAGAAAGACCGTAGCTGATCTCAGAGTGGAGCCACGTTCTGACCAGGTTCATCAGGAGGACAGTGAACTGTCGCTTTACAGATGTTAACAGCTGCTGTTGGACGATGACCATCTTAAAACCATATTTCTTTAAGAATGTTTGAACTATTTTTCTTCCAGATATCCAATGATTTTTGAAAGCGTGAGCATGGATTCATTCATGCCGTGAAAATTCATCTGAGGTGTAACTCCAACTGGATTTCTGTGTTTGTGGGACAGTTTTTCACAGTAATGAAGAGAAAGTAACGCCTGCACTTACTCCATGCCACAGATGTTTTATAATACAATGTTTTGATGCCCAAACAAAATCCAAGTGGGATCAAAATAATGTCTTAATTAAACTTCTCCGGCACGAAGTAAGTGTGCAGGCGTTACCTTCTCTTTATTCAGCCGACTGCCTGACAGCAGAAAGTTTAATAAAATAGGTATAAATAAATGTTTTTGGTAGGCTCAGGTGGATTCCATCCTAAAGTTTAGACATAGCTAATTTATATTACTAACTTTTTACAGTTTGATTGATCGGTAATATCTATTGCAGATGTTCTCCATTCAGCTGAATCCAGTCTGTAGAGGTCAGAGTCCGACAGCACAAACCTCCGTCAAGAATCCAATATCAAACTCAGAAGCCCTGTATCAATCATAAATCAGACCGCTGAGAACTGATTAACCTTAAAACACCTGTTTTTTTCCATCAGGATCCAAGCATTAGTTCCTGAGAAATTCACCAAAATGTTGAACCAATGTTGAAAGAAGTGAGGTAAAATTCCTGGATCTGCACCAAGAGTTAGTCTGTTCACTAGTTTTTGTGTAACCCTGATGACAAACCAACCAAAACACACACACGGGTGATAACAAAACCTCCTTGTGGCCATTTTTTCCCCCAAGAAACAAAGATTTCATTCGTCAATTAACTTTTTCGAAGTGTATATTAGTTTATATGTGTATAATTTATCTGCGTCATCATATTTTTTTTGATTGTCGACCTGTAAGAAAAAAACAGGTGTTATTAATAAAAGTTTGAGTGCTGAATTCCATGTAGCTGCTTCAGGTTCAGGTTACTGGTGAAGAACATGTTGGTCCACTGTCACATGAGGACAGAACAGAACCAGCGTTAGTTTTTTAAACATGTATATATCCGCGTATTCTAACTGCAAGTCATAATAGTAATTCATGACCAATTTAATGTTTAGCAATTTAGCCGCTGAACAAAAATCCAACCAGGAAGCGTTCGTCTCACAAATTGTTTATTTCATATCAGTGAATTATGTACAGTATTTTCCTGTTTATTAATTTAATTAATAATGCTTTCTTTTCTATATACATTGTAAAAAAAATAATGCACACATGGCTTTTAATCACAAAAATAAACTGTGGTCTGTCTGAACCGAGTTAATCTTCTCTGTATTTGAAGGCGGCTGTTATTGACACAAAGTAGAATTTGAATAGCAGCATAAATCATCACTGTTATCTTTGCATTAAATCATTTTAATATGAATAATTTCTTCACATACACTGGGTTAAATGTGAAATCCTTGAGTTTTGATTTGTTGTATCAGTGGTTTAATCTCCCTGCCTGTCTGCATTATGATTCAGTGTTAACTCAAAGTAGTTCACTCATAGTTTAGCCCGTAGCTGCATTTCATCGAGGCACTGCCTGACCAGCCGCAGAGCGTCCAGGGCCGACCCCCAGGCGAGGGTGACCCCCCAGCCTCCGTGGCCGTAGTTGTGGACCACGGGCACCCTTCGACCCTGCAGCTTCACCAGCTCCCTCTCCACCCTCGGGTTCCTCCTGCTCGGCCTCAGACCGACCCACGTGCTCAGAACTCTGGCCTTGCCGAGCGACGGCTCCAGCCTGCCGCAGCGCTCCAGGATGCTCGCCGTGTCCCCGTCGTCCACCTGGAGTCTCCAGTCCTGCTCCTGCCTGGTGCCGCCCACGGTGACGCTGTGGATGCCGGGGTAGATGTAGGTCTTGCCGTCTCCGTCTCGGATGAAGTGCTGCAGCCAGGGGGCCTCCACCTTGAGGACCTGGCCTCTGACCGGGTACACCTGGTCGTCATGCACCAGCGTTTTGGAGCCGAGGCCGGAGCAGTTGACGATGATGTCGTAGCTGCCGCCCAGCTCCTGAAGGCTGTCGATCTTCCTCCGCTCCACGTTGCCTCCAGCTTTTCTGAACCTTAACACAACAGGTACGACAGGAGTTTATGTCAGCGAGGGTGAAGTCAGCTGTTCACCTCTTCCTCAGTGGAAGCAAAGAGAAACTGAACCGTAATTATGATTAATATTATACATGTAAGCAGACAAACCTCTTCTCGAGCCACGGCAGGTAGCTGGAACATTCACACTTTATGGTGGTGAACGCCTGGCCGAACTTGTGATCCGGGAACCTTTTCAGTTCATCCTCCGTCATGAATCGAAAGCCGATCACAGAATCTGACCAGAAGGGCTTCTTATCGGCTGGAACCTCCTTGAAGATTTGCCAGCTGGAGGAAAAATCAAAACAGAGAAAACTAAGTATTTCATTCGAGTTACCTGTCTGAGCGTTTGGCCCTTTTTATAGCACCATAGAACAATTGTTACCCGGAGCTCAGCATGACTCCGGCTTCAGGTGAGTGCTGGGATTGAGCAATGTCCAACAGGTGATCAAAGCTGTCCTTGAACCAGCGTTTTTGTCTTTCCAAAGGAATATCTGACAGAGAAATTGTGATTCTTAACATGCAAAGCTAATGTAAAGTGTGTTAAAAATGGAATAACATCCGAGAGATTGTTGCATACCTGGAAACTTTGCAGCAAACAGGATCCCGGCAGCTCCGTCGCTGGTGGTGTCCGGACTGAACTTGTCGGCCAGCAGAGTGACGGAGCAGGAGGGGAGAGCCTCGGCGACGCAGACGGCGGTGGAGAAGCCGACCACGCCGGCTCCCACCACGCAAACCCTGACGCGTCTCATCCTGGACGGGCCTGACACTCAAACTGGAGGAGAGAACTGTGTCAGACGCCGCTCCACAACCTTTGTCATGAAAAAGTTAATCCACAACTACGAGCTTTAATCTCTAAAATAACTGCACAGTCCAAGGATCAGTGAGACAAAGCCTGCTTCAGTAATGAATTACATAACACGTTGTAAACTGGGACACACAGACAGTCACTCATTGGAGGTTTACTTTGATGTTGCAAACTGTAGACAGTGACTGAATATAATTAGGTACTTTACTCAAGTAAAATTATGAGGTACTTGTACTTTACTTGAGTATCTGCATCTTCTGCGACTTCATACGTCCACTCCGCTACATTTTGGACGCAAATATTGTACTTTTACTTCCTATAAATGTATTTGATAACTTCAGTTACTAGTTTTATTTGCGGACGACACTCTGCATCAGAGTCAAAGCAGCGTATGTTTTATTTTATTTTATTGGCAATCAGATTAAAATGAAAAAAAAAAAATTATTCTGATATTGAGCTGAATATCGAATCCAATAAATTACTTTTGACACATATTAGATACTTTTTTTTAAATATTACTCAAGTATTATTGATCTGAGTTACTCTGACTCTCACCAAAGTAATATATTAACACAACATCATTACTTTTCCTCAAGTATTTTTGCAATACCGATTGTAGAAGTGTGAGACAGAATAATCCATATTCAAATGAGATAAAATGCATACATAAAAGTAGCCATACAACAGTGAAAAAGTAACTTTTATCATCTTAATTATCAATTAGATTGAAAGTATCAAGAGTAAAACTAATCATTATGCAGAAGAATTTTTTTTTTTAGTTCACTCTTGTATTTAACTTGTCTTACTTCTATTGTAAAAATAGAACTGGGCACTGTTTTTTTTGCATATAACTCCTTATATACACTATTATTACACTGTTAGATATTTTTAATATTATTTATGGCTCTTTATTGTCTTAACTGAAGTTTTGTTAGCAGTTTTTTCCATTGTGCTGTAAATGTTTGTAGCAGTCTCTGGCACAATAATGTCCTTCAGATTTGATGAAGCTCTATCTTATCTTATCTTAGATAAATATAGTGAAAGGTGCCATATTGCTTTCTGTACATCTGCTCCATTTTTAAAGGAGCATAACAACAGAAATACTCAAGTGAAGTGCATCAAAATTGTACAGAACAGAACATCTAAATCACTTGAATATTTGGAGGTCATTATTGATCTCGGGGTCATATTATGGTGCGATAGACCAAATTCTACAATACAGTACAAGCATTTCAGTGCAACCAATGCAAGGACATGTCGTGAGATCCGGCCGACCGCTGTGAGCGAGGAGTGACACTTGATCCACGCGTGTAATGCGATTTAAAACACGACACAGAATATTTCACTGCAGTCAAAGTAAAACTCACTCACCTCACTTCACCTGCCGGTAATGTTGAACACCTTCTCCTGTTTTCTCTGCGTAGACGTCGATAAATGTCCGCTCCTTCTGCCTATACAATGTAGTCATGTGCGAGTCATGAACGAATCGTTCAAAACTCGAGATTCTTTTTACTGACTCGGGAGTTACGAATCATTGTCTCCGTTAACATTAGCTTCCCTGTCTTGTGCACAGTTTCGTACATTTTATTATAATTTTGCGCTGTTGCACTGTTTCGCACTGAATGGTAATTTATTGGCTGTTTGGGTTATTTGCATTTACTTAGAGAGAAAGAAAGAAAAATAAATGTTTTGCTTGGGAGACTTCTTGATTTTTGAGTCTTTTTCACAATGATTTAGAGACTGGGGTCGTTTGGAACTTGTTTGTACATTCCGTGGCACAAAATCTGTGTTACTGACTCAAGTGACTCGAAAAACCCGATTCACTTTAGTGAGTGAATCAAAAAATCCGAGTCAGTAACAGGAATCGCGTAGCCCATTACGAGAGAGAGAGAGAGAGAGAGAGAGAGAGAGAGAGAGAGAGAGAGAGAGAGAGAGAGAGACATGTTTTTCCTGCAAGAGACAACCAGTATAGAATGTAACATATACATTTACAAATATACTTATATGTACGATGTTCTACGATGTACTTTATTATCATTTTATTTATTTACTTATACTATTGTTGTTTCAATATCTGTTTTGTTTTTTATTCTATTTTATATACTGTTATTGATTGTTATATATTGTTGTGATTGTGCTTTGGCAACACATGTTTGGACAGGATGCTTTGGCAATATTGTTGTTGAAACTTTCATGCCAAAAAAAAGTTCCTTAGAAATGAATTGAAAAGAAATGAGTCACAGTGGAGTCGCTGACCCGCAACGGAGAGTTCGGCGCATGGCATGTCACACCAGCAGTAGCCTAAAATACAGTGGTAAATATTTATTTATTTCCTGCTAGTGTCAGATTTCCAATACATATCAAGAGTGTATTTGGCAAAGGCGTAAGTGTAGTTTGTTAAAGTTAACCATTATTGTCAATGCCTGTCACTTGTCTTTTGCAGAGGGAGATGTGAGGAGAACAGAGGAGATGAGGAGCAAAGGAAAAGCCCATCTAAGATTATCTCGTCCCGGGCCCAGGCAAGACTGTCAGCTGGCCTGGTCACAACTATTATTTACTATTAATAAACAAAATACAATAATGTCCTCTTCGCCCTGATGCTTTCTTCTGACTGTGCTGTCATTTTAAATGAACAGCCTCATAGAGAAATAGCTCGTTAAATGTATATTCCGTGCAGTAAACAGTTATGTTTGTCCTGTAAAACGTGTGAGGGTATGCGCTCTGTTTACACACAGTAAAGCTGTGATGTATAGCTCAGCTGTGCGTGAATCTCGCCAGCTCTCGCGATAAGTCACATTCACGTTCTCCGTGCCGCGGTGATAGAAGGTAAGGTCCTAAAAGCTCACTATTTTAAATTACACCGCGGTTCTGAGCGCTTCAACCCATCGGGTCCTGTCACAAACATAAATATTACTCTACTGTGGTTCGTTTAAGTCGTTATTTAGCTGTTGGAGCGAGTTGTGGCCCGTTTCAGGCGAGCTGCGAGTGCATTGTGTGCAGACGATGTTGAGTTAGCTTGTTTGCTAACATCCCTGCAGAAGGTTTGTGTGTAGTTCAGAGACCAAACATCAGTCAGTAAACTTTGTCTGGATGTGGTTAACAGTACAGAATATTTACACTGCACGCAATATTGGTGGAAAATGTAGTTAGATGAATAAGATATGTGTACGGTAGCATGTACAAGTACTGTAATGATTAAGAAATGGTCAAAATAGGTCATTTATTAGGAAAAGAAATGCCAAACACACTCTTGTTTCTGGCTTTTCAAAGCTTTTCTTGCTTAACTTACATTATTAGGTTGTTTTTTATTTATTTTATTAGGTTATTTTTCCAGGAGTGTTGCCATTGAGACTCAAAATGTATTTCACAAGGGAGTCCTGACCAAGATAACATAACTAACTTGTACAAAAAAACCATTCACATAAAGAAACAAGCCAGCAACAGACTGAAAACCAGCTAAAAAAAATTACATCAAGACAATTCATGCATCAGTGTTTAGTAACAGAACATGCACATCCTAATTTTATAACCTTGCATACATATCAAATACTCAAGATCATTTATCGGCCTGATATATATGACCCTGCCATACTAATTATTGCAGCACTAAACTACAGTCATCCGTGATTAAGATCATCCTTAGCTCCAGCCCTAAAATAAGATCTGATCAGATGGATAGATACATAAATACTTTATTTATCACGGAGGGAAATTTAGACATCCAGTAACAGTATACAACTCACAACAACAAACATGACATGAAATGTCTGTCACATCTAACATGTAACACCCCCTGTCAAGTTAAAACCATAAAAACTTGCCAGAAAATATTAAATTAGATCAAACCTTTGCAAAGAAAGAAAGAAATACTCTACCAAGTACCAATAAAACAGCAGGTTGTGCAAAATGAAATAGGTTGAAACTGATCTGAGAGGTATTTGTAAGTCTTCTGCACTGTAACCTTGTTTCTTTTCCTTCCCACAGGAACAGAAGTGATCGTTGTGAGATGTCACAGAAAGCAACAACCAGGACTTCCTCACTCATGGCCGTGCATTCAGATTCACATCAGCAGAGCATCCTGAGCAAATTCAACAAGCTCAGGAAAAGAGACCTGCTGTGTGACATCACTCTCGTCGTGGAGGACGTGCACTTCAAGGCCCACAAGGCCCTGCTGGCAGCGAGCAGCGAGTATTTCTCCCTCATGTTCACAGCAGAGGATCGTATCAGCCAGCCGACCTACCGGCTGGAGGGTATGGCAGCTGAGATGTTTGCAGCAGTGCTGGAGTTCATCTACAGTGCCCAGGTGCGTGTGGAGGAGAGCACCACAGAGCAGCTCCTGGCCACGGCTCGTCTTATGGAGGTCAACGACCTGGTGAAGGTGCTAACTGAACTCAGACGCTCTGCTGCAGAGGTCAGAGGTGACGAGGGGAAAGCAGCTGTAGCCGAGCCGCCAGATCTGTTGAAACGCAAAAGGGGACGACCGAAAAAAATGGACGTGCCTCTAACAGAGCCGGAGAGAAGATGTGCACCATACGAGAGTTCAGAAGAGACCCAAGATGGAGATAAAGACTGTGACGATTTGGTGACACCTAAAGATGAAGATTATAACCCAGCAGCCCACCGGCAGAGCAAACGCAAAATCCGGCCTCCGGTAAAATACGAGAGCTACAAGGTGGGCGGTGACACAGCGGGAGGCAAAGAGGCTGTGAAGAGAGGCAGGAGGAGGAAATACCCCGACACTGAGGCCCGATGTGACGACTGTGACAAAGTGTTCAAAAACCACCTGTTTCTCAAGATTCACCAGAGGACTCACACAGGTAATCTGCTCTGTCAGTTAGGATTCAAGAGATGAAAATCAGGTGGTTTGAATCCCAGATCATGAGAAAACAACACAAATCCACAAACGGATGATTTCAGTTTATTATACGTTTGTTGGAGCACCTGTCTCTCAACATTGTCTACGTTTACATGGACAAATATTTCTGTTTTTGTCCTGATTCTGATAAACACAGCACTCCTATTAAACTGTTTCCGTGACAAGTATCATATTCAGAGTGGAATATTAGTGTGCATTTAATCATCACTGATTTATTTAACCTCAGTGTTTCTTCTCGTAGATGTCGCCGTTCCTAAACTGTCATCATTTTCTTTTAGGAGAGAAGCCTTTTCGCTGCCTGGATTGTGGGAACGGTTTCACCCAGAAGCACGCTCTGCTGTCTCACCAGCGCATACACACCGGGGAAAAGCCGTATGTGTGTTCCGTCTGCTCCAAAGCGCTCTCCTCCAAACACACCCTGATGGAGCACATGAACCTCCACGAAGGTAGAATCTGACTGGAGTTCTTAATTTCAGCTCTTTGTTTTCTGTACTTGGACTTCAATGACCTCTCTCACCTGCATCCTTAGGAAAGAAGTCGTTCAGCTGTGAGAAATGTGGAAAGACGTTCAGTCAGAAGAGGCAACTTAAAAGCCACCTCAGAGTTCATACAGGTGAGAATCACGTCACTTCAACAGCAGCGGGTTCATTCTGATGCTCCTAAAGGCTGAATAATGTCTTCTTTATTCATTTTAATTGAAGGCAAATCGTTACCAGAGTGTGCTCAGTGTCATCACAAGTTTTTGGACACGGCTCAGCTGAAAAAGCACCTGAGAACTCACACAGGTAAAATCAGACGAGGCTTAAACAGACCTGTAAATCATTTCAGAGCCATTATAACAGATAATGACTGACTGCCAGCTGATGACTTTAATAATATCCTTACAGGTGAGAAGCCTTTCACCTGTGAGATCTGCGGGAAGTGTTTTACCACCAAGAGCACTCTGCAGACTCATATAAGAATTCACAGGTAAGAAATTAATTTATTAGGGATGGGGAGGGGGATTATATCATTTTCATGACGGTGTTTATCAGTCTGTCTGCTTGATAATCCCGTTCTGCTTCAGTTAAAATGATCAAAATGAAATGAACAGTATGGGGAAAATTATAGATCAAATTAGGCCTGCACGATATGAGCAAAATGTGCGATGACACCCTTCAATATTGCGATGACGATCTGACTTGCGATAAATAAGAAAATAACTAAGTTTGCATACAGTTCCTGTGTCTTTAAGATTTTTCTGCATTACAAAATCCCTGCTTTGAGGTACTCTTAAACACTTAACAATTAAATAAAAAAATAGAAAAAACTAATATTTTTGAGCATGCTTTTATTGAACAAAACCCTTATAACATTAATTTACACGTGTTACTGTTGCTGCAGTGATGGTCGCGTTACTTGACTGCTGCTCGACGTTTGCCTCTAGACTGACTGGCCTTAAATTGCTCGTGCAGCTCTTTATACTGCGGTCAAGCCAGCCGTGGTTCGCGTTTGCTTGGTCAAATCAGCCGCACATTCTGTTTCTAGTGCGCGAATCTTCTAACATTTACAGTATTCGTGATGAAACCGCTCTGAAGAGCTGCTGGTAGTGACTGTGGGGCAGACTGCAGTCTCTCAGTCAGACCCATGAAACATACGATACTTTTACAGTAATTATTCCCGGTAGTGAGCTGAAGGTATCACGATGGTATCCTTCCGGATTTCAAAGTAAAGGACGACGTGAGAATTTTAAAAAAAATTTTTTTCCCATAAGTAGTTTTGGATTCATACACTGCTGAACTAAGTACTTCGTAGACTACTTGCATGCATAATATGAAGTACTTTTACTGTGTACTTTTAGAGTAATACTTTGTCAAAATCCTGACCAGATCACAAGAATAAGGACATTTCGGCCAACTTTGATGTGCAATAAAAAACTTGTTTTCCATAAATAGTCCAATATATTATACTACTGAACTAAGTGTTTCATAGACTACTTGCATGTATAATATGAAGTACTCTTACTGTGTACTTTTCGAGTAATACTTTGTCAAAATCCTTAACAGAGAAAAAGAATTTAGGATATTTCACCCAACTTTGATGTGCAATAAAAAATTTGTTTTTCATAAATAGTCCAATATATATATACCACTGAACTAAGTACTTCCTGGACTACTTTCATGTATAATATGAAGTACTCTTACTGTGTACTTTTCGAGTAATCCTGGGTCAAAATCCTGACCAGATCACAAGAATAAGGATATTTCGCCCAACTTTGATGTGCAATAAAAAACGTATTTTCCATAAGTAGTCCAAGATTCATATACTGCTGAACTAAGTACTTCCTAGACTACTTGCATGTATAATAGGAAGTACTCTTACTGTGTACTTTTAGAGTAATCCTCTGTCAAAATCCTTAACAGGATTAAGTCTTTTCTCCCAAATTTTATGTAGAAATTTACTTTGTAACAGAGTATTATTAATGGTATTATGTTAAGTAAAAGATCAGAGTATGTTCCTCCAACACTGTGCAAATCTGAAACCTGGATTCATGACTAGGTCTTTTTCCAGTCATAACACCCCATGCATATAAGGCCATGGATACAACTTGAGAAGTGAGCTGACCATCAGTCAGCAAACGTTGACTGTGGTCGACTGAGGAGCAGAAGAGAAGAGTTGAGATAGATATGCCAATCCTAGCTGACAGTAACATCAAGAAGACGGAGATCAAAAAGATCGAGAAGTACCAGGAGTTGAAGGAACAACTTGAACAGATGTAGAAGGTGAAGACCAAAAAGGTCCCAGTGGTAACAGGAGCATTCGGAGCTGTGCCACCCAAACTGGGAGAGTAGCTCTAGCATTTTCCAGGTGCAACATCGAGGGTTTGTGCAGAACCCTCAAACTCAAGGTCTGCTTTCAAATTCAATGCAGGTAAAGCAGGAGAATGAGGACACAGTTTGTTTTGTTTCCTTTCCAGATTGCCTCTCAGTATGATTTATTTAACATCATCTACCACAACAGTCACATAAGCACAATGCATATATTTTTACCTCATCTCAGCTTTAGTAGTCAGCAAGTAGTCTATGAAGTACTTAGTTCAGCAGTACATGAATCTTGGACAACTTATGGAAAATAAGTTTTTTATTGGACCTCAAAGTTGGTTGAAATATCCTTATTCTTGTGATCTGGTCAGGATTTTGACCGAGGATTACTCTAAAAGTACACAGTAAAAGTACTTCATATTACGCATGCAAGTAGTCTATGAAGTATTTAGTTCAGTAGTATATGAATCTTGGACTATTTATGGAAAACAAGTTTTTTATTGCACATCAAAGTTGGCCGAAATATCCTTATTCTTGTGATCTGTTAAGGATTTTGACCCAGGATTACTCTAAAAGTACACAGTAAGAGTACTTCTTATTATACATGCAAGTAGTCTAGGAAGTACTTAGTTCAGCAGTACATGAATCTTGGACTACTTATGGAAAATAAGTTTTTTATTGGACCTCAAAGTTGGGCGAAATATCCTTATTCTTGTGATCTGGTCAGGATTTTGACCGAGGATTACTCTAAAAGTACACAGTAAGAGTACTTCATATTACGCATGCAAGTAGTCTATGAAGTACTTAGTTCAGCAGTACATGAATCTTGGACTATTTATGGAAAACAAGTTTTTTATTGCACATCAAAGTTGGCCGAAATATCCTTATTCTTGTGATCTGGTCAGGATTTTGACCCAGGATTACTCGAAAAGTACACAGTAAGAGTACTTCACATTATGCATGCAGGTAGTCTATGAAGTACTTAGTTCAGCAGTACATGAATCTTGGACAACTTATGGAAAATACGTTTTTTATTCGACCTCAAAGTTGGGCAAAATATCCTTATTCTTGTGATCTGGTCAGGATTTCGACCCAGGATTACTCTAAAAGTACACAGTAAGAGTACCTCATACTACGAATGCAAGTAGTCTATGAAGTACTTAGCTCAGTGGTATATGAATCTTGGACTATTTATGGAAAACAAGTTTTTTTATTGCACATCAAAGTTGGCCGAAATATCCTTATTCTTGTGATCTGTTAAGGATTTTGACCCAGGATTACTCTAAAAGTACACAGTAAAAGTACTTCATATTATGCATGCAAGTAGTCTAGGAAGTACTTAGTTCAGCAGTACATGAATCTTGGACAACTTATGGAAAATACGTTTTTTATTCGACCTCAAAGTTGGGCGAAATATCCTTATTCTTGTGATCTGGTCAGGATTTTGACCCAGGATTACTCTAAAAGTACACAGTAAGAGTACTTCATATTATGCATGCAAGTAGTCTATGAAGTACTTAGCTCAGCGGTATATGAATCTTGGACTATTTATGGAAAACAAGTTTTTTATTGCACATCAAAGTTGGCCGAAATATCCTTATTCTTGTGATCTGTTAAGGATTTTGACCCAGGATTACTCTAAAAGTACACAGTAAGAGTACTTCATATTATACATGCAAGTAGTCTAGGAAGTACTTAGTTCAGCAGTACATGAATCTTGGACTACTTATGGAAAATAAGTTTTTTATTCCACATCAAAGTTGGCTGAAATATCCTTATTCTTGTGATCTGGTCAGGATTTTGACCCAGGATTACTCTAAAAGTACACAGTAAGAGTACTTCATATTATACATGCAAGTAGTCTATGAAGTACTTAGTTCAGCAGTACATGAATCTTGGACTACTTATGGAAAATATGTTTTTTATTCCACATCAAAGTTTGGTCGAAATATCCTTATTCTTGTTCTCTGTTAAGGATTTTGACCCAGGATTACTCTAAAAGTACACAGTAAAAGTACTTCATATTATGCATGCAAGTAGTCTATGAAGTACTTAGTTCAGCAGTGTATGAATCCAAAACTACTTATGGAAGAAAAAAAAAATTCTCACGTTGTCCTTTACTTTGAAATCCGGAAGGATACCGTCGTGATACCTTCAGCTCACTCCCGGGAATAATTACTGTAAAAGTATCGTATGTTTCATGGGTCTGACTGAGAGACTGCAGTCTGCCCCACAGTCACTACCAGCAGCTCTTCAGAGCGGTTTCATCACGAATACCGTAAATGTTAGAAGATTCGCGCACTAGAACAGAATGTGCGGCTGGTTTGACCAAGCAAACGCGAACCACGGCTGGCTTGACCGCAGTCTCTTAATGGTGGTGCAGCAGGTGGTGATGGAGGTTGGTGGTGTTACCTCTGGACGTTGCTACAACTGTTCTGCAGGTCCTGCACAGTACCTGAGTCTGTAAATTGTAATCTGGCTTGAGTCCAAAGTATCTCCAAACCGCGGAGCTGCTATTTCTTTTTTGCCACAAGCGTTTCGTCGGCATTTTCACCGCTCTGCTCTCCTGCCTCCGCCATCCTGTTTACTCTGGCTGCTAACTCTCACGCAGGAACGTGAGCAGAGCTGGGCGTCATCTGATTGGCTAAACGGTGTGCATGCATTGCCCATGTGTTCAGGGCCGCATCTGATTGGCCAAATGTCACAAGCTGACTGTGAAAGCATGGCGGATGTAAACAAAACTTATCGCACTTCAGACTAGATTTTGCGATGGGTTTATCGCGCACGTTCACATCGCGATGACGATGAAAATACGATTAATCGTGCAGGCCTAGATCAAATATGGGGAATGTTATTATAATATGGTGCCAATAAGTTATTACACAAACTACTTTTAATCAGTTGACCTGCAATAATATATCACGGTGTGCATGATAACAGCAACAAAAGAACTAGAACAGTACAAGTACAGAAAACCAATGCAATGACTTTATGGATCAAACATTTATTAACTAATCTACTGACAAGACAACACAATAAAACACTAAACTACAGACAAGACAATGAACAAAGACCTGGAATGTGAATCGCATATTACAGTTTATTGTTACTGCTTGCAGGTATATTCAGTTGTTTGCAATCTGCAGCCTCACAGTTAGATGCCAGAAAATTCCTGCACACAAACTTTAAGAAAACATTGATGATTGCCATTTCCAATTTAAAGGGATATTCCGGTGTAAGTTTAATCCATGGTCTAACACACCTTGACACCGAGTAAGACTCCCCCTCGAGAGGTCAAGTTTGCTGACCGCTAGCTTAGCTAGTTTTAGCAACCTCAGAAAAGACTGCACGATAACAATACACTGCAGCTTATGCCTCCAATTAGAAACCGCTATCAAAAAGCCACTCATAGCCACAATTAATGGTGAGAACAGCACCAAACTTCAGCAACAGTACATGTACAGTCCCAGCACACAGTACGAAGCATCAAACATCTGCTAGCTTTGCCGGATTTGTATTAAAAACACAGCACAACTCTCCGTGCTCCTCCAGCAGCCTGCCTGTGTGGGGAAGCCCTGACGAGTCGATTACCGAGTGCAGTAGATTTCCGGAGTAATAATCATACATTTTCACCCTTGAGCTGCGGAAATCTACTGCACAAAGCTAGCAGATGTTTGATGCTTCGTACTGTGTGCTGGGACTGTACATGTACTGTTGTTGAAGTTTGGTGCTGTTCTCACCATTATTTGTGGCTTTTTGATGGCGGTTTCTAAATGGAGGCATAAGCGGCAGTGTATTGTTATCGTGCAGTCTTTTCTGAAGTTGCTACAACTAGCTAAGCTAGCGGTCAGCTAACTTGATCTCTGGAGGGGGAGTCTTACTCGGTGTCACGGTGTGTTAGACCATGGATTAAACTTACACCGGAATATCCCTTTAAAACAAACTTAAAATCAAAATGTCTTTTTTTTGCAGAGGTGAGAAGCCGTATCACTGCAACATCTGCAACAAATCGTTCTCAGACCCGAGCGCAAAACGACGACACGTCACCTCTCACTCAGGAAAGAAACCCTTCACCTGCTCCTTCTGCAGCCTTTCATTCACCCGCGCAGACAATCTGAAAACACACATGAAGTCTCACAACAAGGAAAGAGCTGCATCGACAGAATCCTCATCAGATGCAGCGGACGCCGCAGCGGCGCCAGAGGAGGTGCGCAACATCCTGCAGCTGCAGCAGTACCAGCTGCCCTCCAGCTCTGAGCAGGAGATCCAGCTGGTGGTGACGGGAGACGTGGACAACATCAACTTTGTGCCAGCTCAGGACCAGGAGATCAGCATCATCACCACAGAGGGGGGGGCCACAGAGTCGGCCCACTCCAGACTCACCCTCCTCACCCAGTCGTCGGGAAGTGTGCAGAACGTGGCTCTGGTCTCTCAGGGCGGCGTGGTGGAGCAGAGCCCTCAGATTCAGACCATCAGCATGCTGGAGGGCCAGATGACGCACCAGCCCGAGCAGATGCACGTCATCACTCTGAGTAAAGAGGCGATGGAGCAGCTGCAGGCCCACCACGGCCCCCCGCAGCCCCTTCAGATAGCGCAGCGACCCGTCCAGCAGCTGCGGTTGACGCACCACCAGGTCCAGCAGCTGGCCGTCGCTCCGGAGAGCTCGCAGACGAGCAGGGAGCAGCACAGCCAGGCCATAAACATCAGCAGCCAGAGCAGCCAGCCCATCTCCATCAGCCAGACCAGCGAGCAGATCTCCAGCCACCACATCCAGGGGCAGACGTTCCAGATCCAGGCAGGGACCGTGTCCTACCTGTACACCACCGGGCTGCCGCAGGAGAGCTGAGCTGGGCTGGATTCAGACTGACAATGCTGCTACGGTTCACATTAATCATGGATGAACTAAGGTATCGTAGTAAGGAACAAGTTTTACTACAAATTCTATTTTTATTCCAAAGCATCCCATAATAACAGTCAAAGCAGGACCTTTATGTTCTACAAGTTTATGTATCGTTTTGTCTCCAAGGAAGCTCTGAGAGTCGAGAGTCGCGACACATTTGGCAAACATGCTCTGGGCAAAATAGAGCGCTAGAATATAATCAAGAGCGACTATAACATTTTATTTTCGATTGATAGAAATGATCTCATAATTACTGAACGTTACATTAACGTGTGGGACTGAAATATTGTAACGGTGCTACTGAAGAGAAAACACATGTACAGTTTATGGCTGGTGGGTAAAAACACTAAATAATAAAAAGGCCTTAATGAATGAAAACGAGTCAAACCCTGTCTGAGGTTTGTGTTTTAGCTTTTAAAGTAACATAAATGAGACCTGGTGGAATCAGCAGTCAGCCCAGACGCTATGGAGCGCTCTGTCCGTCAAACGTCAGCTAACTCGTTAAACAAGTTGGTGTTGCTGTACAGAGCAGCCCTGGGGTAAAGTTCATAGGTGTGGTAGGGTCCTCCCAGCAGTCAGGGCACGCAGGCGAGCCGGATCCTGAAACAACATGAAGGGCTGATTTGAATGTCGATGTTGGACAGCAGCCTCACTGACACGATAACTTCATAACCCTACGTTACATCTGTTTTTATAAAGAATACAATCATAATATTACAAATAATAAAAGTCTCTCAAAGTGTCATCTCTATATTTTAGTAGAATTCACAGCTCTACATGCAAAAATATAAATAAATACTTATCGTGGGTCTTTTGTACTTTGGGCTTACATTGCCCTCTTTTCTTTAAACTTAACTTCTGCACTTTTCAAAGTTTAAACTTTAGCTGAACTTGTTAAAACAGGGTCCTCTGTGCCGCTCTGGCTCACTCACTGCTTTCGGCCGGTCTATTCTTGTGATGGAGCGGCTCCTGGCTGTTTCGGCTCTCTGGTGTCTTGGCTCCGTAGCAGAGTCCTGAAGTGTGGCGTGGTTTGTGAGGCTGCCAAGCTGCGGGGCGGACTGCTGCCGACTGGCCCTGCGCAGACCTGAGACGCAAATAGAACAGACGCTGAGCTCCAGAATACGATCTGTGATGGAATTTGAAATGTCATCACGGGGAGTTAGGAGCATCTGGGTGACATGATGGCTTTAATTTGACTCCTGAGCCGCATGAGCAGATAGAAATCGAGGTTTAGCTCGCAAGATGTGATTTCTTTGTAGATTATCACTTCACTGCTCTGAGATGAAGGCGAGATTAAAGTGGGCACAGTACCTGCTGAGGGACCTCTGGTGCTCAATCTGCTGACTGACAGCGTGTAATAAGTCCTGCTTTGCCCTGTGATGGAACAGGCACAGAGAGAATTAGGAGTGAAATGTCAAGTCAGATCATTTGAAATGGAGAAACTCTCATGAAACGGGCACGAGGAGCCTCCATCGGACTGTACCCGTCGTCGAGTTGCTTCTGGAGAGAGCTGCCTCCATGTCGTTCACCTGGCTCTGCAGTTTATCCACCTGCTCGAAGGCCTCGTGTTTGAGGCTGAGCTCGCGTTGTAGCTGCCGACTCACCTGCGTCCACACAACAGGAAACACGACGTCACAAGAATCATATTATCACTTCATCTTAAAGTTTTTAGTTTTCTGTATCTCTGGCTTGTATTGTAAGTCAGTTGGTTCGTCCACCACCAAAACTGTCCTCGACTGATGTTTTGCCATGAAATTTTGCAAAGACACTCATGGTTTCCAGAGGAGGAACACTCTGGACTCTGGAGATATTCTTTTACTTTTACTCTAGCGCCACCATGAGGTTGACATTTGTGGTCTTGAGTGAGATTTCCATAGACTTTATATTGAAATGCACTTGACATAATGACACACAAAATAATGAATCCACCGTTTTACAGACATTTCTTTCACAATGTTAGAGTCTATTTTACTCTAAATGGGACCACAATTTACAAAATGAATAATAAATCAAATGTGAAGTGGGGGCATTTTCTCATAAGCTTACATAGAATAGGACTTTCTTTTGAAACCAGTGGAGTTTTTTTATTGTAACGTTGCAACTGGACTTAACGATTGGTTAATAAACGGTTTATAAAGCATTATAGTGATTTGAAAGAGTGAAATAACCATTGATTAAAGTTTAATTATCTATAAATTTACCTTTTAATAATCATGATTAATACAGGTGTTATCTGATAAGCATTATGTTATCTGAAAAATTTACTGTCACACCTGAAAAGCGACATTTTTTCTTTGCCGATGTCGTTATTTGTCTGACAGCAGAGTCACACTCTCCTGGGCAGTAACTTTGTTCACACTCATGAGTCAGATGAAGATCATTTACAGACCTGTCGGATCTCCTTGGCGCTGCGTTGTCGCTGTAGCTGGTTCATCCTGCTGCCTCGGTCCAGCTGCTGGCTGAGCTCCCCGAGCTGTCTCTCTCTGTCCTCCACGTCGGCCCTCATTTGTTCCAGCCGCTGCACTCGATAGCTGTCCAGCTCCTGCCTGCTGCGGGCCTCCTGAGCCGACTGGTGCCGGGACACCTGGAGCTCCTCTGTCTGTGCATCAGCAACATCCACAGCTTTATAATCCTCCCAGCGTTTGATATCAGGGTCATTTAAAACTTTACTGTAGAGATTTCCATAAAGGAGCAAGATCTGATACTTGGCATATATTTAGGTGTTAGTAAAGATGTGGAAGGTGGATCACAAAGACTTCAACCACAAGAAATCAATCTACAGCCTTCTCTACTTCCCATTTTGTTATTTCGGTTGATTAGAGCTGAGATTTTAAGAACAACAATTAAGTATAAGCACTTCTGATACTAAACTCTTTAAGCTGAGTTGTAAGAAACACTGTGTAAATCAATCAAGTTCATGTCACATAAATGTAAACAGCAAAATGTTTCATGTTTTTAGAACCTAACTTAGAAATGTCAGTCTGGTCTGTGTTTGGGCCTCTGAAGTGTGGATGAGACTCGATGTACCTTCCTGCCGAGCAGCCTCTTGGTGCTGCTGCACTCGGCCTGACAGCGAGCCAACACCTTCCTCGCAGCCTCCAGCTCCTCCTGCAGGAGCACCACCTCCTCCTCTGAGGTCATCTTCACTCTGAGAGCCTCGGTGCGACTGGTGATCTCCCTCTGGACACCGTGAAAAATGTAATTATCGTCATCATATTCACTGAGATACTATGTCCACATTTCCAAACAGCATTCGATCACTGGTTATTTTAAACTGTAAAATATCAGTTATTGGTCTTCTTGATTAGTAAGGATTGGTGTCAGTCAATCTAAAAGGACTCAGTTGTCGTCATCGTCCTGCTGAGGATGAATTAGAGTTGTAAGTGTTGGTGATTCTGCTGCTGACCTGCTGGGTCTGAAGCAGCTGTCGGTGAAGTTTCTCCTGGTCGACCAGCTGCCTCCAGCTGCTCAGAGCCTTCAGCTGACAGAGCAGAGCAGCCAGCCGCCTGTTCTCCAGCTGCAGCTCATGGACTTCTTCTTTCTGATAAAACACACAGAACAAACTGAGATGTTTATTCAAATGATCACAGGGGGTTGGACTGACGATGTTAAAGCCCAGATTCTTGCTGTGTCTGCCTCACCGTACCTGTACTTGTGTGAGGGTGAGTCCGTAATTGTCTTTGGTGCAGCCGTACGTCTTCTTGAGTTTAATAATTCTGTCCACTCCTTCGCCTCTGACTCTGTTCACCATCTCGCTCACATCCTGCTCCATCTGTCGGCGGGACTCGTCGAGCCTGGCCTGAGGTACAAACATGTACGGAGGACAAGTCTTTGACGGCTCAAACTTCCTGTTATTACATGAGTGACTCTCTGAGGTGGAGAACTGTCAGTCTGAACTGAAATAACTCTGTGGAAACAGGTAGTTTCCTTTTAATGTAAGTCTGAATTCATATGGAAATATTGAAAATATTTGAAATTTCAGAGGGCTTTAATTTTGAAATTCCACATCAGAACTTCCTGGTTTTATATGAGTGACTCTCTGAGGTGGAGTACTATCAGTCTGAACTGAAATTAGTCTGTGGAAACAGGTAGTTTCTTTGAAATATCAATCTGAATTTAAAGGGAAATACTGACAATATCTGACACTTTAGAGGGCTTTAACTTTGAAATTCCACATCAGAACTTCCTGGTATTACATGAGTGACACTCTGGGGTGGAGTAACATCACTCTGGAAAACAGGTAGTTTTCCTTTAACATAAAACTGAATTTGAGGAAAATATTGAAAATATTTAACTATTAAATGGGCTTTTATTTTGAAATTCCTCATCAGAAGCTCAAGATATTGTGTTTATTTTCATGTTGGACTAATTATTCACACAGATGAAATGTCATGGCCTCCTCTGACTGAATGAATTCATGTGAACTTGCAAATTATGTTCATCGGTCGGTGCTTTTATTTTGAATTCTGTTCTTGGACTGCATGACCGTAATATCTAATACAGGCACCACAAAACAACTGGGGCTAGTTTGATCGGAGTTTTCGGAGTGGCGGGGGGCTTGACTGCAGTCATTATCTGGATAGGAAGCCGTCAAACATTGAAGATCTTATTTCTCACCTTTAGCTGGATGCAGGTGGAGAACAGGTGTCGGACTAAAGGGTCGTAGCGTTCTCTGAATGTGAGGCTGAGCTTCTCCTCCAGAGAGCTCTTCTCTTGCTCCAGGTGAGCGACCTGAGCCTGCAGCGCCGAGACCTCCAACATCAGCCCGCGACAGACAGCAGCCACCTGTCGGACGGCGACACAACTGAATATAAAGTTTCATATTTTGTATTCAACATTTTTTTTTATTTTGACACACAGTATGACATAAAGAACCACTTTATTTGTAGTTTAAAAAGTCATTACCTCGTTGTGAGCGTTGCTCGTCTTAGGGTCGGTGAAATTCTTTAGATCCTGAAGTTGAAAATGGAAAAGAAATCATACAACACATTAAAGAACGATACAGTGATGATTCTGTGAGCCACAGATCTATGAAACAGGTCACATGTGCTACTTAAAAACACCCGGTGACACGTACAGGAGTAAAAACTTGTTTCAGTTTAATACTGTGTGACGCACCTGTTCTCTCTGACGCAGCAGCTGAGTCTCCTGCTGCAGGATCTGTTCGTAAAACTGGGAGTAAAGCAGGAAGCTGCGACGCTCTCGCTCCATCAGGGAGCAGCCCAGGTGAGCGAGACACTGCTGGAGGTGATCCTGAGAGACCTTCAGCTGCAAGAGGAGACACTCAGGAGGGTTATTACTCATGAGTACCTCAAAAAATACAGTTACATCATCTTATGAGTAGGTATTTACAGGAAGATAATGTAGTAACTGTATCAGAGCACCTGTCCCTCCGCCTCCTCAGCTCCCTCCATCAGCTGCTGGATGAACGTCTCGACAATCTGCGGCCTCTCAGGAGACAAACTGTACTTCAGGGGCGCTTTCTTCCACAGCTCTGAACACACAGAATATTTGTTATCATGACTGCATTTCTATAATCTTCCTTAAAAGGACTATTTTGTGTTTTTTCTGATGACCTGTGGGGAGGCCTGAGTCCTGTCGAGTCCTCTCCGACACCACCAGCGTCAGCTCTCCGCTGATCCTCCTCTGCGTCGCTCTGATCATGTCACACTCGCAGCTCTCCAGCAGTTTGTGAAGCTGAGAGCGAAGATAAAGTGTTTACAAGGTGTAGACACACAAGACAGTAATGCAGTTAGCAGCTGTACTGTACCTGCCAGGTTCTCACATCGACCTCCGAGGCTCCCGGGGGCGACAGGAGAGACTGGCTGCCGGAGAGCAAGAGCTCGTAGTCCCCCTCTGTACCCAGGTGTTGAGCCAGAGCTCTCATACTGGGGTGAAAGATCTCAGCTCTGTGGAGTACAGACCGTTCAAACATGGGGTTTAATAATGTGTTCAGAACTACTGTTTCAGCCCACAGATGTTAAACACAGAATGTAAGATTTTCAACCTACATTCAACTGAATAGAGGATATTTAAATGTTCACAGGAGGATCTTTGTGTGAACTTTAAGGACATTTAAAGGGGGAGACACTACAGATGAAAAACATTTCTAACTAATAAATATCAACATAAATCTTCTCCAGTTGATTAAGAAGTAAGACAAAAGTTTCCTGATATCTTCCTCACTGTATCTGGACTTGACACAGTACCTGTAGAGTTTCACAAACTGCTGGTACAGACTGGACGTCCTGAACACCCGGACACCCAAACGTCTCCGAGCCCAGCTCTCCTTGAACACCTGGAGCTGTTTCATCAGCAGGAGGAAACCTCTCAGCACCGACTGGACTCTGATCGGGTCCCCGTGAGGAGACGTGGAGTCTGACGTGCCTGTGTTTTCTGCCTCAGCCTCCAAACAGAGTTCATCCCGCTGAAGCAGAGACGAAACAGAAACGAGCCACAGTGTGACGGATAATAACAGAGCTGTGTTTGATACGTTCAGTGATTTAAAGATGATCCGAGCTGTAAAAAACAGTGTTTTTACTTCATTAGGTTTCCCATCATGCAGAAGGTCGTCTCTGTCGCCATGGAGACGGACGGGCTCTGCCTCTCCTCCGCCGTTCAGGACGTCCTCCATGAGCAGCGACACGCCGAGCATCGCAGCGTTGGCCTGCAGTCTGCTGCGATCACTCAGACCGCTCAGACACAGCTGCAGACACACAAACACAACTGTGAGACAGGGACAGTGAGGTGTTTTTATCCTCTTTAATTCACCTTTCAGCAGATGCAGCTCAGTGTTTCAGGTAACATAAACAGTAATTTGAGGTTAGATCAATTTGAGAACTGGTCAAAAAAGAGGTAAAGGTGAAAAAGGTCACACTAGCGCAGCCCTACAGTCTTTAATCCTTTGTGTAGCCCAAAAACACAAAAGTACGACTCCTCAGTTCACTTTGCTGTGACTTCTGCAGTCATTTAAAATGTAAATTTTGTGCTGAATGTGATGAAGGAAAGGAAGGAAAAAGGCCAGGAAGCGAGAGAGGTGCTAAAGTGCTTAGCGAGCTCTTCCTTCCTTTAGATAATTAGATATCTTGTGTGCAACATTCGCAATTTGAACTTTCATGTGCCGTGGGAATAATCGGACAAAGACTAGGAACATTCACGTGAACGCTCTCTCAAGTAGTAACAAACAACGGCTCAGAAACTCAGGGAAAACTTTGATACTCAACTTGCCGACTTTGACGTCACATATGCAGAAACATGGCAGATTAAAGTAAATGTTTGGTTGAGGAAACTTTTTATTAATTTACGTAATATTCACTGGGAATCCGCTGCTGTTTCAGTGATGCTGAAACTGAAATACACTTCTTCCCTTGACCTCCCTCTGAAGAAGTGTTCCTCACTGCCCCAACACACCTGATCCAAACGATCTGCAAGATGCCCCAAGCTGCTCTCAATCCAATCATTAATTAGGAGCCAGTCTCCACATCATCCATCTAGATCTGAATCTGAATCTATGATTGCAGGTTGTAACCGTTAAAAGCTGTCCACATAATCACCTACTAGTGGAGTCAGTTAGAACCATTTATCCTGACAGAGTTCTGTAAACAGTTTCAGGTCTGAGTCAGGGGAACATGGTTGTGTGTTCGTCTGTGTGCTAGAATTTGATCTTTGTGCGTAAAGTGCTCAATTTGTCAGTGCAGGAGGAAAAAAGGAAATTTGTATTTATCTCAAATTCCAGGTAGGAGTCATGTTCTGAATCAAACTGTCTGGGTTACATCATCAACAGGTAAAATCTTATGAGACGTTGAACCTGCAGGCAGTCTTGGATGGGAGGGACGTCCCAGACGGACAGAGGGAACAATCCCTGACAGGCCATGAAGCTTCTCCACGGGTACATCCTCTGTGCCTGCAGAGGAAGACGACACGAGACGGATAAAATAACCTGACATGTGGTGTTACGCTTTAAACTGATGTGATATGATGTAGCCGAACCAACCTGATGGCCTCGAGCCTCCAGAGGTGGAGGGACGGGCAGCGTGAGACTGAACACGTCGGGCCGGATGCTGTCGCTCAGCAGGGGGAGGGCGGCGGCCATGTTGTCGCTCACGCTCTGGTAGGAGGCGACGTCGCCGGAGGAGAGGAACGCCTCCCTGAACACATGATCGAGAGGGAGAAGTCTGACCAGTGACAGAAAATATCACAGAGGCACCGCAACTGTGTGAAATTTCATGTAAATCAGGCGTTTAAAGGGACAGTTCACCCCAAAATCTGTAGCAGGATATGATGATGACTGACCTGATGAGGTGTCTGACTGCAGCATCAAACTGCAGCAGGAGGACCTGTCTGCGCAGCTGCAGCAGACGGCCGACGCACTCTGGGCTGCTGGGAGCAGACAGACGGTCGACCTGACGCTGGATCTCCAGCAGCTCTGCTCCTGTAGAGAGGAGCGTCAACATGCTGGTTTATACTGGTCTTTTTATTAGATACTGTCATCTGAGATCCAAAAGATGATCCGGAAAGTGTTCTGATATTTGTAATCATTAATAATATCCACCTACCGATGCCCTCAGTTCCTCCCCAGTCAGCTGCGAGTGAGCCCGGCACCTCCTCACCTGTGTTCCCCAGTCTGGAGAAACTGACCAGGTAATAAACGATGTCATGAAGAGCTGAAACGATCTGCAGAGTGTGATGGAGAGCTGCGGTACAGGCCTGGTGAATCGGACGAACAGAGCGAGGGCAGATTATTGGCAAAGAAAATGAAAACTGAGTGAATTAAAGGTGAATGCAGCCACACTGACTCACTGAAACACTCAGTGTTTTGAACATGTGCAGCACTTGAGAGAAGTGTGGGATGAACCACAGGTTGAGGAGAGTCTTTCCGTCTGCAGACAGCAGCTGCTGCGGCCGACGCTGAAACGTCCTGTTGGGGAGAAAAGGTTTGATTACAGTTCAGGTTTTTCTCTGCTTCTCACCCTTCAAACTCTGAGACAAAGAGGTCTGAAACCAATTATTTTGATGTGTGACGTGCAGTGAAATATTCTTCTATTCTGCACGTTAGTGATACATCAGATTCCAGCTGCTGGTACCTGGGGTCGGGGCAAAGGTCAGCCCCTGAATCCAGAAGGACTTTTGGCTCGCCAGCTCTCCCGATCATGAAGTGGGACTGACGGATGGAGGGGACGTCGTCCAAAAGGGAGGTCAGACTGTAGTAATACGCCACAATCTGCGCTCTCACACAGTGCTGAGACATCTGAGCGCTGAATCTGTTAAAGAAACAGGCAGATATAGTTTCTACAGTGTGGAAATCTCACATTGTCTCGTAACAGAAGGGATGCAGATGTTTTTAACGGACGTACGTCTTGAGAAAGTCGACGACGAGCCCCCTTTTGATCGCCGCAGCTTCCTCCTGCAGTGCGAGAGAAATGAGATTTACAGCCGATCACATTCATCATCCCGCTCAGCCGCCACTGTGCGCAACTCACCGGGGTTTTTATAAGACCCCCCGCGGCCTGCTTCTTCTTCGTAAACGAACTCAGCATCTCGTCACGCAGGCCCACTTTTTCCAGCTGGATGGACACAAAAGCTTCCATCAGCCTGCAGTAACAGAACGAGACGCTGTTTATCAGAGAGGCAGAACAAAAGGCGCCGTTAATCATCGCCGGTGTAATTTGTTCTCTGGAGTGGGGAAATTACCTCTGCTTGGTCGTGGTGGGAGTCCTCGCCGAGCCTTCGGAGGGCGACGAGCTCGGATTCCTCCCGCTGTTTGTCGCCGCCGCTTTCACATTTGTAGTCGATTTTTAAACCTTCATCAGGATGAGGGGCGGCGTCACGCTGGGAGGAAATTGGAAAACAAACTGAAGTAACCAGGAATATCTGAAGTGCAGTTTATTTGCATTCAAGTCTGAACAAAAGCAGAAGTGGAGGCAGTATTCTGGATATCAGAACATTAAAGTACAAATACTCCATTACAAGTAAAAGTCCTGCATTCAAAATCTGTAAATCTGTAAATGCTAAATGTACTTAAAGCATCAAAATGATCAAAAGTAATAATAAATAAGATTATCAGATTGTTGAGGTGCACAACTCAACTAAATATATAACAAAGATCAAGTTGTTTTAGATGTTTTAATGCAGAAATCTTAGATTAAAAGTACAATATTTGCTGTTTGTAGTGAAGTATAAAGTGCTTGTACTTGAGTAAACATACTTAGTTACTTTCCATCATGAGCACCACCCACCTCGGCCGAAGGCGTCACACTCTCCGCCCGGCGACAGAGACAAACCAGCTTCACCGCGCAGACCAAAGCGTTCTTCTGCGCAACCTGACAGGCCAGAGTCACCTGGAGGTTCTCCACACCGTGTCTGTTCACCAGCTGCGAGGAGATAATTCAGTACGTAACAGAAAACATCATTGGTGAACGTGCCCCGAGGATTTAAACTCACGCGAACGACCGCCTCCTCCGAGCTGAAGCTGAACCTCCCGATCTGGTTCTCGTCCAGTTCCTGGATGCTCAGCGGCAGGTGGGCCGGGCTGAACCTGCAGCAGAGAGAGAACTTTAACTCTCTCTTAATCTTTAGTGCTCGTGTGTGTCTCTTCGTGATCGTCCAGGAGAAAGAGACTGTCTGTGGTTATCAGAGGCAGGTGTTAACATGTGTTCTGTGGTTATTCACCTGTCCACAGAGCTGTCGTCCTCCAGTATCGCTGTGATAAAAACAGGCCGCTGCTCTACTTTGTCTTTCTGTTCAGCGGCCTCGAACTGCACCGGCCTCAGGTGAAGGTGGAAGTCGCCGAAGCCGAGCTCTGACGCCACGTTTCTGTACAACCTGTGGAGAATCACTCAGTGTCACAGCTTCACAGCGATTCAACCAAACCTCTGCAAATCATTTCTGACATTTCCTTCGACACGCTGCTCCCTGTGTGTTCCTCTGCGGTTAATGGAAATGTTATCTTAACTGAGCCAGGTGTGCCGTCTCCGAGGCCGACTCCAGCAGACGATGGCGGACGGTGACGAGCTCCAGCAGCTTGGAGAAGGTCTCCACGGCGTACAGCTGCTTCTCTCGCCCCTGCATCATGTCTCTCTCCTCTGCAGAGCTCACCAGCGACAGCCCCACGTTCTGGACCAACATCGGGTCCTCAAAAAACACATCTGAGAACAGCTGAGAGTAGACAAACAGAGGTTAGGCTGGCTTTGTTATTTCAAGCTGATTTAAACAGATTCTCAAGACAGACAAACCTACATCCTTCTGGATCTGAGAGCTGTAGGAGGCTCCAGGTGAAGCCAGGTGGTTCCAGCTCTGCAGGGCCCGCTGCAGGAGCTTCTGTCGCAGGACCAGCTTGTCGGTGATGCCGGCGGCTCGGTGCAGCTGACAGATTTCTGTGTGAGCCCGAACTAAACTGTGATAGACTGCAGAGGCCAGGCAGAGGGACGGATGGACCTCCAGGAGGAAGACATTCATCAGTGCAGGGCTGCAGACAGGACACAAGAAGGTCAACATGTTTTTTGGAGGACACCAAATGGACAAAGACCTCTGGGAGTACTCGCCTGCTGCCTCCGAGTGAGACCTGATGTTTGGGAACGTAGTTTGGTGGTCGGCCGAAATCCTGAACAGAGCCTCCGTGGTCGTCTCTCCAGATGCGTTCGAGGTACTGCCGCTGTTTGTCGATCTGATGAGACAAACAACACAATCTGTCACAACAGGCAACATCCAGAATGGTTCAAAAAATATATATTTTATCACAAAACAGCCGTTAGTAACAATTACTTCCATTTTCAAATTAATCTGTTGATTAGTTTCCAGATTAATTGTCAAAAAATGTGTGTAAAATGCTGATAACAATGTCCATGAGCCCACAGTGAAGTCCTTAGATTGCTTGTTTTGAGTTCAAAACTGGAAGACATTTTTTTATCATATATGACAAAGAAACAAAGCAAAACTGCATATTTGAGAAGCTGAAACCAGCAAATATTTGGCATTTTGCTTAAAAAAGGATCAATGACTTCAATTCAATCGTCTAATAATCAAACAAATTACATATTGTTGCAGCTCTGAGTCAAACAGCGACCTTCACACATGAATAAAATCCTTTTTGTTGTCACCTGATTGTCCAACACGTCTCTGATCAGCTGCCGGTGGCTCTGCAGGCAGTCTATCTCGGCCCTGTAGGCCCGAACAAAGTAATCCTGGTTCAGGTCCAGTTGTGGCCGACTGTGCATGATGTCGGTAACAACTCGAGCCAGGTCAAACCTCTCCTCAGTCCCTGCTGCATGCTGGTACGCCTCGTAGTAACAGTTCAAGAGCTGGAGAATAGAAGAGATCCATGAACCAGACCAGCTTGTGAGAAAATGGGAGATTAAACAGGTCCAATACATATTTGACAGACCACAGTCTTCCTTTCTGTCACCGTACCTGTACTTTGCTCTCCAGAAACTCAGTCTCACATGTCCACAGGTCGAGGAGCACCGCGACACGGTCGACCTCTGACCCGGCCCAGGACCGGACGTCTGCTGTCTCCGTACCTCCCATCTTCTTAACGGTGTTCCTCTGGATGAAACGTGAGCCGACTAGAAGAAGCTCCTTCTCCAGCTCCTCCAGGTCCTTCAGAGCGGCGTCGTACACGATGTAGAAACCTCTCTGGTCCTGAGTGTGGACGAACCGGCCGTCCACACTGTAGAAATCATGAAGGTTCTCCACCTCTGCGAACTGCATGAACTCTGAGCAATGGACCTGGATTAAGAAGACGTCAGAGACTGTATTCTTTACGTAGTCTTTGTTAAAGTAGGAGGAGAGTGATGGAAAAGAGAGGACTGGTTGCTCTACACAAAATACACTTCAATCAATCCAGGAACTCAATAATGTAACAAACAATATTGAAGCCTTACAATAGTTTTTTAAAACCCTGATTAAAGCTAGGGTCTACAATCCTGGAGAGCTAGCAAGAAAGCTAGCAAGATTTCAAAGTGGCATCTCCTCTAAGTTCCAACCGACTGACTCGGTCCGACTTCTTATTTTATCCAGAGCCTTTTTCGTTGCACCCTTTTCTGCCTCAGGCTTTCTTTTCCTCGCCTTTTTAGCGGGGTGAGTTGGTAGAAGTAACGGTGGCTGCATTTTCTCTGCCATTGTAACCAAATGAACTCCGTATTCCTACAGAGGAGTGTGCCGAATATTTCCGGCATCAGTTAAACCGGACGTGAGCACGCGCGGAGGGGGGCGGGACATGAAGGCATCTGACCAATGAAGGCACTGAGAAAAAGCTGACCAATCCGTGCTGTTCGGCCCGGATAGCACTGATTGGTCAGCTTTTTCTCAGTCATGCAGCTGCCACAGAGGTCTGATTATTTTCGCTCCTTTTTCTGAATACATAATGTATTGACTTACTCTCAGGACAGAAGGACCATTTCACCCAGTATAACAAAATGTGTTTCTGAACAACATCGTAGACCCTAGCTTTAAGGGCTTAATCCAAAAAAGTCATATTTAGTGACTCTCTCTAATGGAGCATCAGAAGTAGTGTGACTGTTTCGAACGCCAGACCGACCAATCAGAGTCTCCGTTCTCACCTTACAGTCGACAGGAGTGTTGTGGCTGAACTGGAGCGAGCCGAGACCTCCTTCCTCTCCTCCTCCTCCTCTGGCCGCGTTCATCCAGCCTGTTTCCTCCGCCGTGCTGCACAGCTCTCCTTCCTCCAGCTGCAGACCCGCCAGGTCAAAGGTCAGAGTCCTCTCCAGAGAGCGCAGGTAGTTCAGCAGCCCCAGAGAAACGCGCTGTGGACGGGGAACAGGAAAGATGTTGATGTTTAGTATCATCCAGAGCACATCTGGCTTCATCGTGACGTGCTGTCGGCCTCACCTGGAGCTGTCTGAGTTTGAGATGACGCAGGTAGATCAGAGACAGGTAGGCACCTCTGGTTACGATGGGATCCGAGCTTCCCTGCTCTAAACTTTCATCCAGACCCAGCAGCTGCAGGCTGTCCTCGAAAGAGTAGCTGTGGTTTTATAGAGGACGCAAAGGCCGTGAAAATTTCTTATATTTTATACATCTAAGGTGAGTTAAAAGTGGCTGATGGAGATGATTTGGTCAAGAGGTCACCAAAGTAAAAGACAAGAAGCCAAAAGAGACAGCAAAGTTTCTTATTTATCTTTTGATTTCACACCTTTCTTTTGTTTGACTCTTCAAGCTCTCCTCCTCGTGACCTCCTCTGCCTCCAGATCTGGTCGACCGCTCGTGTGTTTCCTAACAAGACAAATGTCACTTTTTGATATAACATCTTTTCCGAAACCAGGCAGCCTCGGAGGAGAGCAGACAAACCGGACGATACCTGCCTGAGTGAGAGAGACGGCGCTGTAAATACTCGTCCAGATCTCGGAGATCTTGTGTCGTTTCGTCTCGCCGCCGTGCGAGAGCGAGGAGGAAGTCGGTGCAGGTTGTAAGTCGGCGACATGAGCAGCGTGCGCTCTTAAAGCCGAGGCCACGCGGAGCAGATCAGGGACCTGATGGGACACGGGAAAGACAACACACACTGAAGCTGCATGATAAAAATGATAGATGATAGTTATGTGTGATGATACTGAGACGTCGTGTCACTGATACCTGAAGAAACCTGCTGTGCATCTTCAGCAGCTCGTCCACAGATTTCTTCTCCTTCAGCTTCATGAGGAGTTTCTGCTGCCACGGATCTCGTTTGGGCTTCACCTACAGGACCGAAGCCAAACAATCAGAATCCACTGTCGACTAAAGTTGAATCAACTATATTTATTTACTCCAACCTGAATGAAGGGGATCCAGTCGGCCTCCTTCCTCAGAGCCAGGCTGGCGCTCTTCCTCCCCCACTGGCTCTGTTTGACCTCCGTGCCGTCGTACTGAGGGAACGTCTTCATCTGCTCCTGTTGTCTGAACACCGTCCTGAACTCCCTCCACACCTGGGGAGACACATTCAGATCGACTGGTGCCATTCATGAACAAGCGTAAATACTGCAGATTGTGTGAGCAGCTCGTCGGACAGTGTTACCTCGGCGAACAGCTCCATCTCGTCCGCGGTGGTCCTGAGTCTTTGAGGGTCGTGGGACAGGTGGAAGTGAGCGATCAAAGCCTGCAGCTCAGGTAGAAACTCCTCCAGGTGAGCAGTGTGCAGGGGGACATTATCAGCCGGCCCTGGAACACCTGTATTCATAAATGTCTGATCCATCAGACTACAGAACAACAGAATTAAAAGAACACAGCTGGTTTGATTTCTCACCAGCTGCATGTTGAGTCTCATGTGAAGATCCCTCATGAATCTTTGACTGTGGCTCTTCTTTTCTTTCACATGCTGGTATGTAGTGCAGCACCTGTCCAAGATTGTTTAAAAGAAGGAAATCAACAACTTAAAATAAAACAAAAAGGTCAAAAGCCTCTGTGGATTTGAATCTTTTTACCCTGAGGAAGTTGTGAACAGTCTGAACAGAGTGCAGATGGCAGACCAGCCACCGCAGGTAAATGACCACGTCATCCTGCGTGAGCAGGCCGGCGGCGTCTCCTCGGCCGGCCAGGATCTTCTCTCTGCTCGCCGACAGCCTGCGAGCTCTCTGCACGGCGTCCTCGTACTCGCGCGTCAAACACGACACCTGATCCTGAGGGGGAACGAGCGCGATG
This sequence comes from Lagodon rhomboides, assembly GCA_039737535.1. NCBI lineage: Eukaryota > Metazoa > Chordata > Actinopteri > Spariformes > Sparidae > Lagodon > Lagodon rhomboides. The sequence goes on along the minus strand of CM077801.1, from coordinate 22,795,668 downwards.
TGACCGATCAGCCGGAAAATTGTGTGCAGGCAATAAAAACATCATCATTTATTCAGACTCCTTCAGCGATCGTGAAACCACCACCGCTCCTTTATTTTATTGTGATTGGTAAGAGAAGGTAATATCCTGCACACACTTATAAAATCTTTGTTTCTCCTCATGTGTTTTTCTGTTTACACATTTGCAGAAGAGCTAAAAGCTTAAAGCTACATCACTGAAGGTTTTATTACGTTTTCTTTACTTCGACAGCAGATAGGAAGGCTTATTGTTCTGTCATTAATCTTATCTTTAAGCTCTTTTTGCTGTGTGTGTGTCAAGAATTAAGATATTGTCTTTTCCTCCAGTGGTAAGATTATCGAGGTTTTCCTTGAATATTCATGGAGCCAAAAAAAATTCTGTAAGGCCTCTTTGTCTTATACTAAAAAAGCAGTCATGTATCTAACCTATTTTGTAAAGCTGGAACAATTAAATGATAAGCTGCCAAAAAAACCTCCCTGAAAGTATTTTAAAGATCATATAATCATCATATTTTCTGGCATAATATACAGAGAAATTCTCTGATTACAGCTTCTCACTTGAGTATTTGCTGCTTTGATAGTAAACTGTGTATTTTTGTGGTTCTGGGCTGTTTGTCCAACAGAAAAATGCAACTCAGAAACGTCACAGAGAGAGAATGATCTTAAATAACTATGGAAGCATCTTCTTCTTTTGTCCTAAATCATCCATACGGAGAACGATTATCTGCCTCCACACTCTACAACACAAGTCACCAATGAGCCATCAGAAGAAACACCTCCTGTCAAAAGTTGTCCTGATTTCTGCAGCTCTGTCAAAAAGTCCTCAGGTCGTCACCTTGTAATGAGGATAAAGCGTCTCTATGACGCCGCTGTGGCGGCAGAATCTCCTCCATCTCAGCATGAGCAGATATTTGATCTGAGCCAAGTGATACGATCTGTCGGTGAAGAACTGCGGACGCACAAAAGGAAATTGGTTTTAATGATCCTTATCTCGTTTCTATTGTGTTCTGCTCTGTGTTTTACAGTCTCCTGTCCACTGGAGTGTGCTGTGCCGTCCTCACCTGGTGCAGCAGCGGAGGCAGACTGTCAGGAGTGTACTCCAGACTCAGGCAGCTGTCCAGCTCTCTCTGCACGATGTCAGCCTGAGACTGAACCGGCAAAGCTTCAGACACCTGCAGCCAGGAGGAGAGAGGAGCAGGAGAAGATCTTTAAAGTCACCAGTATCCACACATTAATCTTCTGCAGCCCTCAGTCATTCCATAAGGATGCAATGTGTATGAATTTTGGTTTAAATTCAATATTTCAGAAAGAAACAAAATCAAACTCTAACTCTTACCTGAAGCCCTCTCCTCAGAACATGTTCCCTCTCCACACGGAAGAAGGAAATATCCTTTGGAGGTGAAACAGAGCTGAAAGAAAACTGGGAATTAATTTTAAAAAGCTCTCAGCTAAACAGCATTTAAAGTGAGACTTTTGAAAGAAGAAATGAAGAAGAAGAAGAAGGACCATGATCATCTTCCAAACTCTTTCGCCATCACAAAATCATCTTGTACATGTCTTCAACTTTAAGGAAATGTATAAATGGAAAGAATCTGTCATTTTAAATCAATCACTCGCAGCTGTTATGTGACACAGGACATAAAACAATCATCAGCCGAGCTTCCACACCTGTAACATCTGGAGGGAGATCCATTTTCTTCAATCTCTGCCCTGAGTGCTGAGAGCTGCCGTGACAGCTCTGCCTCCATCTGCTGCACTCTGACAGAGGAGGACACTCTGTATACGTCACACATGGCAGACCTTTCCTCTGCTCGGGGTTAGAAACTGGCAAATCCAACATAAGAAAGACACCTCTCTAAGTCCTGCCAAATCTCTGCCTCCACATGCTGCCTTGTTGCGGTGTCTCCATGGAGACGAGCGTCCATGCAGCTGGACTTCCTCTACCACTTCCTGTCCTCGTGTGGACTCACAGTGCCTGCAGTTGATCTGTAGAGGGCTCTGATGTCACACTGGAGAGCTCCTTCTGGTACAACAACATGATGTCAGTGCTGTTTGCCTTCCTACACACTCATCACTTCAGCTGTACTTCTGTATCACACAGTGAAGTGTGTAAATGTGACACAATCAGTTGTCGAGCTGCACACACCTTCAGCAACCATGCATTCAAAAAAAAACCCTTCATTTGATCTCAGCAGGTCCGGTCCTCCTGGATACAGCGTGTGATTGGTTCTCAGCTCACGATGTGATTATCCAATAGGAAATCACCTCGGCGGTGACTGCAGAGTCTGCAGCTGTGCAATTCCTCCAGAGACAGACATGAGAAAAAGGAATATCAAACACAACTCGGGGTTTCAGTGGTTCTTTAAGCTTTATTTACATGCACCATCTCTGATACAACCAAGATAGGAGTTGGAATTACAACTGGCAATGTCAACATGATGTCTCTCTCTCTCTCTCTCTCTCTCTCTTTTTGTAGGAGCAATAGGAAGAAATGGTGTTTGAATATTGGCAGTGAGTGTTAAAAAAAAAATGAAGCTTCAAGTCAGCGTTGTGTATTTTTAGGACTCAAATCGTCCTCGTGAAGCTACAAAAAATGGTATTTGGAAGCACGTCTGTGCTGAATTTATTATCCGTGGAATCGAAAAAATGAAGCAAACTGCGATTCGGTTGATGTCAGTCGGGCTCACCTCTAATGGAGGACACTATTTCAGGCACCATTTGCCGTCTGTTGTCGGTCCTGATCGATACCCGATGGAAGGTGAACGGAGCATGAAAACAAAAGTGCTTCTACGCGGCTCTCCCTCACGTCACACGGAAGAACGTAACATATGTACACGTGGAAAAAAGGGAAAATAAATACAAAAAAATCTCATTTTAAAACAAAGACAAATGGACAAGTCGATAAAAATGTAAACTATAATAATCATCCTGCTGTTCCTACAAAAAAAACAAACTGTGCTGATGACGATTTCATGTTATAGCACTGGTTCCTTACATTTACACTGTGTATCCTCTTATTTCCACTTGTTTAAATGCAGAAATATTTTGGCAATATTTAAAATACTGTGGTTGATCTTTTTTTTTCCTTTTTTCTTTCCTCAAATGGCAAAAAATGCGCTTTAAACACACGACGCGACCTCCTCTCACAGGGTTGGAAACACTATTCTGCCCAGCACCTGCTATAGTGCTGATAACAGAGAGGGAGGCTGCTAATGCTGCTCCATCTGCAGCCGCTCCCTGCTATCTTCTTATTTATAGCACCAAGAACTCCTTCAAATTAACAAACACCAAAATATTGTAGTAGAGCGCCGTGGAGCCTTCTAGAGGGTGGTTATTTTTAATTCCGGATAGTTCTAAGTGTTCGCTAATGGTAAATGGTGTCGACTAGAGCTAAAACGCGGTCCTTACGTCTGTCCTAAACTCTGTATACCGAGCAGTAACTTCCAATATTGCAGTGCGAGTGGGAGAGGAGGAGGAGGAAGAGGAGGAAGAGGGGAGACGGTGAAAAAGGGGGGGTCTGCAGCAGAAACACCATAATCATCAAGACTTCAGTAACGCACCTCTTCAGAAGGAACGGAATTCACAGTAATGTCACTAAAATCACAGGGTAAAATTCGCTAAATCAAAAAATAAAACGTTACGTACAAAAAGAAAAGAAAAAACCACACAATGTAGATCAGTTCACATCTTGATAACATATTAACCTCTACAGATTGATATTTGGTGCGTGACTCTGTGCATCGATAGGACAGAAACAAAAACTAAAAGAAAAAAAAGCTTTTCAGTAACACCTGTTTGTTTTTTTATCTTTTAGTCCCGTATACGCTACGTCTCTCAAAGAAACTCTAAGAAAAGAAAAAAAACATAAGAAGCTTGTCAAGTATCCTCCACTGGAACGTAATAATGTAACATTCTCTGCAGCTTTTTTTTTTCTGTAAACAGGCTGTCAGCTCGCAACAGGCCGACAGCTGGTTTGGCAAAAATGTTTAGTTTTTTTCTCCTTTTTTGTTTTTTTTCTTCTTTAGGTATGAAAGGGTGTGAAAGAGGAGAGAAAGCAGGGTGAAAACATATTTTATCTTCAGTTTTCGCGTACCACTTTGTGATACTGCACGAGTGATTCCCTGAGACTAACACGAGTTGATGCTTTTCGTATAAGTTTTAACAAAATGTCCTGTACTTCCAGTCAACACTGTTGTTCACGCCGCCCCAGGCATTGATCTTTTTAAAGACGTTTTTTTTTTTTTTCCTCTCCTCCTCTGCTGCGTCGACACCTTTGTGTGTCTCAGACACTTAGAATACAGTACCAAACGTAATGCCTCACGTTGAAATCATAGAAAAAAAGAAATACTACATGAATACACTTTTACATACTTTCTTCCCTCTAGTTGCACAATGAGCCCCAATTTACATTTCCCCCCACCGACTTCTTCTCCTTTTCTTTGACTCACGCCGACAGAGCTTCTCAGCTTGGCACCCAGCTGTGAGGGGAGGTCTGTTTCGAGCTCGAGAAGCTCCCTGAATTCCTGTTGGCGTTCTGGGCGGAGGTGAGGCGAGCGTCGAAGCTCAGGTCCAGGCAGTCCGCGTCCATCAGTTCATTGCGGATGATGGAGTCCATGTCGCACTCCAGGCTGCCGTTGAACACGTCGAGGTCCAGGTCGGCGGGAAAGCGGTCCTGGCCGGGCAGACCGGAGCCGAGCTGCATAGAGGCGTTCTTGCTGGGAGACTTCAGGTGCGGCGGCTTGGCGTCGTTGGCGCCGGCGTCGTTGTCGGAGGTCGACAAGCCAGCTTGCCAACCAGGCACTGAAGAGCTTTGGGCCTGACCGGCGCTGGCGTGGTTCACCAGCATGTGGTCTTTGCGGAGCAGCATGGCGTTGCGGCGCGAGTTCTGCAGGGCGATGGCGGTGCTGGCCTGCGACATCAGCGGGTCGGACTGCGTGAGCATGACGTTGCTGTGGCTGTGGGAGTCCAGGCTGAGCAGGTCCTGCAGGGTCTGGTGGTCGCCGAAGTGCGAGATGCAGGAGAAGGTGGTCTGCTTGTTCTCCTGGATGGTCTGCATGGGCGACTGGCGCAGGCTCGTGATGGACGGAGGGCTGAAGAGGGGGTTCGGCCCGTAGCTGCCGGAGGGGCTCCCCAGACTGCTTCCTGAGCAGCTGAACGTAAACACTGACCCCTGACCGTTGGCTCCGTTGTCTTCCTCGCCAGGAGGAGGCTGCTGGGATGCTGTCAGGCTGATATTGTCTAAAAGGTCGTCCATCAGGTTGTCAGAGAGCCCGTCGTTGAGGTTCATGGTACCTGCCAGGTCGGAGAGCCCGGTGGGCCCCGTGGACGGGGACATGCTGCTGGGGCTGGAGTACAGCATCGGGGACAGGGGCGAGTCGTCGTCGGGCACCTCGTCCAGCTCCAGGTTGGCCAGGATCGGGGACAGACGACCGCTGAGTGTGCTGGCGTTAGAATTGGTCCGGGAGCGGAAGTCCGTCCAGGCGTCCAGCTCGTCGCTGCTGCGGGAGGTGGGACTTCCTGTCCACTTGGAGAGGCTGGACGAGCTCTCCGAGCTGCCGTCTTGAGCTGCCTGCAGCGAGGCTTTCTTCTTGGTGGCACGTCCTCGGGCACCTTTGATGTACTTGCTGTTATCCATGGACACAGCCCGTCGTCGGGGAGCTTTGCCTCCTTTACCGCCTTCAGGGTTGACCATCCACCAGGAGCTCTTCCCTGTGCCCTCATTCTGGACCTTCACAAAACGACTATGGAGGGACAGATTGTGTCGGATGGAATTCTGAAATGAAAACAAACGAAAACAATTAAATACGTGTTTAATTCTTGTTCTTCCTGCAGCACCGGCACCTAAACATCTTATTAAATTCCTATCATTATAACAATATTGTCCAATGTGTCAGCGGAACGATCAGCATTCAAAATGTTCATAATAATCCCTGATTGTGCAGGAAAAATGTATCTATGCACAACTACGGCAAGTTCAATAGGTCAAAATTGAGCCAGAAAGTTGGTCTTCATTTCTTGACCTTGGAAACTACGTCAAGAAATGAGGAGCCGGGCTGGAGCCTTCGATGGATCCACATAATCTTCCTCAGCAGATGGCGAGCTGTCACGGCAAGATTTCCTTTTTTGAAGTTCCTCTGAATTTTGAACTGTTCATTTAACCGTCAGTTTAGTCTTTTAAGCCAACGTGGACAATTTGACATCTACAACTCCTTGACAACCGTGCATCTGCTGTGGAAGATCATGCGACACGTTTGAAAGCTCCAGAACAACTGCTGAATGGACCTGGAGCTGTTTGACTGATACTTTAAACGTTCACCTCTGAAGTCCTGACGGTTATCTGATTGTGTGATCACCTCTGTTTTACCAAAGTAGTGATCCAATCTGGGTCACCAGATATTTCTGACACACAAAATCAGGTAGATTTTTTCAGATTCTTCTCAAGCTACCGCTTTTTTATCCTCATGAAACACACAAACTTTCAAAATAAAAGTCCTAGAGGGTACAGGCTGCATAACTGCTTATGGATGTGTAGTCTTGTTCTCTTAAAATCACTCTGACCATTTTATTAACAGACCACTCAATGAGAATTGTTCATAATATCAAGATATAATTTTAGCAGTTAATCCCCGATGCTATGGTCTCTTGTCCTTCTGGGCCACCGTAGTGTAGTGTACTGTACTGTTTGTGGCCCTTGTTGTAATTAAACAGGCTGTGATACTTTCTGCCCATAACGCCCAACCCGAGTCAGAAGTGGACTTATTTTAAGGGGTCACAAACCAAAAGAGGATAATAAACACTGCTCTGAAGATAAAAACAGACTCTTAACAGCTGATATTTAACACCACAGGCCTCCCACAACAGAAGAAGATTCAGGGTTTTCTGATACTAAACTACAACAACGACGTACTGAACCGTACTAACACTGCAGTGTCTTCTCAGAGACACGTCTTCCGTGCACCTCACACTGCGTGACCTATTTCTGGCTGCTCGGAGAGGTCTACAGGATTTCCCTGGAGATGTTCCCAACCATGTACAAAATTAAACAGCTGGAGCCGGCGTGACCGGCCCACACTAAGTCACACTGCAGCAGCAGCAGAAGGAGAAAAAGTCTGCAGTGATCTCTGCAGCCCAGAGGCCGACTTCACTGGGAGAAGGTCCAGCGTAATTCTCTTAAGCTTGAATTAACTCGAGCAAACTGAGGTCATATTTAAATCCACCCTCAGAAGATTAAACCAATCAAACGCTAAACGAGCTCAACAAACATCCAAACTACAGCTGCCCGTGGCCTCGACAATATGGATCCCATCATGGCAGCTGTGAAGGGAAGTTGCTCTCCAGCTTTGTGATGACTGAGCGATCACAGGCGAGCATCGCCCACGGTTTTCCTCCGTACGCAGCCTAACCCGCCGACACCAAACTTCCAGCAAAGCCCTCGCTACAAGCCAATTAAAGGATTAGGCCAACGAGCAAACACTTTCGTCACTTACAGCAACAGAGAACATGTGGCTCGCAAAAAAATAACACCTCAAGCACGTCACTGCTCTTATTTCCCCATTTATCTCGCCGGTATTAGCTGGAAAGTCGCTTTTGTTTATGACTCAGAATTAAACAATGATGGTCGCTATAATGAGGTCGCTGACTCTGAAGTGACTCGCTGGCTTTTGGCATATTTTCCTTTATTTGGAGTGTCTGGATTGCCTTCTGAGTTTCTGAGATAAGGGTGGCGTGATTCTTCAGTTTGCATCTTAAAAAGTTTCCTCGTCCGTCGCTCAATACTTCCTCAAACTGCGGCGGTCAGTCCAGACTCTCAGGTCCGTGCGTTAAATACAAAGCTCGATAAATATTCATCGGTGATGTGGATGAGTCGGACCGAACAATGGAAGCAGTGGGAACTGTAAACAGGGGAAGCCAGCATGACAAACCCTGGAAACAAGGGCAGCAGTTAGCATGGCTCTGGTGCAAAGTCTATCAAGAGCACCTCATCAACGTCTTGTTTCTTGAATCAGGCTGGAAATTTACGGAGTGATTGAAAGAAATTCCCTACAACAGCTCCGCGCTGTAGTTTTTTCACCAATGTGAATTTTTTGGGGACTATTTTTAATCCAGAAAATAGGCTAACAGGCGCCTGTGAGTGGGCCTATTAACAGCAGCAGGATGGTGTCCTTATCAACAAACATGTCACCCAGTGCACCCACGTGACTCACTGATGTGTTTTTAATAGCTTCTGGACAACAATGGAGCTCTATGGCACTCAGGAACGAGATACATCGGGCTTTGTCTGCACAGACAGAACTCGGTAGTCGGATCAATTCATTGTTCGTTTTGGTCTCTTTAGGGGATTATTCAATAAAAAGTCATATATCCTCGAGACTTAATGGTTTATTATGCAGAGACCTTTCCTGTATTTTATTTTATTTTTTGGTTTTGCTGTGTTTGGGATGTTTCTGGACATCGAAGGACGATTGTTGAGTCTCATTCCCGTGTTGTCAAACACTGATCAGGTCCAACACGCTGGTATTTGATGACCTGTGAATTAGACTCATCAACCGTCTTTCTTCAGAATTGCTTCCTGCAAACACCGACCGACAAATCCCGCGCGCTCCGCCTCCGACCTTTAACCGGATCTTTGGCTCATCTCGCTTCAGCGTGGCTTAAACCAAACCCTCCAGTCTCCACATTTCCTCACCAGCTGGACCGAGTCCATTTCCTTGAGCTGGGTTTATAACCGGAGGACTGGACTGATAATTAAAAAGGGGATAAATCTCCTGATTGTTTGATGAAGAGTGCCAAGGAGATGAGGCTGAGAGCAGCGCAGGTGTTGATAATAAAACACACAGGGGGGAGCGACTCGGAGGTGGGTTTCTGATTTCCGGACCAAATATGAATATTTACGACTGATTTCATCCCTATTTTTCAGCAGGATTTGAGCACTTGAGCTCTCTTCTAACTAATCAAAATGAAAGAGTGTGTTTGTAGGTGTTTTTCCTCGAGGAATGCAACAAATCGTACCCGTCTGAAAATGCTAAAATTTACAGATTAAAAACAGAAAACGTTTGCCAAGCCAGCCATCAATCAGTCGCTTCATGACCTGCAGGGAGCAGACACGCTAAAAGCATGAAATCCAATACAACAGCCCTGCAACACATAAATAAATAAAAAACCAAAGCTGTTGTGACAGTTCAGTTCTGGTCGAGCCTGTCGGAGAGGTTTTGATTCGACTCTCCGGACGTTTTACGAGGCCGTAAATTGTAAAGCTGCCGGATTAGAATGTATTGTGTTACAGCAGGTGGGCAAAACAGCAGTCCGGCAGAACAATACGACACAATCTAGTCAAACGTCTCCTCACAAACACAACAGTCCTGCTGCATTCTGGGTCATAGACACATATACATAGACAAGTCAATGGAGTGAACTTTATAAAGCTTCTCCTTCTGATATAAGTTAATCCCTCTCATTCACCCATTCACACATGTACGAATATATTCAGGAAAGAGATATGAACCAGAAACAACGTCTGTAACGTTCTCTGATGATTATAAACGGTAACTACTCCTGATATGTTCAGTATTCAGGTCGGCGCCAAACCACAGGATGGATTATTCTAATGTTTTTATGAGTGTTTACAACCGCCAATGTATGTGATGCCGTTACCGTGGTGATAAATAACAAATGTCAGATATTGAATCTGTGTCTATAATAACCACATCCTGACACAGTAAATGTGACGTCTGTCTAACGTACTGTCAACTTATTTCATTTAATTTACCTTTAAATATGGACAACTGACTGCATAATGTATGAATCAGAATCACTTTATTGATCCTCGAGGGGAAATTGCTTGTGTTTATAATAGTAGCCTACTGCAATTTTTGTATCTATATGTCTATGTATACATGTCTATGGTCTGGGTGACATGTAGCAGCTGAGACAACCGGCCTGCATCTCGATTTAAAGATCTCGAGGACATTATTGTATCTGCAGAGCTGCAGGGACGTGTTAAACCTCCCAGCTGCTGCACAGGTACGTACAGCGGGAGCCGTACAGCGTTTTAAAAAGAGATAAATCACAAAGAGCGACTCCTGCCTGCCTGCCTGCCCCTCCCCCACGCAGCCAGAGCAGCTCTGCAGCAGCGGCAGCAGCAGCAGCCTTTGAGCAAAGCCTCGTTCTGAGCGGGGGGACTGGAGCCATGCCAGTTTAGCCAGAGCCAGATCCGAAGAGAAAACACTGAGCTTCTCTCACACTGCTACACATTGACCTACATAATTTATAGTCAGCTGATTGATTCTTGTGCCACATGAAAAGACAGTGTGGCCCACAAGCAGAGGTCGAGCCGCTGCGCCTGCCTGCCTGCACGGTCATGATTTATACAGGAGCCGAGTGTTTTGTTTGGATCCACATCAGAGAGGGAAATCTGAGCGTTTGTCAGAGAATGTGGCGAGATGATCCCGGTGTGCAGCAGCAGAGGGGACAGGTCCGGGTTTACAACCTGAACATGCCCGAGGACATTTTCCTTCTGCTCACAGTTCCTCCTCATGCAGATAGAACCAACCTTTGGGCTGATTGCTGAATGTCACACAGCTACAAAGCATCTCCCAGGAAATGCTGATGTCAGCACTTTTCTGAAAGCCTTCGCCATTAACCCTTTCCTCTGCAAGCCTGCATCTGTCTGCAGCATCCACACATGAATGAGAAGCCGCTAATCTGATGCATTAACTAACCGGCTGATTCTGTGCAGATTAATCAGCTATTAGGATCAATTTGTCTCCATCCCCGACCCCCTCCGTGAAGAAACCTCCTGGACTCACATCCTGCAGCCGCACAGTTGTGCAGGATTACAAACCTATTTCCAGAGTTTTTCTATCCCCCCCACGCCCCACCACAACATCTAAATCCTGCAAAGCTCAAAGCTTTCATCAGACTTGATTCCATGACAGATGAATTGGTTTTCCAGGCCGAACTAATCCTTAAAAATCAAACAGAAGCGGGGGCTTGCGAGGAGCCCCTCCGCTGCTGCAGCGTGAGCAGTTTGTCTGAAAGTGAAAATCAACTTTGCATCGTCTGTTTCTGAGTATCGACTTTCACACCCTGACCTGCTGCCTGGTTGCTGCTGGACTCGTGTGGCTGCACTCCTGCAAGCTGAAACCTTATATTTCTGACAGCATATCATCCCCAGATCCCCCTGATATCATCCACATATTCCTAAAAAAATCCCCCTGTACATGTTGGTGTGTGCACCCTCCTCCTCCTCCTGCAGCTGTGTGTGTGTGTGCATGCCTTGTGTGTGTCTTTACATGGCCACAGTGTGCTCTTTGTTATGATGACAGCAGCGCCAGCGTGCCACCGCTCACCTTCCAGCCAGCAGAGCTGTTGCTGTCGCCTTTGTCCTTGAAATACGGCACGGACCTCACCATCCAGTCATAGATTTGGGACAAGGTCAGCCTCTTCTCGGGGGAGCTCTCGATGGCTTGGGTAATGAGGTCTGCATAGGAGTAGTTGCCCCAGGCGTTCCTGCGGGCGGAGGACTTCCTCAGCTGCTGGGAGGCAGAGCCGCCCGGCGCCGCGGAGGGGGTCTGCGCCGAGGAGGGCGAGCCGTCGGCGGCCTCCTCCCTGCAGGGGCCGCGCTGCTGGACCTCCACGGGCTGGGAGACGGCGCTGCCGCTCGGCTGAACACCGCCGTCTTTCTGCGCATCTCCGCTGCCCGTGCTGCAGCCCTCATCATCCTCCTCTTCGGGGATTACGTCAGCGTCGCTCGTCCCGGGCTTGCCCGCGCCGGACTCCGGCCGGGGAAGGGGCCAAGTGCACGAGCGCGGCCGCTTCTGGGGCTCGAAATCCGGGTCGATCTCGACGTTGGAGGGCGGCTCGTCGCCGCTGCCGCCGCGCGGCGCCTCAGCCATTTTACTCGCGATATCTCGGTCGGTGCACAAAGGGTGAGAAAATCACTCGGGTCGCATTCCATCAATGTCGCGTGCGGGCTTTCGGAGGCGGTTTTATTTACTATGCACGGTATGCAAAAATGTCCAGCCTGCAGCCCCGGGTCCCCCCCAACCAACACGTGTCCCTCAGTCCGTCCGTCCGTCCGTGCGTCCAGTCCGCGGCATTAACAGCACGTCGGCTCTTCCCGTGCACAGCCCACACCCTGGCCCGCGTGCATTGCAATGTGGTTGAAAAATATAAACGTGGAGTTTAAAGACGGGACGAGCGAGCGCAGAGTGTCCAGACGCGTTCCTTCACAGGCGTCCCGCACCGCGGTCCTGCGACGTGCATGCCACAGAAACTGAGAGAGAGCGAGAGAGAGAGGGGGAGAGAGAGAAAAAAAAAATACCACTCCACCTAAAGCCTCCACATCAGCTTTATCACTCCGCGCACAGCTGCCATCTTGACCATTTCCTTCTCTCCCAAGTTCTTTATCATCCGCGCAGAGAGCCGCCAGCCGCCCGAGCGCCGCGCTGCCGTCCAGATAGCATCAAGGCGGAGATTCGCCTTTTCTCAAGGCCCCGCAGCGGGTTTTTCTTCTTCTTCCTCTTCTTCTTAAAAGGGGGCTGGTGGAGAAACGTGGCGAGGCTCAAATCCGCGGAAAAGCCACTCGTGCATCCCGGCTGTACATCTGCGGCACGTCGAAGGAGCCGCCAGCAGCAGCAGCGGCGGCGGCGGCAGCGGCAGCAGCGCGGTGTCCTCTCCTCTGCGCGGCCAGCAGCCTGCAAACACTTCATTCAATCTGCTGCTGCTGCTGTGCTTTGCGCAAACGCTCCCGAGTCCAAGAGGAGGAAAGAGAGCGAAAAAAAAAACCCTCGCTCCTGCCCCCTGGACTGCACTGAAATTAAAGCGACAGTGTGGAGATGTCTGCAGGCCGGTGACATCATCACTGTTTGTGTCTCTGATTCTGCAGCTGACTTCACATGTGTGGTGAAATAATGTCACAATAATATTCGAGGCTGCGGCGCCTTTAGAGCCTGATCCATACTCGATTATTGGGGGTCGATATCGATATTAGGGAGGAAATGATCCGATACAGCAGCAGATTTTATAGTTAGACAATAAACTCACTGGGAATTTAATCATTAGAAATTAACTCAAGCATATTTTTTGCATTATGTTCTCTTAAATATTCATATCTGCACATATCAGACATGATATATTCCCATATTCCATTTTTTTTACTCCAAAAAAACCTAATTCCCTCTATGGGAATAATAATCATAATATAATAATGATATTTTGATATCTATTAGTCCATTTTGAGATGCACAATGTAGATCAGTGTTTTGAAATATCTTGTTGCTACGATCAAATGTCACCGTATTTTTGGACCGAATACCTTGACGTCGACGTCGCCACAATACTGTAGGGAATGACACCGCTTTACTGTAGAGCAACCTATAAAACCAGGAAGAGAAAACACACGTCACATCACGATATAACAGTATAGTCAGATATTTAACATATACTGTCAAGTCTTAACTTAAAAACTGAGTTATTGACAGAGAGTTCCAGTACTTACCTTATTTTCTTTTCGCAGAAGATTCGCTTAAAGTCTGTTGTAGCACAATCAAAAGTTGCAACCACAGACCAGACATACACACATTTTAGTAAGAAACATCAACTACATTGTCCAAAGTGTGAATACAAGCTATCTGAGGGTTTAAGAAGAGAAGATGTGGTCAAGATCTGTGATAAAACTGACCGAGCAGAGGGACTTTGTGATGCTGTTTCTCTTTTCATCTGAGCATTAAACCTGCTGGAAGGACGTTACATCATCTCAAGATTTAGTTTTATATTCCACTAAATAAAAAGCCACCTGCTGTCTCCGTACCAATAACACTTGTTCTGTCTGTATAGGAGTTAAACTTTAAAGTGTTTTTCTCACTTGCACTGCCCACGCTTCTTTGTTTCTGAAAGGCGGTGTGTGTTTCTCAGTGTTTACATAAAGAAAAAGATTTGTGTGAGCTGCCAAACAGTTAAAGCAAACTCCCGACACTTGAGCGAAGACAGATACATGAACATAAAGGTGCCCTGGAGGAAACATGTTATCTGAAACACTTACTCACAATACTGATGAATCCAGTCAGACGAACATTTCACAAACCACATGAGAAACAAAACGACACGACTTTTAAATCTCCCAACCGTCGCTGTATTCAGGCTTGCATTAGAATCATGTACAACTCGTCGCGATGCATTATATTTTCATAAAAGTGAGTAAAATGTCCCTTTAAATCTTCATAAAAGCTCCTCTGGGAATCCGTTTCCAGAGGTCGCCCCGCTCGGGTTTATAAAAGTAGATTACAGGTGGACCCGGATATGATACAGAGTTAAAAGCAGTATGACACCCGACCGCTTCTCTCAAGAACGATCTGTAAAGTGCAACGTCACAATAAAGTCAGAAAGGCCTTAAGATTTCAATAAATATTCTTCGTGCAACACTTGCGCACATACTGTGGAGCAGTCCCACTGGGTCTGTGCTGGATGAGATGTGTAGGAGGAATAGTGTTCAGTCTGGACTGTTACTTTTTGGCAGAGTGTAGTTTTTTGTTATGGAGTATGTTGGTTGTGTAACGTGGCCGACTTCTCCGAATGTTACACCTGTGGCTTTGAGCTTCGGTCTCCTTCCAGCCAGTATTCTTCTGTCTGCATCTCTGTGAGTCGAGACACCGTCCTCTGGAAGGCGAACCTTTCCTCTTCTCCGCTGAAGATGGCCAGACTGCTCGCTTCGTCCTGTCGAAAGCACATATTAAAAGTTGGATAGTGAAACATGCATCAATCAAATGGCTCTACATGAGTTATTACAACAGTACAGGGGCTGCAACTAACTATTATTTTCACTATCGCTCAATCTGCAGATTATTTTCACGATTGATCGATTATGTTTTTGTGTATTAAATGTCAAAAAACATGAAAAATTCTCATCACAATTTCCAAGAAGCCAAAGTGACGTCTTCAGATTGATTCTTTTGTCCAACCGACAGTCGAAAACCTGAAAACGCTTCATTTTTTCTCATAAATGACAAAGAAACGCCGCAAATCAGCAAGTGTTTGACGTTTTTACTTGAGAAATGACTAAGCTGATTGATCGCTCATTAAAATAGTTGGTGATTAATTTTGTAGTTGTGTAGCTTTACTTTAGATTACCTCAGATCATCTTAAACCTTTAGTATTTACACGTTTCACAGATCTTTCCTCTGCAGTACTCAGAATTTGATCCATATATTTTCTATGTTTCATGTTTTTCTCTTGACGATTTTTAATAATCAGTTCCTGAAGAAACATTTTCTTTTTTTAAGGGGCATTTTATCAGATGGTGCTAGTAGAGTGGCAACAAGAAATGAAGCTGACAGAGATGCAACAAAGATCCCCAGATGAACTTGAACTGGAGATGTTGGAGCAGCTGTGGCTAAAAGTGTTGTTGAAGTTGGTGCACAAGCTTAAATAATATGCTGGACCAGCTGTACGGAGCCATTTTACTTTCTGCTGCAACACTGTTTTACTGTGAATCTCCAGAAATGTTTTGTGGACTATGAAACTTCACCTGACTTTCCATCAACATGGGGGTGAGTATATAGTGACTAAACTCTCATTTTTTAGTGAACTTATCCTTTAACACTGAGACATTTAACTCATGTATCCCCCCCAACTGTTTATTCAGTCCAAAATGAGATCTAACAGATTTGAAGCCGTACTTTAGTCGGTAATATACGATGTGACATACTTTCAGATGTGTGTTTTAAACTCTAGTCACCAACAGCCGACAGCCTCAGCCAGCTTAATAATCAGTTTTACACCTTCGAGGACACAACCAACATGAAAAACTGGTTTAGCTGGGACAAGTCGGCGCTCTCACCCTCTTCAGCCCCAGATCGTCCATCAGAATGTGACTCTCGTCGTGACTGTGATCACCGTCGAGTATGAAAACATCCTCCAGCGGACGATCTGCAAGAATCACCACCCGCACCTGCAACACCATCACAATAATTAGAAAAATCCCAAACAAAAGGCTGAAGTTTGCCGTTTGAGTTCAGCTAGAGTATGTGTGCAGATAACAGCAGTTTACCTTGTGGTCGTAGAGAGCGTCCACGAGTGTTATGAGCCGCCTGGCCTGAGTTTTCTTGTTCAGCGTCAGCTGAGGAATGTGTCGGATAAAGATGGTGTCAAACAGCCGTGACATCTCCAGGTAGTCACTGGCCCCTAAAGGCTGAATTCAAACACAAGAAATGGTGTGTATTAACTTCTTTGGTGTAAAGTGCTGCATATTTGACATTGAAGATTGAGATTGAATTAAACCACACTTTGTCTGCAGGTGCTTGTTTATTTGAAACCTGCAGCTTTATCAGTTTGTCCTTACTTCTGTTTCTTCGGGTTGCTTCAGCCGCCTGTGAGTGAATCATTTCAACAGCACAGCCCAAACTGTTCAAACCTGTTTCACTCTGCTTTACCGTCTGGTTGAGATCCAAACCGTTTCAACTGACACCAAAACAGACTGAGGCTGAATTACAGGAACAGGTGTGTGAAGTGATCACGATCAAGGTGAAAGTAGCCGTGAAAAGATGTTTGAAAATTCCATTCAATGTTATCAGCTTCAGTATCTAAAACGTATAATGTGGATGTTTGTCTATGAAGCTTACTGTGCAAGGGCAATTTAAGGCAACATCAGAGCAGTTTATTATGTGAGCAGTATGTAGAGATCACAATACCTTTAAAACTAAAGACTCAGGTTTGTATGTTCGATAAGTAAAATCTGAAATTCCTGGGACGAACCAAGCGTGTCCAGACTGCTGCAGTGTACGCCGATTAGTTATCCTGAACTTGGAGGTTATCTTAGTTTTAAAATTGGATGTTCACATACAAAGACACGATTATGTCATCATATCGATCGTAAAGTCCTGGAGAAGCAGAGTGGGAGTTTCTGGCAGAACTTCCAACATCAGAACATCCAAGGTGCAAGATGAAGAGAAAGTCTAAAAAGTTTGTGCTTCATGATGACCCAGACGAAGATCACGCGCCAAAACACGTTGTTCTATAAGTGTTGCTGGAGTTTTGACCTCATCATATCCATAAATTAGTTAGCTGTGCAGCTAACGAGTCAGGCTGGGAGCTCGGAGCACAAAGGAACCAGATCCAGACGAGTGGGCGACGGAACTGGACTCAGCTGCCTCTCAGTGAACACGGCCGGACCGGGAATGTTTTACGTATTGCACTTTTAACGAGGTAACGGTCTGAGAGACTCACTCTGTCACACAGCTCCTCAAACGTACAGTCCGCGATGGTCCCGCATGCTTTGTTCAGACGCACCTTCCTGTTGAGAACGTTCAGAACTCTTGGTCGTGTTACTGCGGAGAAAGACAGGACAGTGAGGACAGCGCATGATAATGCAATTACTACATCGTGGAGGTTGAACCTAATTACATAGCAGCTGCGTAATAACATTAAAAGTCCACTTACTGTCATTTTGTTTAAAAGCCAGCTCATCAAACATCTTGTCTAGTGTTGCTTCTACATCGGGCTCGCTGGAGCTGCAGGTCATGGAACAGGGGAACATTTAAAACACAACATGAGAACAACAGATCAAAATCTGACAGACAAGGACTGTGGGTTTGTTTTTCTCCAAAGGATTACTTACAGGAAGAAGAGTTTCCCTGCAGACGGCCTGTTCCTCTTGCGGTAATCGATGCCAGAATCCAGGCGAAGAGTGTGGCAATGTTTCTGCATGTGAGACACAAACGATTACAAGACATTTTAATATCACTGTACATCTCCTCTGTTTATCTTCTTCTCTCTTTCTATTTTTCTTTCAAATTTGGAAATGTTGACAAGCGATAAAATACAGTGAGCGTAATGAATGAATGAAAACGTCTTTCTTACCTGCAACACAGCGATAAAAGGAACAAAGTTGACTCTCTGCAGCCCGTTTTTATACAAGTCTGAGGGGAAAGAGAGCGCCATGAGTTAATAAAAGTTCATATAGAAATCTTAAACATCCAAGTATTTCTTTATCAATAAAAAACACTAAACTTCCTGAGTTCACAGTAAAAACAAAAACACGCCAAATTCTGACTGCAGTTTTGATTTAAATTCTGTGAAACTAAATAATTCTCAGACTAAGCAAATGTAAATTTGGGATTTTAAATGAGCCAGACTGAAACATAATGTTCTTTTGAGTCAAATGATGTATGGCGCCGTACGGGAAAGTCAGCTGCCCCTAAAAATTGTCTGAGATCTTTGAGGGTTAAAAATGACATTTTTTACTGTATATGACTTTAATTCATAAATGATAAACTGAATCCAATCAACAATGACATCCTGAGGACATCCAAAAACCTCTTCAGTAAATTCTATACTTTGACACCAGGCCATACAAGATGTAGATTAAAGAAATAAAATGTTGAGATCAGTTGTGACAAAGTCAAACAACAGCGAGATTCACAAGGCACTGAGGCAGACAAATATAGTTAGGGAATGTTTTAACCCTTGTTACGTACCTTCAGGGGGACGATTAGAAGTGGCCACAACGACGACACCCTTCAAAAACAGATTCTCAAAAAGCTGCTTCAGGATCATGGCATCAGCGATATCAGTGACCTGAAATGTGTGTTACAAATAAATAAAACAGAACAACACTATCTAGGTTAAATGATAAGGTCCCGCCGCGGGTACCATCATCGAAAAGATCTTTACCTGAAACTCATCAAAGCACAGAAGACAAGCCTCCTCACTGATCTCTTCAGCGACAGGAGCGATGGGGTCGTAGGATTTGGCCATTCTGCCTGCTTTCCTCTTTGGCATACTCTGTTTCAACCGATGAATCCCTGAAGAACAAAGAAAGAGCATAAATTTAGTCTTCTTGGCTCTGCAAGGTAAGAACAAAATATTAAAAATGAATACTAGAACTGCTGCATGAACTGTGAAGCACAAACCTCCACATATGATAAATCAAAATTTTAGTTGGGGCGTAACTGTTTGTAAAATTTAAAGTTACACCAATTAATATTGCTAAATATTGCTATATGTCTTTATACAGTTTTATCTGACCTTAGAAAATATTAATATTGAAGACTTGGGAACGAAAGACTGCAGATTCACTGGGCAGAGTTACAGTTGAGATTTTATGTATTTACCGGACACATGTGAAGTGCTTTGTCAGCAGTAAGCATATACAGCAACATGTCAGCAGTGCCTTAAATGTAACGTGGTGACAAAAACAGGAAGTATACGCTGAGTTAAACAACCACAGCACTGCCTTGTTCTATAAATGTTAAATATAGTTTGCTCTGAAGTTTTGGTTTCATACCAGAACTGACATGACACGCGTTATGTGAAATATAAGTTCCCCTTTACTGGAACATATCTAGATCCTTTCAAAATAAGATACTGACATGTGTAGGATAGTATGGAGGCTTGCTTTTCTTCTCTATAATATAGGTCAGATGTGAAAATGAGCATGACATCTCATCCATCAGCCATCGTGTTTGACTTATTCACTCATGCATTCGTGTCCTTACTCAGAGGTCGATTATTTGCCCTCCTTGTGGCGGTAAGGAACAAAGAAAGGAAGGTACAGACATGACTCAGAACTCACTTTTGTGCACGTCCAACATGAAGCCGTGGAAATGAACCCTCTTCTTCTTTTCAGTCTCAACATATGAGTAGAACATGTCCATCACCATAGTTTTTCCCGTGCCTGAAACGATAAAAAAATATGTGAGTTCAAAGAAAAAAGTACGACAAAGAAATTAAATGTATGTTAGAAACTCTGAGGTCAGTATCTCTTACCAACATCACCGAAGATGTAGTAACCTTTTGGAGGCTTCGGTTTGGTGAAAAACTGAAAGACAGACAAGCAGAAATTTTTTTCCAAAATAAATATAGCACATTAGATCTATTCATTATCTTCAATTAGGAAAATAATAAAACTGGTGCAGGATTCATTCTTACATAACTAACTGTTTTCATATAGATCAAATCACTGTGATGTTGCATTACAACAGTTTCTTCCAGGTAGAAAACGGGCAGGTAATTTGCATTGTGGAGATACGTGAAATCGGCAAACTTGTTTAAGTGTGTCGTCATTTTGAGCGGTAACTGTACCATTCACAGATATAAAGTAAAACACAGTGGTCCGAACTCTCTGACACTTCTACTGTGCTTATTTTATTTACTGTGTCACTTTGCTATTGTCTTTAATTTCTACCCAACAACACATCCCGGGCTAACTGATAGTTTTGGATGAACTCAAGCAGTCAATTTCTTTAACAGATAAATTAGGTCTCCAATATAACTTGAGTGAAAGTTTTCTTATCAATAAGATATTACAGCATTAAACATGTTTTTATTTAGGTTCAGATTTCTGTCCTGGACATTTAAAATTAATGCATATTAAATTAGATAGCTCCTTTTACATAATTTAACATAAAATATGAATAAACGTCACATTTTTTTTGTCTAAAACTGTATGAAATTCTGTAAAACATACCTTTAAAGGCCTTTTTTTTACCCAAATTAGTTTTTTCTCAGACTCTGCGCCAGAAATCTCACTTCAGTCACACTTTCATTCACCAAACTTCCCAGTTTTATTCCTTTTTACATTCTGGAGGTTTTTACAGAGGGGTTTGTAGATCTTTCACAGCCTGATTTATTCCTGTGTTTCATGGTGACGTCGATCAGTCACCCCTATTGACCTGCAGTGTTTCCCCTTAAGTAAAAGGATGTAAACATCAGTAATGATGGGGTGTTTCTCTCTACCTTGGAGAAGATGGATGTCGGTGTGTTGCTGTATCCTCTCAGTGTTTTGTGGAGCTGGTCCAGGGTCTGCAGCACCGCTTTCTGGTGCTCATCCTCCCGCAGTGACCCGTCTCTGATCAGCCCGTTGTAGTGATCCAGAGGGCTGCTGAACCCGGCGGCGCTCACACCGCTCTCCTCCGCCGCCTGCTGGGCTTTCACCGAGTAACCTTTGGTATGAAGACAACAAAGACAGAAACGGCACGTTAACTCTTTTATATACATTTAGACCTTCATTTAAATGAGTTTACTGATATGTGAAGTTATGGTAGTGTTGTTGTTGTAGCCAGAGACCAAAGGTTAGCAAGTGACAGCTAGCTTGACAGCTAGTTTGACAGCTGTCAGAGCTGGACACAACCAGCGAATATAAAAAGGTAAGTATCTACACAGGCTTTAATATTTGTCGTAATACAAGGTTTACTTTAAGAGAAAGTAAGCTAGAGCAAAAGCTGATTCAAAGTAAGGTTAGAGCTAGCTGCATCGACTTTTCAGTAACGTTAGAAAATACGCCTTTTAACACTTTCACCATCAACACGACTCACCAAAAACTCGTCTCACCTCGTCTGCAGAGCTCTGTCAAAGATTTTAGCAACCTTTTAGAGGAATATTGCTCTGTTAAAAGACACCGAAAGCCCAGAGAAGCTGAGGGTGACATCTTTACCGACAGCGCTATGCACGCCGCCATCTTGGCTTCAAATGTCATCAACATAACTTTATTGACAAATGCAAAACATACAGAAGCGCGTCCCGGTGTCGGCCAGCAGGGGGCGGAGTTTCGTTCAGTTTCACGATTCTGGATTTTATTCTAATGTTTATTCTAAGGATTATCATAATAACCCACATATACTGTATTATCATAATGAACTGTATAACAAAAATATTGTTATTGTGCTGATAGATTGTCATGAACAAAACAGTTCAAAGTGCTTTATATAGGACATAAAAGGTATTAAATGATAACAGTGATATCTTAATTAACATTATTTACATGGAGGCTTCAAATATGCCAGGTGTTCTGCCTCTTCCTGCACTGGATATTATTTGTTATCCTTGTTATTTTGTGTGTTTTTTTAATAAAATAACTAAAATATAAGGTAACAATAGATTATGTAACACAAGATAAAATTGAATAAAACAGATTAAACAGGAGAATAAATTACAGATCAGCACAGGATGTACTGAAAGGTCCAGATTTTTATTTATAAAAGTCAAAGGCAAACAGAAACGAAATCAACCTGAGATTTATTGAACACAGTGGCATCCAAAAAGGACTTTTTATTTATTATTCTTTGAATGTATTTACCTTTTTGTATCTTATCCCAAGGAGAGCTTATTAAATCAGTTGATGTGCAAAAAAACTGCACATTTTTGATAATCAATTAATTATTTATGTAAGTCAAAGCAAATATGCCAGCTATTCTCTGGTTCCAGGTTCTTAAACGGAAGGATTTGCTGCTTGATTCAATTTAATATGATTGCAAAGTGAACTGTTTTTAGACAATCGAGACCTTTATTGTTGGGAATTATTAACCCCTTTTGGTCTTTTTACTATTTTATTACTCTAAACAATCAATTGAAAAACAATAATAGATGGTTAAATCAATAAAACGAATACAGTTGCACAATACACACACTACACCTGATATGGCATGATGTAGATTTATGACTGCACCCACTGGTGTCTCTGTATCAAGAACAAAACGAATGCCCCATGCTGTTAATTTAGGCTAAATTTAGAACGTATACGCCCGTGTCCAAGCTATGAAATACTGCGATGGAAACACTACAGTGACATGTTGTGTTTCATGTGGCAGATATAAAGGATGGCAGATAAACTAAACGTATGCAAATCACTGAAATGAAAATACAAAAACGATTAAACCTTCCCGTGCAACAACACAGGGGTAACACAAATTATATTAAAAAGGCAGCGATGAAATTAATTTACATACAAGACTGCATAGTGCATTTGTGATATAAATACACACTTTGTCTATATTAGTATGTGATTAGACTGTTCTTTGTAATGACTGTAGCTATCTCTAAATTAAAAATCAATAAAAACGTTAGAGAGATATTCAAATCCAAACCCAAATATATTTATATTTCAGTTTACTATCATATCTGATAAAAAAATAAGCTTCAGCTCCTCATATTTAGAAGATTTAACCTGGATATGTTTGGTATTTTTGCTTTAAAAAATAAGTCAAATGCTTATTGAATTATAAAAATCGTTGCTGATCATTTTTCTGTCGATCGTCTCATTAATTGACCGCCTCTAAATCTATCATTTCTTAATTATAGATCAAAATCCATACGGTACACACAACGTTAACGCACACTGGAGAGCTGCTGCAAAAGCCGAGAAAAATAACACTCATACTTTGAGACTTCCTGATGAATATTCTCATCATGATGAACAGCAGAAACTCTGTCCCCCGCTCTAATTATACCTCCACAGCTCTGAGCAGACCAAACATGGCAGACGACCGAAAGGGTGTTACAGGGCTTACGGGCTTGTTGCCATGACAACAGAGGAGCCATCCACCCCCCCACCCCCCCCCCTCAGTCTCTCTTTAATGCACACACACACACACACTGTCACTCTCTCTCTGTCTATCTGCCTCTGTTGTACACACACACACACACACACATATACAGTATTACAGTGGAATCCGCCTTGCTTTCAGATCCGTGCTCTGCTACAGGAAGCAGGAAAAAAACTATAGGAAGCCCAGCCAGGAGCGTAGGGGGACACTCCACATCTGTTTTGGATGGTGAGTGCCTGCTGACCGGTTATTGTTTGTTTACATGCTGCATCCTTTGACAAATCTGCTTAGAGACGAGATCCACGATGGCGGTTTTGAAACCGCTGCTTCTCGTCGTTGGCTCTGCTGCTGCATGATGGGAGAAGTGCCACATGGTGTATTTTCCCTCTAGCTGCCTCTCTTTTTTTATCATTTCTTTTAAAGATTAGGGTGGAAGCTGTCACCGTAATGGTAATTCATAGCTGGGTAGCCATGGTGAAGTCAATTTCCCCCCTCACCCTCCCTCCCTCCCTCTGCCACTGCTGAATGCATTAGTCTAATGAGATGTCTGCAGCCTGTGTGCCGAGCAGCAGCAGCAGCAGCAGCAGCAGCAGCGGCGGCGGCGGCAGCAGCAGCAGCGGCAGTAGCAGTGGTGTGTTAACCAGAAAGGAAAAAGCCACACACGGCGAGAGCAAGATGGCTTTCCCTGCATTGTTAGGAATTTAGCTTTCGTGGTCACCTTTAGGCTCCTGGGATTTAAGACAAAAGGGGCTCGGCTCTCGGGCTTTCACAATAGAAGACAGCAGGTAATAGACACCCCCCTCCTCTTCCTCTCTCCCTCTCTCAGGTTTATTGGTGTGTTATCAGTGCAGGATGGAGGTGCTGTTTCCCCCCACAGCTCATGCATGGCTGCCTTTTGTGTTGTGCTGGATTATTATGGTGCTCTCCTCTCCTCTCACCGCATAGCTCAGCTGTGAATTCTGCAGCCTCTCTGTGTTTGGATGTCGCTGCCTCTGCCAAGAGACCATTCCGCCTCCTCTTGAATTGATGCTGCCCCCTAAATGTGTAGCTGCTGACGAGGAGGATTCGTGTGCGGGGTGAAAAAAAAAGTTGTCTCGCATCTCTGTGGCCCAACGAGCTCAACGGTTTGTTTCCTTTGTCTCCCAGCTCCAAATGAGTGTACCTGCGGCGACGGCACAGAAATCAGACGGCAACAACAACAACAGTGAGATGCAATCGGCTGCAGTGGCTCCCTCCTCCTTCATCCCCAGCCAGTCGGGGAAGATACCGGGCAGGAAGAGAGGGAGACCCCCGCTCCGCAATGTCGCCAAGATGGATTTTCCCAACCGTTACCCCGAGTCGCTCCCTCCGCTCAAAGTGCCGAAGAAGAGGGGGAGAAAGCCGGGCTTCAAGGTCAGCCTCTAGAGGAGGGGGGGGGGGATGTTGTCTGGGAGTGCAGTGTGTTTAAAAATGCATGTGTACACAGAAAGGCACAGACACACAGGCTCCATGCCCTTCAGATTTTGTGGGACCCCAGTGCAACACAGAGAGACTTAACATCTGCGATCCGCTGTAGCTGAACGTCACATAAAGGGGGATGTCATTATTGTAAACATGTCGCACAAAGTAGCAGAAAAACTACAGATTTGGGGTCTTGATTGTTCAGCCGTTCCCCTCCAGACACGATTTAGTAAATAAATGATGTGCCTGAATGTAAAAACTTCTCCCTCCGCAGCTCAAACCGAGGATGGTGATGACACCGTTGGCGATCTCGCCGCCCAGCAGCACCCCTGAGCCCGACATGAGCTCCATTCCTCAGGATGCCGCCACCATCCCCCACTCTGCCACGCCCCAGGTGCTCACAGGTAGGACGCAAAACACTCCAAACCCGGCGTAAGAAGCGCCAACGGCCCCCCTTTTTTTTTTAAAGACACTCTCCCTCCATCTGTGTTTTCCAGTCTGTATCTACATCAACAAGCAGGCCAACACGGGCCCCAACCTGGACAGGAAGAAGATCCAGCAGCTCCCCGATCACTTCGGACCCGACCGGCCCTCCGTGGTGCTCCAGCAGGCCGTCCAGGGCTGCATCGACAGCGCCTTCCAGCAGAAAACGGTGTTCACCCTCCTCACGCAAGGCTACGGGGGAGAAAAAATATCAGGTGTTGTACAAAGACCTCCCTCAGGTGTTGCTTTCTATTCGTTCAGTAGCTTTATTTTGTAACCGCTTCACCCGAGGTGGTGCTGAGTAGAAATCACGTATGCACGCTCGAAAATTGCATCCTAACGGCGGCGTTGTTGCCCCTGTTTCTGCTCCCACAGCCACATTTGATGGGAAGCAGCACCTTCTCAGCCTCCCCGTGGTGAACAGCATCGACTATGTGCTCCGTTTCCTGAAGAAGCTCTGCCGCAGCTTGCACTGTGAAAACCTCTTCAGCGATCAGCCCATCACCCAGCACAGCGGTGGCTCCTACCAGTCAGATGGTACTTGTCTAATAGAAGCTGCTGTGCTAATACCATCAGATGCTTTGAGCTCATTTTGACTCTCATCTTGTCTTTAGCTGAGACGTCCATGGCCGAGGACTACCATTTAGACCAGTCGGACGGCAAACGCTACTCCGTGGATCCTGGCGATTCCGCTTTCGGCTCCATAAGTTCGTCCTACTCGCCAAAGAACTCCTACGGGTTTCGTTCGTCGCAGCAGTTCTCCAACGGCTCGGCCTCCATGAGCATGTGCCGGCAGTCGTCCACGAGCCCGAACACGTTCCCAGAGAGCAACAGGACAGGTGGGAAGTCATGGAAAGACAAATCCAAGATTGTCTTCTGTGTTTGTTTCTCTGAAAGTAAAGGTCGTTTTATTTTCTTCCAGGAGGTTATAACGCATCGTCAGAGTCCCAGGAGTCCAAGGCTCCACCCAACAAGGATCCATCCACCTGGTCCGTGGAAGACGTCGTCTGGTTCATCAGGGATGCGGATCCCCAGGCTCTCGGGCCTCACTCAGACGTCTTTAGGAAGCACGTAAGTTCACTTCTGTTGTCTTGCTCAGCTATTTCTTGTCGATTTGCCACCAACGTCTTCCTCTGCCTCCCTCAGGAGATCGATGGAAACGCGCTGTTGCTCCTAAAGAGCGACATGATCATGAAGTACCTCGGACTGAAGCTGGGGCCGGCCTTGAAGCTTTGCTACCACATCGACAAACTAAAGCAGACTAAGTTCTGAAAGTCCCTCGACCATAACAATCTTCTGCCCCCTTTGAATCCAAGAGTACATTTGAAACGTCTAGGTCTCTGAGCCAATGGGAAGAAGGTCGGGTCGACAGGCATGTGGTGCATCACTTTAAGCTTTAAGCATCACCTTTAAGATCCACAGAATTAAGATGCCACAAAAGTTTAACAGCAAATAAGAAAGTACTTTCACGATTAATACAAATCTAAGAAAGAGACACACTCAAATCAAATCAAATGTTCAGTTACTGGGCAGATAAACTTTATCTTCAGTCTCTTAGGATCCAAGTTAACTCTTGTAGGGTTGAACGGTATTTTTAAACCTAGCTTCTATATTTAAACGTGTGAATGATTCATACTCACCAAAATTTTTGGATTTGTTGCAGTGGATCCCCTCAGCCGGCAGCCGCGACTCAGCTGCAGTGTAATCCTTTGGGGCAACTACGACAGTCAAAGTTACGTTCACTAAAAGTGATGTGTTACCACTTTTTAAGCAAAAAATATGATGTCATAACATTGTCATTCATTTGGAGTCGAGTTTCTGGCCACCTGGTGAATTTAAATCTGTTTTTGGTCTCTACGTTCAGGGCATTTAATGACATATTATTTTATTTATTGACTCGTTTATTTATTTATGTATTTATTTCTGATTTTGGCAGCTTTAGTCCTCCATATATACCAACCTCCCTGAGGGAAATATCTGTCTCTTTAGCTTCTGAACGCTGCACTAAGCTAGTTGCTAACTGTGTCTGTCTGCTGTTTTTGGTGCTGAGCAGATTGCGCACAGTTGGCTTTTCCCGCTGCAGTGGAAAACAGCGCAGTTCAAACTGTGAGAATGAACCAAAACAGTAGCTCTGGAATCTGAATGTTCAAATCTGGTTTAATAAATGAGAATAAAAGAAACACTGAAGGAAGTGAAGCACCTCATAGCTGGACTCCCGTCCCCCGCTGGCTCACGAGTCCACAATCTGACGCTCGTCACATTTTGCTGAAGATTTCCATGATGTCATGTAGTGATAGTCACAAATTCACCCCTCTTCTTCTTCTTCTCTCTCTTCTCTCACCTACTTCTTCTATTTTTTGGCACAGATTTTGAACTAAAAACCTTCAGATTGTGGAAAGCATCCGCCATACACTCGTTAACATGACGTGATTAGAAAAAGAAGAAGGCCAGCGTAAGAAAGACGTCTCACAAACCTTCACGAGCGGCACATTTCATGACACGTATACTATATATTCATCATCTGACGAGAAATGTACTCCAGAAAACACTTTATACCTTAAGAAAAACTCTCACTTTGTCGAATCTTATTATAAAGGATCTTGTTTACTCGCTGAAAACATATCTATAACTGTACTTCAGAATGGTGCGTTGAATACTACATTGCTTTTTTGATCGAGAGATTAACTGTAGAAAAATCATTTTGATACTATTTTTTCACATTACTGTGTAACGAAAAAGAAAAGTAATGTTCCCATTGGATTTGTCCTTCTTTTTTATTATAATTTATTATTTAAAAAAAAAAACAAGTATAACCTAAACAAAACATACATAGAAAGCCAGTAGCCCTCTTGTTAGTATATATAAAGGAAAACGAGAGCATTGTGGACGTGATATATTTATGTTTCGATATGCAAGATATGCTCGATGCCAGTTATCTCCATAAGGCTCTTCACGTATACGCATACAGACGTTTTTTTAACTTCATATGTTTCTATGTTTTTATCAAAGCATCAGTGTTGATACAGAAGCTTTCAAAAACACTCTAAAACTCGTAAATGTTACACGGAGAAAAACCTGGACGTCCATGTAAATGGGTATATAATATAGTATTGCTTTTGTACGCCACTTTTGGTGTACAGTATGCATCCTTTTTTAATCAATTAACCTTTGTAAGTGAATGCTGCTGTAAAGATATTACATGTAAGCCATGCCTAGTGAGATCAAGCTGAGGTGTTTTATTTTGAAAATCACTATGAATAAGAGTTTTAGAGACAGCTGAGCGGATCAGTACTCTATGCCGGTGCTAAAAGTTATCTATGTATTTAACTGTTTGCCTTTGTGTTCGTGAGATGTAAAGGAAAATCTTATGTGTATACTGTACTGTATGTGAGTATTAAATTAAGAAATCAAGTAATCAGAGATGGTGCCTGTGAGTCAGACTTTTTATTTCCCAACTTTTGTTTTTTGCGTATTTAAATCTAAGCGGATCCAGATTTGGATGTGGGTCCACACGTCTGAGACTTACTTTAGCTGGGGGCCTCATCTGTGCTTCAAAACGAATGATTTAACAAAGGTGACCCATATCCACGCCTCCCAAACTGGTTCCCTCCGAGGGGTCCGTATCAGGGATCTCGTGGGGTTCTCAACAAATCAGGAACAGTTTCACGTCTTTACTGTAAAATTTCACAGGTTTCACTCCAATAACCCCGCATATATCATAAACTGTGGGGAAACTCACGCCTCGCAGCAAACTTTTGGAGGCGTGCGAACAAATTCAGATCTATTTAGAGGTCCTTGGCATGCAGATAGTTATCGGATCTCTCCCTTATGTCATCGCCGGGCTTGAGTCATGGTGGAATATGTTGTGATTTAATCATGTCATGGATCAATATGCTCGGGAGCAGCGGTGCAGAAACGAGCAGGAGGGTCTTTAGTGACTCTCTTGTTTTTCTCCATCTGTCAGCGTTATATACATGTTTCCTCGAATGTTACCTCACCCCAGATTTGCTGTGTCACATTAATTAGCATAAAGCTAACCACTGATATCAGCTGTAATAATAAAGGTGTTAAAGGAGTCGTTTAATATTTTTGGACACGCGCTTATCTGCTGTCTTCCTGCGAGTGAGAGGAGAAGATTAACACCACCCTCAAAACTGTACGCCACATATGAGGCTAGAGCCAGCAGCAGGTTAGCTTAGCTTAGCATAAAGACTGGGAACAGGGGGAAACAGCTAGCCTGGCTCTGTCCAAAGCTAACACAATCCCCCTATCAGCACCTCTTAAAGCTCACATTATATATTTTCTTTGGTTTAAAACCTGAAGTGTAAATGTGGAGCCACAGCCAGCAGCCACTTAGCTTAGCTTAGCATAAAGACTGCAAACAGGGGGAAACAGCTAGCCTGGCTCTCTCCTCAGAGCCAGTATGAACAGGAGGATCAGCCCCAGTGACCATTTCTCCTTCACTCTACAAATAGACATTATTATATATTGTTAGAAGACAGTCTAAAACGGTGTTCACCCACCCTAATACACAATTTAAATATTTATTACATATTCAGACGTGACAAGATTTGAATAAAGGACTCAGCGTTTCCCCACATGAATGTTACGTCCTCACAGTGTGAAGAAAGAGCACGGGATTAACTCTTGACCTTGAAGACTCGCATGGAAACGGCCCGGGGGAAACGGTCGAAAGCTCAGTGAATGGTCAGTAATTAGCATAAATACTAAAGCTTGAGGCATTCAAGCAGGGAGACGAAACTTACAGATCATTGGAAATTTACCACGGCTGTATTCCATTTTTATTCCTGACTGGAAACAGCACAAACTGGCGTGGTTGGATTACCTCAATACCAAACGTATGCAATAAAGATGAGAAAAGAAATGTCAATAACGTGACTTTTATTTAATCTTCTGCACGAATACACACTTGTGTTTTTGTTTTCTACAGTGATTTTATATTAAAATTGTAATCCTGTCTGTAATCCCTCTTTTTTAAAAGGATGCATCTGTAATCTAAATAGGCCACATATTTTTTCTGTAACTTTACCAGAATGCAGTCACATCCTGATTATGTAATCCTGTTACATGTATATTTCATGTATTACTCCCCAAGCCTGCCTATCGAGCGTCACGCTCTGTTCACCCTGCTGAAGTATCTGCTGACGTACCACCGGACTACAGAGACTCCTGAAGTCGTCCTCAACACTCTGACGTGAATAGTTTATTTTTCTGACTTGATTATGAGTCGATATTGTTCCCGAGCCTTGTTTTGTACCAATTTAACACCACCATTCTTCTTGTGCCTCGTTTAATGACCATGTGACCCAAATATTTCCGCCTGAGTGAACCTGATTCCTGATTAGTTCCAGTGACTGATCAGGAATCACACACACATCCCAGCACGACATTGTGCACTGGTTAGACCTGCATCTGTAATCTAAATACATCTTTTGTCTATAACTTTACCAGACTACAGTCGTATCCCGTCACTCCCCAAGCCCGTCTACTGATCATAAGCGATATCAAGGGAAGTGAGATGTTTGCACTGAGCACAAAGGGAAAAGAGGAAACCTTCCCCAGGCCTGAGATACAGAAGCATCCGCTGCCGTACCGCCAGACTACAGAGACTCCTGAAGTCATCCTCAACACTCAAATTCATTCATAAGTCAATATTGTTTTTGTCAATATTGATATTTCTGACCTTTGGGTGTGTGCTCAAAATCTCCTGAGAGGTGTGGACTCAAGATTTCTTAACTCCTAGAAGCACACATGAGGCTTCCAGGGGCCCCTGTTTGGCCCCTCAGCCTTACTTACACCAATTTCCCTCCACTATCCTCCTTAATGCCACGTTTAATGACCATGTGACTCAAATATCACCCCCCTCCCTGATTGAATCCGATGCCTGATTAGTTCCAGTGACTGATCAGGAATCACACATTTTCCCAGCCACAATATTTGCGCACCTCAATCCTCCCCCCCTCCTCCAAAAAAAAACGTGTCCCGCTGATGCAAATCCAGACTTGACCATCCTCATCACGATGAAGGATGCTGTTGTAACGTGACAGCATCCAGCTGAAGCCAAAGCAGAGCAGCAGTGAACTTATGATCAGGCTGTGATGCACACGGGTGACGCCGCGCTCCTGTAGTCGCATAACCAAAGACTGGCGTGGGATCGGTCCCTGCTGCGCCTCATCTGGAATAACGTCGGGAAAATCCAGAAATTTCATTAGCGGGGTGGTTGTTTTTTTTTTTTCTCTAAAAAGGAGGCGAGCTGTGTTGAGAATAATCCCTTTTGGGCAAACGTTTCCAATCGGAAGAGGGTTTTTTTTTTCTCTGTACTTTGCAGGAAGCCAGAGCAGATTTATCCCGATAGAGAAGCACCACAGAGGCTGTAACAAGGTAAGAAGTGATCGCCTGCAGATGTCATGTGTTACATTTATTCAGATTATGGGTGCAGCGGGCGGCGGATGATGTATGTGAACGCGTCGCGCAGTAGCCTATTTTTCTCATGTTTTCCTCCTGTTTTTTTTGGAATGAATGGGATCGAGCACGGGAGAAAAAAAAAGAAAAGGGGGGGTTGGCACATCGGGCACCTGCGCATCCCTTAAAAATAAAATAAAAAAGCCACTGCGTTTTTTTTTTTGCCTGGAAACAAGCAAGAAAAACGCGAAAATAAAGAGATGATTTGACGAGATTTGCGCATTTAATTGGCTTTCATGGGGCCTGTGGTGCGGCTCTGCGGTGGCACCGAGGGAGCTTGTGCAAAAAAAAAAAAAATAGGTCTTGGTTATGAAATTGTAGGGCTGTGTGTGTGTTTTTTTTTTTTTGGACATGTTTTACGCCCCGATGCGCGTGCAGAGACGTGATTATGTGCGGGATCCGATCTGGAAACACTCTCACTGCGTCGTTTCCATCGGAATGCAGCAGCAGCGGCGGCTCCCTCTCCTCTCCGCTCCTCTCCGCGCGCGCAGGAGGCGGTTAGCTTTAATAGCATTAACTCGGATGTCATTGCCCCAAAGCGTGAAATAAAAACGCCGTCTGTCGGCCTCTGCTCGGGCCGAGCGAGCCCCCCCACCACCTCTCATACCTGCGGACATGAGGCGTGTGTGTTCCTACAAAATAAAAACCCCGCAGTTTGCGTGATGTCGAGCGCTTTTCTCTGAGCGCGCAGACTGCTCCCGTTTGTGACATCTTCCCCGCAAAATGTGTGTCCTCAAGGTCATTCGCTGCAGCCCGTTTTACAGATTAAACCCGCAGTCGCCTCCTGTAATTACCCATCACGCTCTGCGGGGCTGCTTATGAGCCGTGCAGCCTGCATGTGCACATTGAACGCAGAGGTTTGCGCTGATTTGGGGCTGCAGCGCACATTTCTGCTGTTTGTTGTGGAAGGCCCGAGCCAATGCAGTGCTGCTGCTGCTGCTGTGTGTGTGTGTGTGTGTGTGTGTGTGTGTGTGCTGGAGCTGTCCAGCCTGCTGCTGCTGCTGCTGCAGAGATGTGGACCATATGCTGGTCTCCAGAGGTGGAGGTTCCCACACAATGTGCAAACACCATCCCGCTGTCTCATTTTGTTAAATTATGGATTGAGGAGTTGACGCATTCCCGGCCACTTTGTGTCATTTGCCACGCCGTGGGTGAATAATTCATGAACGTGGTGGGCTTCTGACAGGCTGCACAAGTTGTCAGGATTGTTGCCGAGGCCCCCTCGGCCTGGATGGGCAAACTAATCCGGGCTGATTTGGTCTGTGGATCGCCCACAACTGGCTTAAACGCTATATTATATACACACAGCGCGGTTATAAGCTATATTCCCCCTCTGATCCAGATTACGGCAGGCCTCCCGTGGGCTCCTGCATCCTCCCTCGCCGGATTCAGCGCGGCGGCCCCTCTAGTACGAGGCTTTGTTGTCATTGTCAGGTTATAGGACAGTGTGTTTGCAGTGGAAACTGGAGAGCGGGCGATCGAAACATTTGATGAACTGGATCTGCTGTGACAGTGATGATCCAGGTCAGAGCAACACGGGGGCCACAGGCTGGCACAAGCAGGGCCGAGGTGGACGGAAATAGAACAGGAGCACCAGGGAAATATTTCTCCCTCCCCCCCACACCCAAAAAAACACACATTTACTGTCTGTAGTCATTGAAGAGGATGTAAGAAAGGAGAAGTGCTGGAGATTCTCGTGCTGCCGTCGCTCAAGCGTGGATAAATGCATTATTCACGTGTTCTTGCACCACAGGAACCATGGGAAAGCAGAACAGCAAGCTGACTCCCGAGGTGATGGAGGATCTGGTGAAGAGCACGGAGTTTAATGAACACGAGCTGAAGCAGTGGTACAAAGGCTTCCTGAAAGACTGCCCCACCGGCAGGCTGAATCTGGACGAGTTCCAGCAGCTGTATGTCAAGGTTTGTGTGCACCCCCGCCTCTCCTCCCCACATCTGTCAGAGCCTGTTTTTAGAGACTCTGCGTCGCCTCGGCTGTTAAAACTAGTGCCATCGCCGCAAAGTCTTTCATAAGGCCCCACTCGGTTGAATTATTGAACACATCTCTCCCACATTTTGCAGTTCTTCCCTTACGGCGATGCATCCAAATTCGCGCAGCACGCCTTCAGGACCTTCGACAAGAACGGAGACGGGACCATCGATTTCCGAGAGTTCATCTGCGCCCTGTCCATCACATCCCGCGGCAGCTTCGAGCAGAAACTCAACTGGGCCTTCAACATGTATGACCTGGATGGCGACGGCAAAATCACCAGAGTGGAGATGCTGGAGATAATCGAGGTAAGGGGTGGGGGGATTATCCAGTCATTAAGCAGCCGCTCATCAGGGGACTGGCTTTTTTTTCCATGGTGGCTGTTATCAGCCCTCCTGCACACCTGCACCGCCCTCAGCTCAGCACGGCCGCTTTCATAACGACAGAACTGCAGTCCTATTGGGTTACACCGTGGTATTTCTGGAAACACAATCAGTGTAGTAAATCTGATACGTCTTTGCGATATCGGAGCATATCGACAACTCCTGCCTTCATAAATACAGCGTGTAGCGTCATGAATCAACATCAGAGGCTCCCGACCTCTTTGGTACCGTTTTACTGGCATCATCATCTGTCAGGTTCCTGATGTGTTCTTATGAATGGATCATAAAACACATGTTATCTAACCCCATCCATTATTTAAATGCAGTTACTGTTACAATTATCTCTAACAAAGCATTGATTGTCAGTGTTTAGGTTGCTTTGGTCAAGTTCACATTCATGCCACTACTTTGAGTGGCAAATTTAGCCTTTATTGTTATCAATTTCAACTGTTTAGGTATAACTTTAAGATAATAATTTCACCCGTTTATCCTTTAGGCTACTTTTATCTAACAACAACGGCTCATTTGTTACTTTTAGCTCGCAATTTCAGTTTATCCACTCCTTTAAACTACCAAATGTACAGTATAATTTACTTTTAGCAAGCTGTGTCAACTGTGTCAAATGTAACTGTTCCTTTAATCTGCTAATTTTAAATGTTTTTAGCATTACTTAGCTAACAGTTCCAAATCCATGAGTATACGCTACCAATTTAAACGTCCATGACTTCTAGCAGTCGTTTTTTATTCATTACTTCCAGCTAGCAAGTTGTACTGTTTCCCTGTGAACAATGTCAAATGTTAATCCATTACTTTTAACATTTAACAACATTTATAAATGTCAACTGTTACTCTTACTGCTACTTTTAGCAGTGAACTGTTGAATCGAACAGTTTCCACTGTTGGTACATTTAGCTGACAGTTTCAAATCCATTATTTTTAACTACCACTTTAAAACATTACGTTACTTTATTCGCCTACCATCTCAATTGTTCACTCTTCACTGTTTTAGCTAACAATTTAAAACACTTATCCATAACTTTCCAGCTTGCTGGCTAATTTTCATGCACTCTTAATCACAACGTGTGGTGTTAAAGGGTTAAAGTGACTCAGTTTATCAGGCAGCTTATATTGTAAATTGACCATCAGCATCACACCAATCTGTAATCCTATTTCTCTTCACAACAATAAGTTAATATATTAAAATATAGTCTATTTTGTATTAGTTCAGGGTCCCTGTACTCCTCAACAACAACGAAAGTGCTCCCATGTCTACCTGTCAGGAATCACTGATCTACATCCACACAAACGAACACATGTGGGCTCTTCACTGGATTACATAAGAATCAATCCGCGGGCTAATTTCTCACTGCGCCTCACCCACAGGCGATCTACAAAATGGTGGGCACCGTGATCATGATGAAGATGAACGAGGACGGCCTGACACCAGAGCAGCGGGTGGACAAGATCTTCAGCAAAATGGATAAGAACAACGACGACCAGATCTCGTTGGAGGAGTTCAAGGAGGCGGCGAAGAGCGACCCGTCCATCGTGCTCCTGTTGCAGTGCGACATGCAGAAGTGAGCCCCTCCTCCGCTCGCTCCTCTCGACCCCTCCGTCTGTGATCCGCACACTCTGGACAGCAGCACATGTTTTAATGTCTCATTAGGTTCTCTGCCATTTCCACAGGAGAAAACACACAAAAAAAAAACAATGCTTGGACTATTTTTCAATGGACTCGCTTCTTGTGGTCGTATGCATGAGAATGTCAAATGCTGAATAATTTTGAATATAGCTATAAGATATCATACATTTCTATCTCAGAAACATGCCGACGTGATTTGTGCACAGTAACCCCCCTATGCATTCTCATCCGACCCCCCCCCACCCCCCCTAGCTTGTATATCAGTGGAGCACTGCATTAAATTATGTTCCTGCAGTATTTAGGATCCCCAGTGTTGACTGCTGCAACTACTGTACGCTTTACATACTAGTAACAAAACAATAAGTCCTATGATAATTGTAACTTGTCTCTACTATCCAGACCTGTTGAGCTCTTGGAGAATAGAGAGGCTCCTGTCTGTTCCAGATGTTTCCACACGATTGGAACCAAGAAGAGTAGGTTCTTTGCATGCATATATTATGTGTCGAAAAAAAGGAAAAAAAAAAGTATATATATATAATCTCTTACCTTTTTTGCATCTTTAGGTGGTTATAAAAGAGAAGAAAAAAAAAAATCCGGAAATTCATTTAGTATCGTTGCATGGAGATGTACAGTGTGTGACTCATCAGACTTTCATTAAGTTCACCTCCAGTGATGTGGGAGCATGCTTCCCTTCCATTCGAGACACGTGTATGTGTGACACTTTTTGTTTTTTCGAAAGCTATATTTGGGCCGCGGTTGTGGAGCTAATCTCCGAGGAAGAGCTTTCACGTAAACACCGTATTATGTTTCACTCCGGTGACTTCTGGGACGAGCGGGAATATACTGACGGAGCGACATTCCTCTGGTGAATTTCATTCGACTTAATCTAGGCCGAAATTACCGCTGCCATTTAATAGGCACAGTACTCACTCATTACCCCCCCGACACACACGACGATCCACAATTGGCTTCTCTTTCAGGCTGCTTATTTGATTTAGACCTAAATAACTGAACTCAGTACATATCAACATGTTTACAGAAGGAAGAGCACTGCTAAAATGACGACAGTCTGGGCTTTTTGACCTTGTTGCTGGGAGCTCGCTCTCTGGGCCGGGGACCTTGTGAGAGGAGCTCCACTTCCAAAGCAGCAATGAAAAAAAAAAAGAAAAAAGGGAGAAAAGCCTCTTATATGTTTACTGGACACACTGCATTCCTACGTATAAAACTTTTTTGTAAAAGGAGAAACTTTTTATTGAAAGGTCTCATCTTCTAATCTAGTCCGTTCGCAACAATCATTAAAAGGCGCAGGAACCCTCGAGAGAGGTGCTCGACAAAGCTTTTGAAAGAGCGTTTTTTTTCTTTTTCTCGGTGTGAGACGGCGGCTGGATGATGAGGATGATGATGAGGATGATGAGGATGAGGATGATGAGGATGATGAGGATGATGATGAGTTGTTGCGGGAAATTCTCTTTCGACAGTTTTGCTTCCCCATTTCTAGGCTATGCAAGCACGGACTGAGTGTCTGCTTGTAGTCCACTTACAGTAGTGGAGGTTGCAGAAGCTTTTCACTGTTCTGTCTGTGACATAACCGAACCAACCGACCCCCCCTCACATTATTATTATTATAAACGTCTATCTGATTTATACATTTCAGTCCAGTCACTACTGTCAGATTCTTTGTCTAGTAAATGTTTATATCAAATATGAAAAATCATAATACAAGTGACTGTATTCTTTTATACATGTGGCATGTCTTGCACCCAAAAATAATTCTGTAGTGATTAAACTGAATAAACCATCACCAGGCTTTTTCAAAAGACTCGGTCTGCCAGTGGAATTAATGGAAACGAAGCCCACGCTGCTTTTTAAAAAGGGGAATTCTGGTGTCTTTTGTTAACGTCTAAGATCCTTTTTGTCTCATTCAAGAGAAAATCTCACTCTGAAATCTCGCAAGATTGTCAGAATCGGTTAAATATTCAGCCACGACTCTGAAATTAAATTCTCTCTCCAACTCTGACTCACATTCCCACCGTCGTGTTCCTGCAACTAACTCACCTCTTGCTAGATTTCAGAGCGAGACTTCTAATTCAGCGAGACAGAAAGAATCTTGTGATTTACCCAAAAAAGAAGAATCCTTTCCGTAATTTTGTCAATCAGAACCGCAGCCTGTCAAAAACAAGCACGTTTAACAGACGTCGCTTTGTCAGATTTGCCCCAAAGACTAACACAATCCAACGTACAGATTCCAGCAACATTGGTGAGTCTGTATAATCACGCCAAGATGTGTAAATGTAGGTTCCAGGTTTGAAAAACACCAGAATTCCCCTTTAAGACTGCGTCGAGTGAATGTTTGGATGTGACTGGAGGGACGGAGGCGTGAATGGAAAGCCATGCATGAAATATATGACAGATACAAAAGCGTTGATTGTAACAAAGGTCATGACTCTTCACAGTATTTACAGGACACGACAGCGAGAGAACTGGAGGGAGCTCGTGTACATGTTTATATCACAGCCGGGTCAGTCGCCAGAATAAGAACGTACGTTTCTGCAGAACCACAGATCGGTGACACGTTTATGTTGAAGCTTTACATTTGTTTAGGTTCAATGTTCTATTTTTCCTTCCTGTAACATCGCTAAGTGTTGAGGCTCTGGTTCGGTTTTGGTCGCCACAAACACGTCTTCCTGTGGAAACTTGGCGGGTTTGGTTGCGATCATCCCACCAGGCAGCTTTACTGGCTTGTAAAAAAGAATCCTGATGTGAAAGTCTGCTAATTAGCCATGTTTGGTAGAAATGTCGACCCTGGACGTATCTGTGGTTTGCAGAAGTGTTAACCGCTAACATCACATCCTGGTGACTGGGCTGCCACAGCGCACAAATACCACCATCTTTAGTCAGCGATTACAGCGAAGCTAACTCAGTATTAACACTGACAGACTGGGCAGAGCCCCACGTTCACACGGTTAACCATCAGAGCAGTTTAGGTGTAACACTTTTAAAGATACTGTCAATTAAAAAAGAAACATGTTTAGTAAACTCATATGACAAAAAAAAATCAAATTATTGCATAAGATTGTGAATAATTTGTGCCGTTACAACTTTGCCAGAGACGAAACAGACAATAACTCCAAAGACTCAAACACGGCATTCATATCAGTTTTTAGAATATTTCCAAAAAAAAACACACATAAAAATCAGTGCCATAGATCAGACAGAGAGAAAAACCATAATAAGACAATCCTAAAAAAGTGACCAGTACCAATGAGATATTGAAAGTTTTGTCCATATGTGATGTTAAAAATGAGACCTTCTCTCTCGGCTGCCTTCACAAGCATGTGGACGATTTGTTGAAGGTGTTTAATGCAGCTGGACTGTCGATTTCTTGGTGAAGGTCTCGGGTTTACACAACAGTCCGATGGATGTGACTTAATGCTCGTCCTCGAGTGCCTCAACTCAGTGCCTCTCTTCTAAAAATGTAGTCTGCTAACATAAACTAAAGACCAGCTTCCAGCACAGCACACAGGCTCCACAGAGCCCCGTTAGAAACAAGAGTTTAAAGTCGGACCGCAGAAGCAGTTTACAACAGGTTGCGTGAGACGATTACTATCTCAGAAAACATCACTGTGTCACCGTATACACAATCATTCTACGTTTTAATTGTCAGTTCCAACGACCCCACAGTGACAGAATGAAAACAGGACGGATCTGAGTTTGAGCAAACTGTTGACAATCATTTTTAAAATATTATGTCCTGACAGACACGAAGCTTAAAATACACTTTAAATATATTTTAAAAACACTTCTTCTACGGTACAATTAAGGCACAGATGCAGTGTACCTTTAAAATGGTATATCGCTGCAACCCTAAGAGCTGTAATTCTGTGTTTTTGCTTTATCTGACAAACTAATCGAGCGTCCTCGGCCTTCAGAGTGAAGCGACCGCGACAGTAAAATGTGAACAGGAAGACATTTAAAAGCACATCGAGTAATACTGAAGTTCTACCACAGTGACCGGGTCTCAAACATTCCAGATGTCTCCGTCACTGCAGCTCAGCTCAGACGTCTTCATCCCTGGCCTCGCCCCGGACTCTCTCTGGATCCTGGAGGTGGTGGATTTTGATGAGGCGGGTTTTGGGTAGATTACTGAAAGAGACGAAGCACGATTAACATCCAATCAGAGAATAATGACACGCTGGATAAAGAGTCGCCGGGAGTTAAAAGTGTTGAGAAACATGTGCACAGTACAGTTTTACTTTGTTTATATGTGGCGGACCCTGCCACCTGTCTAGCTTCAAACAACGTTCTGGGACCTTGTTGTCCTCTGAGATCAGCTTGTTTATTCAAGAAAAGATAAATATTTATGTTGTTTGTATCGTCACCTCATTAATATTGCAAAATTCTGAGTTTGAATTTCCCAGAACTGAATGGTGCCCCTTTAACAATGAAGACTACAACTCCCATGATCCCACACTACTCACCACAACCTCAAACTACGCCTTTAGTTTTTATTGTTTTGATTGAGAAGACCCATAGCGGCAGAGAAATTACATATTGTGCATTTAAATGAGTATTTTAAATCTAATTGGTAAAAGGACGAACAAAAATTATACAATAAAACATTTTCAATCAACTTGTTTAGATTATATATAATTTATAATGATGAAAACACTCAACGGTCAGAATGTTAAAAGCATTTTTGAATTAATTCAGTTAAATATGCATTTAAATGCACAATAAAGAAACAAAAACACATTTTTTTTCACGTAATACAATAATAATAATTTGATATTTACAGTTTTTATTTAAATATTAATAAATCTGCATAAATTGGTATCAGTTGTGTAATGGATTACAATTACCCGCTTGCAAAAAAATCTATACTGTAACTGAAATAATGGCAGACTTTAGCTTCCACATGGACAACAAAGATGTGAACAGAGACAAACATTAAGTAGAGCGTCACCTGGTGGTGAGAGGAGTGATGAAGACGAACTGCCGGAGATGCTGCCGCTCCGACAGCTCCAGGAGGAGATCCAGGCAGATCCTGCGATTGTGCATATCCTGCACATCAGAACGACGGCGTGAAATCAAAGTGAGTCAGAGCTCGTAAAGTCAGCCACGCTTACACAACTTCATAAAAATTGTGCAAGTTTCATACGAATTGCGTTAGCGGGCGAGATCATGCTGTGTTTCTGATGTTTCTGCTCACCATGTAGACGTCGAACTCGTCGAGGCATCTGAAGGGCGACTCCGTGATCTCCCACAGCGAGAGCATGAAGCACACGGTGGAGAAGGAGCGCTCGCCGCCGGACAGCGACCGCATGTCGCTCGCGCCGTCCTCCTCCCTGCCCGGAGGCTTCACCTGTACCAGAAGAGGTGTGTGTTTTATTTCTATGTAGTGTTTTTTTCCCATAAATAAGAAAGAAAAGGTGGTGCCTGTAGCAGGTTACAGCTCTTTGTCCTTCAATATGTTGTGAATGTTGCAATTCAATATCTCACAAAGCCAATCATGATGTAGAAAACAACAGATAAACAGACGTACCGAGATTGAGAGCGTCTCATTGTTGTGATCGAACACCATCGAGCCACAGCAGTTCATCTTGATCAGAAAGTTATTGAAGTACAACTTGCATCTGACGGAGAGGGACCTTTATGAAGAAACACAAGACGTTCCACCTATAATTCTATATTTCTGACTTCTTTATCAAACTAAGCAGACTGTTTTCCTGTTTTTCTTTTCTCACCTGCGCATCACTTTGTATCTGTTCTGCCTGTCTGACATGATGTTGTCGAGCCGATCGATGAACCTCCGCAGATCCCTCACTTGGTTGGTTTTCTGTCTGTACAGGGAGAGGGCCTCGGCGTACTCCCTAATGAGGACAGAGGACAGAAAATGGCATAGCCTCAATTTTTCCTATTCCGGAATAAGGCCAGAAGATGATTTAGTGATGGCCGACGGGCAGATTGGATTGACTTTGACAAGAGTGATAAACTGTCAGCGCGGAGGAGAAACCTGATTGGATGAGCTGAACCTCAGTGGGCAGAGACACGTTTTTGTCTGACTTTAGAAAAATGATACGCAAAATCTTTCTGCGTCCACGGTCACGTAACATTTCTCACCTGACCACCTGCTCGTGCTGGCCGTGGCTGCTCTCGTACACCTTGATTCTCTTCTTCAGCCGGGTGATCTCCGTGTCGATGCTCTTGGTGCTGCCGGTCACCTGCTGCCGCTCGGGGCTGATCTCCGTGGCTTTGGCCACATATTCCTGTCATCACATGTGAGAGTCTGGTGACATTTTGCTGAAGACACCAGGGTAACTGCTAGCTTAGCATAGCTTAAATGAAACAACTGGCTGTGATCTGTGATACGTAGTGGAGCCAGAAAAGCCTCCGATGCGTGAGGTGTTGTTACCTGTAACTCCTCTTCTCTCTGGGCGAGGTCGCTCTTCATGGCCTGGATGTTGTCTTCATGCATCTTCAGTTTGTTTTCTAAAATCTTCAGGTTCCGCTCGTGTCTCATGCACTCATTCTCCAGCTTCATCTGCTCGTCCTGAGGGTCAGCAAACAGCAACAATCAGTTTCACCATCACTGCGGACAATTTAAAAGCTAGCAGCCTTGGATCAGATGCTGCCGTGAAATAAGAAATGCCTTTACGTTCAACAATTCATAGTTTGAAAAGGATTTACAACGAAGCTGTACTGTACCCTCAGTGGCTCCATGTGATCGGGAAGCTGATCGACCCGCTCTCGGACCGAAGCGTACTCCGACTCTACGTCCTCCGCCATCTTCTGATGCTTGTCGAGCTCCGTCTTGGCCTCGTGCACAGCCTGCTTCTCTGCCTCTATTTTCTGTCGGTTCTCTTGGGCAACTTCCTCCTGCGAGAAGTATTTTAAAGATATCAGACTTACATAATCCGTTGTAAGAGTTCGTGTATGTTTTTGAAGTTGTGCAAAAATGCAAACTAAATGATCACCAAGGAGCTGATGTCATCGATTTGGTCCTCACCAGCAGTCTCCAGCTCGGATATCGACGCCTTGATTTGATTCACTGAGGCCTGCGAGAGAGAAAATAATCAGATAATATCCAATTTACCTGAAAATTTAGATGTAAGAAGACAAAGCAAGAACAGGAGGGATAGAAATGTAAAAAAAAGAAGAAGAAAATGTAAACAGTGTTAGGTTGAACTGGCTCACTGACCAGCGTCTTCTTCAGGGTCATGATGGTGGCGTTCAGCTGGCTCTCCATGCTCACGATCTGCTCCGACACAGAGGTCACGTGGAGCTGAAACCTGGACAGCTGAGCCTGGTGATTCTCCAGGTCCGACTCCAGCATGCTGTGACAGACGGGATCGATTTTTACTCAACCCTGAACTGCACACGGATATAAAAACATGCAGCGTTTCAAAATGTAAAGGAGCCGTCGTTACCTTAATTCAGTCTCGATATCCCCGCCGAGATACTTGGCCATGCTGAACTCGGAGGTGTAGTACCGGTTTGGAAACACCTGATCTCCCTCCACGGTGAAGGCTTCCCGGCAGTTTTTCGGCGGTCGCCCTTGCTGCATCACCCTCCTCGCTTTGTCTTTTTCCTTTATTTCGATGAAAAACGCAGATCAGATGGTGACGAAAACAAAAACTCACAACATCAATCCCCCTAAAAAACGACTCCACGTTCAATAACGACACCGACTTTGATGATCAGGATCGACTCTATCCCCCTCATGTCGATCAGGCAGTTGATGATGACCGGGTTCGACGCCGTGATCATGTCCAGCACTGACGGGTAGTCTGGATGATGTGCTTTCCTACGAAAAAGACATAAAGCTTTAAAATGTGCTTCGAAAGAAACAACAACAACAAATGTGAAAATGCCGCAGCTGCT
This sequence comes from Lagodon rhomboides, assembly GCA_039737535.1. Classification (NCBI taxonomy): domain Eukaryota; kingdom Metazoa; phylum Chordata; class Actinopteri; order Spariformes; family Sparidae; genus Lagodon; species Lagodon rhomboides. The sequence continues at coordinate 22,752,037 of CM077801.1, read as the reverse complement.
GACCGTCCGAGAATATTGTAAACTTTTTCAGAGAAGGGGCTGACGATGATCTGCGGCCTGCTGCCCTTCGGATAGTAGCGGGACATCAGCTCCTGCAGGACGGCCTCGTCCTTGTAGTTGTCGCAGCAGAAGGCCTTCATGAAGCTCCGCAGGCAGCACTCGATGGCCACGGCCAAGGCGGGATCCTTCAGACTGATACACACCCCTGAGAGCAAACACACACACTCTGTCAGCTACCTATGAATTTACGGCTTTGCTCCACATGTGTAAACTGACTGCGTGAGAGGGAAACACAACCGTCTCTGTGGGGTTTTCAGAGGACAGTCGGTCGTTTTACAGCCTCTTTGACACTCTAACAGATAAAATAGTGAATGATTAAAAGGTCCAGTGTGTCGGATTTAGCGGCGTCGAGCTGTAAACAACCGCTGATAACTCTAAAAAAGTGAAAGGGCCTCTCTGGAGCCAAGTTTGGCTACTCTACAAATTGATTTGTTTCAGGAGCAGGTTAGCGTAGCTTAGCATAAAGAGTAGAGACGAGGAGAAACAGTTACTGGAGCCAGACTCAATGCTCCTGGAGAAGACATAGTCCGGCTCATAATCCACTGTAGAACAAAAAGGCGTGGCCTGAACACACACAAACAACACATCAGTAGTCGGCAGGTGGGTTTTGTTGTTTTTGCACGAAGCCAAGGCGGCTGTTTGCTCTTGTTTACAGTCTTCATGCCAACCATCACGCTGATGCCTACCTATCGGCCCGACAGGTTTCTTGAGGAAGCGCTTCTTGGCGTACGCCTCGGCGATCGAATCCAGCAGGTCGGGCACGTGCTCTCCAAACCGCTTCAGCTTGTTGGATCGGCTGGCGAGGAGCTGGTTCTTCCGCTTCACCTTCGACGCGCACAGGACGTGGATGTTCCTCTCCTCCAGCCTAGTCAATGTGAACGACAGGTTGATCAGGAAATGTCAGGCGGCGCGCGGATCCGCCTCAAGTGAAAGCAAACACGGCGTCTTCGTACCTCAGCTTGTCGCGCTCCTCCTTCCCTTTGAACAGCGCCTGGTGCTTGTTCTTGATCTCTTCGTTGAGCTGCGAGCACGTCTTCTCCAGCTCCGCCAGCTGCTCTCTCAGATCGGAGATTTTCTTCTGCTGTTTGGCGTATTCCGTCTCCACGTCGCTGTTGAGACTCACACTAAAAACGTGGAGAAAAACACGAATGAACACATGAACTTGCATGCAGGTGAAGAGGCTTTGTTTTTGAACCCTTCCGCTCCCCTACCTCGTCTTCGCCTTGTTAATTTTCTCCTGCAGAAGGTCTTGTTCCTGCTCCGACTGCTTGAGCTTGTTCAGAGCCCGGAAATAAACGAGCTGCGGGGAGAAGATTATGTCACTCTCACTGATATAAATGATTTATATTCAGAGTGCAGAATTAAAAAGCTTTGCACAGACTCCCGATCAGTACCTCCTGTTCCTTGTGGGCTTTGCCAACGGTCTTCATTTGCTCCTTCAACTTGTGATTGTCCCTGGACAGAGACTCCTGCTCCTCTCTCAGACCGTCAAATCTGCTTTTGACGCACTCAAGCTTCTTCTCCACTTGCGTGACCCTCGTCTGCGTGGAAGATAAGAGAAAGTTCCTTCAGAGACAACATCTAGAAGCGAGGAGAGGTTGTTTCTTTCCGACCGAGAACATCTATTGTAAACATTAAAATGCGGCGAGTGGATTAAGGACGGTCGGTTTACGTGGCGGTGATGGTTTGAAGGGCTCCGACATTTATAAATAGCCTTGTATATGTCTAAGAGAATAGGAGCACTTGTGACTCACCTGACACAGCTGAAGGTTGTCCTGATGTTTGTAATTGTTCTCTTCCTTTTCAATGTCCTCCTTCAGCTGCTGCACAAACTGCTCCTTCTCGCGGACCTGACAGGAATATGAACATAAGCCTGATTTATATGCTTGGAAATTACGGCCTCAGAGGAAATGTTTGACGTGTTCCTTCATTGTTTTCTTCTTTACTTTCATGCTTCTTCAGAATTTACAATAAATCATTTAGGACAGCAGATAAAACTCGATAAACAATATGATAAATGTACGTTTTGTGGCGATCTGCTTCATACAGTGCCGACAGATGAACTCTTACCAAACACCACGCCATCGCCTTCTTCAGATTCTCCAGCACCGCCTTCATCTCGCTGAAGGACGACAGATTGTCGTACCTCTCTTTCTTCTGCAGGAACTCGTGCTTCAGGTCCTTGAGACACTGAACACAAAAGAGCGCTGGAATGATTTCGATTCGCTTTCGGCAAAAGAAAAAAACACTGCACATGTGAGGTTACGCGTGTGAACGGCGGGTGAGCCGGCGTCCACAGTACCTCCTCCTGTCTCTCGACCTGCTGCCTCGTTACTGTTTTAGTGTGCTTGATGTGGATGTAATCTCTCTTCATCTGCTCCAGCAGAGTCGCTTTCATGAAGAACTACGAAGGAGGCCAACAACATTCACTTCAACATGTGGAAATGATATTATACAACAACACGGGGGTGAAGCTCATAAACAATCAGGCAGTGTTGTACCTTATACTTGTCTGATTCGTTTTTTGAATGTAGGAACTGTTTACTCATTTCTTGGTTGAGGATGGACACCGGGTTATCCAGCTGCAACACACCAAACAAAGTCAGGTATAATTATGTCGCAGGAAGGAGGACGCGTGAAATACTCACACATTTAAACACATCAGAGGACAGAAATGGTGCATTCAATGCAAGTTAAAGAGTTGCAGGACAGAAAAAAAGCACCTGGACGTTGAAGTGGTCCAAAATGGCCGTCAGCTCCTCCTTCTTGTTTGAGATCAGGAGGCCTGAAACACAAGAGAGGTGACGACTGAGGTGGTTCGAGGCTCTGTGGTCCCGATGTGGCACGACACTCAACGGAGCAGCAAAGAAACAACCATTTTCATCATTTAAAATGTGTCTTAAAATAAGAATATCATCTTGCGATCTTATTTTCTCTGGAGCCAGAAGTGACCATATTTGGACTACAGGGCGGAGCTGTCTCTTTAAAACGGTGTTGGGATGATGTAAGTCCACAACTCATTAAAATACAGAAGTCTTGTCGTTTTTAGGACATTTTAAAGCAGAATTCTTAGATACTCCGTCTTTAAACGCACGTCACGGTTTGAGAACTCGTCCCACAGCCTGTCGTCAGAGGTAAACTCTGAGCTCGATCACTGACTGGCACGCTGGAAAGTGCAGTTCAACATCCCTTTATAAAAATGACTCAGTGACATTTACAGCTTATGAGAAACATCAGTCCACGTGTGAACGTAAATATGTCCATTTTTTTATGTTCACACTTGGACGGATGGTACGAAACAGTGAAACACTGCCGTGCGTATAAAACACACGCGTGTAAGTTTATAGAGGAAAATTCTTGTCCGGAAGCGAAGAATGTAAACAGCTCGGGTCCGATTGAAGCGCTTTGTCTTCACTCCCAAGTGTGTCTGGTTTATCGGACATCGAGTGAAGGCTGAGTAAAGACTTGGAAAACATCCGTTGCTCAGGAAGCGTACCTGCTTTGCTCCTCAGTCTGCAGTTTCGACTTCCATCAGAAAAGATCCGCTGCTCGATGGAGATGCTGTCACCGTAGACGTCCCGTTTGTAAGCATCTGGGCCTCTGTTTCTCAGCTTGACTGTTATATCTGCAGAGCTACAGAGCAGACAGTCCTGTGATGACGATCTTGGACCAGAGAATTACAGAATAAAACCGTACGCTGACTTACTTTTCGCCGGTCTTCACGAAATCCTTCAGCGACGCTCCTCTGTTTGTGAACGTAGCCTTCCCGCCGAGGCCGACGATCAACGCGGTCAGGATCGCGCTTTTTCCGCCTGAGAGTTAAATCGGCAAAGACGAGGGATTAACTCGCTGCACGGAAGTTATACTACAAGAGAGAAGAGAAGGTGCCGGCTCGCAGGCAGAACTAAAGATTGCATGCAAATAAATACAAGTCAGCCATCCGCAGAAATCGGGGGGGTCATCTTTGAATAAACAAATCCTTCGATCAATCGAGACAGAAATCTGCAGATGAGTTGAAAATAAAAATAGTTGTTGGTCATATTGTTGATATACTCTGTAAAAGGTAATGAGTTAAAAGGTAGGAAAGTATAAAAGGTGAGTTTAAAGTACTGCCATTCCCATCTCAGATTAATAAAGTTTCTATCGATCTTGTCATTTTACTTTAATTTCTTTAGTTTCTTTAATAGTTGCCTTGTTCAGTGAGACTACACACAGCGGATCTGTCACCAAGGCTGGATTGAGACGTGTAAAACACACAAGCCGGAGTCAACAGCAGATCTCACGACGTTTAGAGATCCGGTTCTTACTTCCGTTGTTCCCGACGATGAAATTCACGTTGGGCCCAAACTGGAACGGGCCGAGCAAATGATGACACATGAAGTTCTTCAGAGTGACGCTTTCGATGAGGCCGATGTCTCCCTGGAAAAACACAATATTCAGCCGATAATGAGCTGGTGAGCAGTAAAGACGAACAATTAGTGCTTCGTGGAGGGGGGTGACTCACTGTGGCAGAGAGGGAGAAGCTGCTGGAGGAGGCTCTCTGATGGTTCGAATCATCTGGCGCGTCGTCGATACCCACAGCTGTCACTCTGCGGCTCTTGACAGCTGTCGCATCGCCGATCGCTTTGCCTTTCCTCTTACTCATTTTGAAACAAGTCACTGGAAATAGAATCGACAGGAAGACTCAGAACTAACGCCTGTACTTTCAATTTATCCTTTCTTACTACGAGAGAGAGAGACAGAGAGGTCACGTTATCAGTCAGAAGCCAGGTTTGCACGGTTGACAGTTCAGTTTGTGGGGCTGCGACTGAGCACAGAGTTTGTTTGTGACGAACAAAAACCTCTGAGGTTTTCAGGGCTCGGTCGACATGTTCATCCCCCGATTTTTACCACAATGCTTGGTATGCATATTTACCACTGTTGCTACTCATCAAGCTAATGCTGCAAGGAAATAACGACAACAATAAAATCAGTAATGCTCCTGAAAACACAAACATGAGTCTTTAAATGATCCTTCACATTTAAAACTGAACTTGAAAGCTGCTTCTTTCATTGCCGAGCGTAGTCATAAAGGACACGTGTGAGCTCGGAGGTTCAGAGTCAGAGTCGAGCTGGGTTGCTAGGGCTAGGTGAACCCAGGTGTGACCGGTTGTTAAGCTGTCTGGGGAGGGAACTCAGTCACCTGCACTGTAGCTAGGTGATAAGTAATGTCTTAGGCCAAGGACGGCCGTTCCAGTTCGACAGAGAAGGATTCCTTTACTCCTCTTTCAAACCATCCGTCTTCTCCGGCAGAGATGTTTACATTGTCGTCCACAAAGGAATGATTTCTGTCCTTCAGATGTAAGTGGACAGCAGAGGCTTGACCTTCCTGTGTGGTGCCGTTCGTTAAAAGCCTTCAGCTCCTCTCCAGTTAGTTAGAACTGAAGGAGCCTCTTGGATGAGAGGTGAGACGTCTTCGAGAAACTGAAACAAGCCTACGATACAGCTCTGACATTGACCTGAATGACTGAGAAACTTCATCAACATAAAAGTTACTGTAAAAAATTGCTGCCATTCATTGCGTGGAGGATTTTTAGCCTTGAAGTCTCATCCTTTATCGTATTTGTGCTGTTAGGGTTTCTATGTAAGCGCTCATAGTTTACGGGTTCATTAGCTGCATTTTTAAACATCATACACTCGAAACAGCTCTGCCTGATACTGCAGACCTCTGCCCAGTTCACTGTCAGGCTGTAAATGTTATATTGCTTCTGTCATTCCTGTTATTAGGCTGCAGTTACAGATTGTGGGCCATAAAGAAGGCTACAATACATGTACAGTTATCTACGCGCCTTCTACGGGTCGCAGAGGGTGTTACCGTAAGTTCTGGTAACTCTAAAGCAGATAACGCAGTGGCGTAACAAGTTACTTTTCATGCCAGTAATCTCGTAACGTAACGAGTTACTTACTTAGAAGTAACATTACCCAACAGTGCCCACAGGGGGCAGCAAATCACACATTACTTATGTATATGAGTATATGGGCCAGGGGTGCGAAAAAAAAAGAGACGAGGGCGTTTTTTAATCATTATGCATCTCAAGAAAAAAGTCGAAATGTGGAGAAAAAAGTTGAAATACGATTTTGTGAATAACGTCGACCTTTTGTGTGTCGGCCTTAGACACGATAGCTGACTGTCGCTCCCCTGACTGGACTTGATGGACCAGAAGAGTCGACTTTATTCCCCACATTTTGACTTCATCGACAAAATTGTAAGATCTACTTTTTTCTTGAGGTGCGTGATAAAAAACAAAACATCCTCCTCATTTTTTTTCTCACCTCTGGGCCTAATGCTCGTCTGTAGTGCACCCTCTGGTATTTCCAGCTAAGGACTGCACAAAAAAGCGGTGAATAAAATGTATTCCTTGAATTCATTCAAGGAAAAACACACTTTTGTACTACAGTGCAACAAATAGCTGACACACATTGAGTCAGGAAGCGATACTAAAGTCTATTTTCTCCCCCACACCTACTTCTAGCGTGCAGACTCGAAATAATTTTCCTTTCACAAAAACACATTTTATATTAAGACATATCAGCTACTAATTGTGTCCGCCACACGGGGTCACGAGCAAGTTCCTCCTTTTTCTGTACAGAAGTGTTAAAACGTGACATCAGAGCTGCTGCAGGGAAAACATTCGAAGACACTGAACGACGGCTCTGAGCAAATGCAATCACACACACAAAAAACATCTGGTTTTAAAAGTGAGTGAGAGCAGAGACAGAAATGTGAGAGTGAGTGCCTGTTGTCTTGAAGCCAGGAAGCCCGGGCCTGAAACCAGCAGTTACACAGCCCAGCAGCAGGTGTTGTTGTGTAATAACAACAGCAGACACACACTTTACTGCAGCTTTTTTTGTGTGTTTCTAAATGTTTTCCAGCTCATTCATACAGACATTAAGATCCACCAGGCCTTAACAAACACACCTCAAAAGCTTTTACTCATTGGATTTAAATGAGATTAATCTCCAGATCAGCAGATATCTGCAAGTTATTCAAACTCAGCTGAGCATGCTGGGTTTTTCCCACCACTCTGCAGCACTGTTCAAGACAACACACACACACGCAAAAGCCAGAGAGCAGCAGGTGGATCCAAAAACAACCTCGAACTTATTTTTTTTTTAGCTTTATTCATCGCAAACTAAAATCACAACAAGCTCGTCGGAAACTTCTCCTACCCGTGTGCAGCCCGCGGGGATAACATGGCCATGAGCGGACGGAGGCGTTGTGACACTTCCTGGTCGGAGAGGGCGAAGTGAGCGCTGACAGTTGCGGGTGTCACGTCACTCCCCCAAACACGGAACCGAGAGCGTGCCCGCGCTGCGTGACTGGCTCCCCCCGCCCACCTGCGTGCGTGTGCGTGCGTGCAAAAGTAAAAAAAGCCCACGTTTTGTTTTGAATAAATTAAAAAAGGCGAACTTAAAACGCCAATTCAAAGCGTGCAGCATTTGAATCTGACTCCAGATCAGTTGTTTGAATGAGTAAAAAAAAACAGCCTGCGGGTCATCTTGCGTCAGGTGGGTTTTTTTGTTTGAGGAACGTGCGTGCGTGCAATCAACGCCTTTAAAACCGCGTGTGAGCGCCCGCCCCACACCTGAAGGCCGGTGACGGTGATGATGATGATGATGATGATGAGACGTGAACACGGTGAGAAAACAGTCTGCTAGTTTGTTTTTAGGTCAGTTGTTTGCAGCTGAAAGTCTGTGGTTCCCTCTGCAGTCACCAGTTGTTGTTTCGACTGTTGCGTTTCAAATGTGTTTGAAATGCTTTCAAATGTTTTAAAATGTGTTTTAAATGTGAATCGTGTGCATTGTGGAGCCTTGTCAAAGTATCTGTCTAACTTCCCTCCTTTCTATCTGCCGTCCTTCCTTCCTTCCTTTCTCTGTCTTCATTCCTTCCTTCTATCATGTCCTCATTCCTTTCTTTATTTCTGTCTGTTGTCCTTCCTTCTATTTGTCCTCCTTCCTTCCTCCTTCTATCTTTAATCTTTCCTTCTATTTGTCCTCTTTCCTTCCTTTCTATATGTCCTCATTCCTTTCTTTATTTCTGTCTGTTGTACTTCCTTCTATTTGTCCTCCTTCCTTCCTCCTTCTATCTTTAATCTTTCCTTCTATATGTCCTCCTTAGTCCTTCCCTCCTTTCTATCTGCTGTCCTTCCTTCCTCCTATCTGTCGTCCTTCCTTCTATTTGTCCTCCTTCTTTCCTCCTATCTTTCATCTTTCCTTCTATTTGTCCCCCTTCCTTCCTTTCTATATGTCCTCCTTCCTTTCTTTCTATCTGTCGTCCTTCCTTCTATTTGTCCTCCTTCTTTCCTCCTATCTTTCCTTCTATGTGTCCTCCTTCCTTCCTTTCTATATGTCCTCCTTCCTATCTGCCATCTTTCCTTCCTTCCTTCCTTTTTCTGTCCTCCTTTCTTTCTTTCTTTCTTTCTTTCTGTCCTCCTTCCTTCCAACCGCCTTTAATTGAGACTCAAAAATAAAAATTTCTGACAAATATGACCTTTAAAACAATGCTAAAATTGCATCTAAAAATACTAACCCTTATATAAATGAGCTGACAATTTAAGAGGCCTTCAGGCAAACATAGACATGATTACAAATTACATCACCAGAATGTATTCATTAACTTTTCCAGCCGATTGGATGCTGAGGTCATTAAATGAGACATGTTTCTGCTTGAAAGTTAAAATTCCAGTTCATGTGTTTAAAACGTTGGCATGTTCAGCAGATGGACAGTGGATGGCACTAAATGCCAATTTAATGAAGCTCATAATGTTTGGTTTAAAGCTGACAGAGCTGTTGATTCATCTCTCTCACGAGCCTCAGCTTGTGGGCAAATGATGACAAATCTAAATATGTTGTGTTGAAATAAATAAGTGTTTGGTGAATGTGTACGTGTGACCACTGCTCCACTGTGCAGATGCAGGTTTCCTGTGTTCGACGTGTTCACATGAGAAATGAAATGAAAATTCAGTCATATTAACGTCGGCCATTTTAAACAGTTAAATGATCATTCAAGCAAATTACTCACTACTAAAGTCATACTCTGCAGGATCTGTCAAATGTGTTGGTGCTTGTTAACACACCACTCAAAGGTGAAGTAAGCAGTTCTCAAGAAAGATCCTGATGCTTTGAGTTGGCGATCAACCAACACAAACAATGAAGTTATCTTTATCCAGAAACATGATTCTTAGAAACGTCCAAATGATAACAGAAAAATGAGAAAATACAGGCAGAGGGCAGAGTCTCTGCAGACCAACACACTTTAAAAAGTGGTGATTGAGAAGGATTATATTTGTATATCATTGTTTTTAGTAAGTTCCTACATAGTATATCTTTTTAACTGTCCTAGAAATTCTTCCTGCTTAATTTCCTTATAATAATTGACCATCTTATGTATTTTTTTTTTCTTTGCAGGGATATCTAACCGCTGAGCTTCAGAATGTGTTCAATTCCCGGGTTTCCATCTCCGAGATCAGAGGTACCTGTTCTCATCACGAGGGTTGGCCTAAACCCCAGATGTGGTCTCATGGAATTGTGGGTTAAGATAGACGACGGAAGGGAGCATATTTATGAGCAGATGAGAGAGGAAATTCAGATTCCTGAAAGGAAGTTTAACGATTCAGAAGGAAAACCAGGGGACCACTGCCTGGTTTGCATCAGTGACAGCTGGCACAGAGCTCGGATTGTATCGATTCAAAGTGACACTTACAACGTTTTTCTGATTGACCAGGGACAGCCACATACCACCACAAGTGAAGCCTTAGCATACGGCCATAGTGACAGTTTTCTCCTTCCTCCTGAAATTGAATCATGCATACTCGCAAATCTCCTCTCCCTTGAGAATAACTGGCCTGAGAGAGCCACAAAGTTTTTGAAGTCTCTGCCTGGCAAGAAGTTTAAGGGACTAGTTCAGGATGTGCTGATGCCAGACAGGATCATTCTCCTCAACATACCAATCGTTTCCAAGCACATATGTAAGGGTGGGGTTGTAAAGAAGATCCCAGCGGACGAGTTTAAAGGCCTTGTACTGAAATGTCTTCACTTACCCAGAGGAGAGGATTCTGAGGCCTGCCTCATAACGCAGGAACAGAGTATGAATGTTAGTTGCCAACTTGAGAAGCATGACCAATACTTTTACCCAGAACTGTTAACTGACACTTTTGAAAGTCTTTACGTGACAGAGGTGATTAATCCACAGAACATTTTTTGCAAACTCCTAATTTTTTCCAAGGCAGTGAAGATACTGTCAGAACAGATCCACCAGCACTATGAAGAAAGCTCAGGTTTGGGAGAGGCGCAACCGCTGACCTGTGGAGATGCATGCGCTGCTAGAGGCTTAAATGGCAGATGGCACCGCTCGTTGCTAAAGCAAGACATGACTAGCGATGATCTCGTTGAAGTCTTGCATGTGGATGAAGGAATAACGGAATTAGTCCCAGCTGGAGACATCAAACCACTGCATGGAAAATTCCTGAGAATGCCAGTTGTCACATATCGCTGTTCTCTTGAAGGTGTAAAAGATCAAGGCACAGGTTGGACTACAGACCAGACTGATTACTTAAAATCACTGCTCCTGCACCGCACTGTCATTGCAAAGTTTGACCACCACAATATATCTCAAGATGTCTATTCTGTCACTGTCTACGAAGGTAATGCTGCATGCATAAACACTTGTTTTATACAGAAGGCAGGACTTTTAAGACCCTCTACAATGGATTTAAATGACGAGAGTGAACCCATTTCCTCACCGATTCTCAGTTCACTTGGAGACGAGCCATACATGGATGTACTGAATAACATAAATGCTGATGGTTTACAAGAAGAAACTTTGCCCGACACCAAGAACCTGGCAGTCAATGGCTTGACAGATGATGTACCTTCTTCTGGTGCTGATGATATTAATGTCGAAGATGGTCCAGAACATTCAGACCCTCTAGTTCAGAGCAATGGGCATCTTCCATCAGGTTTCCCCTCTGAGGTGCAAAATGATCGTGATGATGATGATGAGTTTACTGTGGGAAGTAGCGTCAATGTCAACGTATCTTACATTGAAAGTCTTCAGAAGTTCTGGTGTCAAAAAACAGAGAATATGTACTCTCTTAGACTCCTCATGCAAGACCTACAAGAGCACTATGCATCCGTCCACCCTCTGCCACTTATTGAGTCCATCTTCGTTGCCCGTAATCCAATCAACGACATGTGGCACAGAGCAAGGATCGTTGAAAGTCACCAGCCCCCTGTTGTCGATGTGAGATTTATAGACAATGGCCAAACTCAAAAGGTCCATCTGCGAGATGTGCACCCCATTGACCCAACTTTCTTACGGCTGAATGCCCAAGCTTTTCAGTGTTGCTTATTCAATCCAAACAATCCCACCAATCCCACTGCTGTGACTTGGTCTGATGCTGCATTAACAGAGTTTCAGACGTTTGTGGATTCAGGAGCCTCTTCAGACTTTGGGTTGAAATGCATCGTTAAAGCTGTAACATCTGATGAAGAAGGTCTGCTGCTTAACGTGGTAGATATTGAAACACCATCTGACAGTGCATGCAAGAGATGTGCACAAGCTGATGCTCAATCATACAGTTACTCCACATACAATATTGAGGTGGGTGGACAGGAAAAGGTGTGGGTAACCTCTTCAGACAGTGTCAATCACTTCTACTGTCAACTGGACAGGAATTCACATACATTTAAAAAAGTGATGGACAATGTTAAAGAACTTGTTGGCCAGACACAGCGCACAGATCACCCTCTTGGACTTAAAAGCATTTGCCTTGCAAGATACACTGATAATCAGTGGTACAGAGGTCAAGTAGTAGAAATGTCTCCAAAACTTATGGTGCACTTTGTGGACTATGGTCAAACCCTTGTTGTGAGAGAATCAGATATATTCCCATTTCCCCCTGAAGCAGGTATTGCCAGGTCTGCTCCTGTGTTGGCTGTTCCACTTGGACTGCTCGGTGTTCCTGAAGAAGTGCCACAGGAAGTCAACCAGTGGTTTGCAGATTGTGCGATTGAACATAGTTTGACCATTTCAGTTGTCGCCAAAGGAGCAAAAGGGAAGCTAATTGTTGAACTCTTGGATGGATCTGTAAATGTAAATGCAGAGGTCAGAAAGTTGATATCACAGATGACGCAACAAGAAATGCCTCGTCCTGTTCAGGAGACTGACCAGCAGCGCTTTAAAAACGCAAAACATGCTACTGAGGACTGTTTAACGCAAGAGCTCATGAACGGATCAGGATTGAAGAAGGTGGAACAAAATGATGTCCACAGCAACAATGATATGTGTGCTGGAGATGAGCTAAATATGAGTTCACAATCCATCAGCAATGTCTCTGCAGCAGAGATTAAACATGATCAGGCTAAGTACGGGAGAAACACAGATTTGGATGTCATTCTTGAGGAAAAAGAAACTCTGTTGGCAGAGACTTTCGTACAAGTTGGCAGCGGTGACTCAGAAGCATCACAACTTTCCCTTCATTCCTGCCCTGAGGAAGGTGTAAAAATCTGCACGTACAGGAGGCCAAACATTTCTCCAAACAAGACAGAGGAGGTTTATGCCTCCTGCATTGTTGGACCAGATTACTTCTGGTGTATGTACGCAAACCCTGAAGACCTGAACATGGTGTCAAGTCTTGCTATGGAAGCAGGACAGGCACAACAAGACATCATTTTCCTCAAGACTTTGAGTCAAGGTAGTCCATGCCTTGCTCTTTTTTCCAGTGACAACCAGTGGTATAGAGCTCAGGTAATTCGGAGAACTGACGATACACTCCATGTTCTGTTTATTGACTATGGAAATGAGTGTGATGTCAACATCAAGAATGTGAGACCACTGCCTCAAAGTCTGTTGGAGAAGGATCCTCAGTCATTCCTGTGCTCTTTGAATGGATTTGATGAGTCCAAGGGCTCCTGGGATGACAATGTTTATGATGACTTCTACACTCTCTTGGTTGATAAACCGCTCAAAGTAACAGTGTTTCATATCGGACACCACTCAGAGATTGCGGTTCCTAAATATGCAGTGCAAATACAGTGTGAAAATATGATTGTGAATGATGAAATGCTGAAATACTGGAAACCAGTTGCCACAGATCATGTTACAACAGAAGACAGTCCAACAGACAACTCACTCCAGGATAGGCAAACTGTTTCCAGTGAGACAAATGTTGATGTTTCTATGGGAAATGCTAACATTTGCATGTGCAAGAACCCAAACATTTCAAAAAACGATAAAGAGCTGGTTTACGCTTCTTGTATTGTGGAACCCCATTTCTTCTGGTGTCAGTTCGCCAACACAGAGGAGCTCAATGAAGTGTCGAGGCTTGCTCAGGAGGCAGGACAGGCACAGCAGGACGTAATGTTCCCCAAGACTCTTGACCCTGGCAGTCCATGCCTTGCTCTGTTTGCCAGTGATAAACAGTGGTATCGAGCCCAGGTAATGCACAGAGTTGACGATGCATTCCATGTTGTTTTTATCGACTATGGAAATGAGTGTGATGTAGACAGCAAGGATGTGAGACCACTGCCTCAGAGTCTGCTGGACTCAGATCCTCAGGCCTTTTTGTGCTCTTTGAAAGGATTTGTTAAGTCCGAAGGCACCTGGTGTGACGAAGCTTACGATGACTTCTACAATCTTCTGATTGATAAACCACTTGAACTAACAGTCTTCAACATGGAAGGTGATTCAGAGATTGCAGTTCCTCAGTATGCAGTGGAAATTGAGTGTGATGGAGTAGATGTAAATGCAGCAATGCAGAAATACTGGAAACCAGTTGCCAAGGAATGTGTTTTGATAGGAAGCCATCAAACAGAAACTCTCCTCCAAGATGGTCAAGCATCCAACATGACACACCTCAGTGCTTCCAAAGGAAATATGAATACAGACTTGTACAAGGAGCCAAATATTTCCAAACACAAGACAGAGATGGTATACGCCTCTTGTATTGCGGAACCTCATTTCTTCTGGTGTCAATTCGCCAAAACGGAGGAGCTCAACAAAGTGTCAAAGCTTGCTCAGGAGGCAGGACAGGCACCGCAGGATGTAATGTTCCCCAAGACTATCGGCCCTGGCAGTCCATGCCTTGCTCTGTTTTCCAGTGATGAACAGTGGTATCGAGCTCAAGTCATCCACAGAGTTGACGATGCATTCCATGTTGTTTTTATCGACTATGGAAATGAGTGTGATGTAGACATCAAGGATGTGAGACCACTCCCTCAGAGTTTGTTGGATTCGGCTCCTCAGGCCTTCTTGTGCTCTTTGAATGGATTTGTTAAGTCCGAGGGCTCCTGGTGTGACGAAGCTTACGATGACTTCTACAATCTTCTGATTGATAAACAACTCAAACTGACGGTGTTCGACATGGAAGACCATTCAGAGATTGCAGTTCCTCAGTATGCAGTGGAACTAGAGTGCGAGGGAGTGGTCGTGAATACAAGGATGGCGAAACACTGGAAAGGACTGGACACAAGCCAAAACTCAGCAGAGGTGTGGGATGAGGTAAGTAGACTCTATTTTACTCAGCTCTTAAAACCTTGTAGAGCCAGTAACTGTTTTTAATGAATGTCATATTACTAGTAATTTAATCCCATTTGATCTTTCATTTTTTAGTGGACCAAGAGGATGAAGGAAGTTGAGAATTAAAGCCATCAAGACATTTGGAATGAAAGGTTGGACTCATTTTCTTTTTTAAATGTATTATTAAATTTTTCCTCTACAGGTTGTCATGAGGGGTTCTCATATGAAAATGTCTAATCTGTGTTTGTTTCACCTCTTAACACAGATAAATCGCCCATGTGGAAATCAAATTGTGACAATTGCAGTCTTAACCTTATGTAAAAGAAACTGCATGTTTGTCTTGTGATAAATTTTTACCAACTCTTACAAACATAATGAAATTAAGTATGTCATGTTGTTAATTTGTGTCAATAAACTAACACACTGTCCTTACATGGTTGAAGTGTTTTTAAAATTATTGCACACATACAGATGAATCTATACTCACATCTATACTCATCTTATCCAAACACCAGGCAAGAACAGATCTAATCAGATCAGATAGATTTAATCAGCGTTAACCACAAAATCCTTGCAGTGACAAGCATCCAACAGTTCAAACAAAACGGAAAATTCCAGACCCCTCCTGAAACCAACCCTGCCAGTTCCAAGAAGTGTATCTTGACTCGTATCTAATTCTTCTATATTCACCCCGGGGCGATCTTTCAAAGGGGGGCACAGCTCTTTTCATAAACACTTACTGGCAGCCTATAGAGCTGTTTAAAAAATACCGTGTAGAGACATGCCACTAAATAAACAAAGTTCCAGGTCCAAAAAGAGATTGTGTTCTGCCAGTGTGTTGCCAGAAAGTGCAGGTTTGCGCTTGGCTCCCTCTTGTGTTGACATACTGTTGCTAGGCAACCTCTGCAACGACATGACGGAGTTGCACCAGGCAGCAGCTGCGGGGGATTTCGATCAAGTTGAGGAGATTCTGCGGCAAAATAAATGCAATCCCAATCAGAGGGACGTCGACTGGAGCTACAAGACGCCTCTCCACTGGGCAGCAGCTAAAGGTATCGAGTGGAGCAGTGGAAATGTGTTTATTAGTCTTTTTTTTTTTCCTGATAACACCTACAGGTCTCAAATATCAGTTGTTTTGACACCTGGGGCCATGCAAAAACTGTCCCGGGAATGAAAGTCGAAAGTATCGTATTGCATGTTTCCCTCTTTCCTGCTATGGGGACTTTTTTTTTAATATATATATTTACTGTAGTTGACTATTCAAATATTTTCATTGTGCTGTCCATCTCAAGTTCCCAGGGTTCAACAGGTCAGCTTCAGTTTTTTTTTTTTTTTTTTTGTCTGAACAGCAGGGCTAATCCTAAAGATAGTCAGTTTGCATTGACATAAAACACAAACTCACATCAGAGAAGCTGGGAATGTTTGAAGTTTTTTGCTTGACAGAATTTATTGCCAAGAATTTTCTATCGATCAATAATTAATTGTTCAACCTCTAATGCTCTTGTTGTTGACATTTGTTTAATGGTTTATGCTTTTAAAGGGCTAATTTAGTGGCATCTAGCAGGTGAACAATAATATATCTTGTTTCGGCCCCTAAATCCCCTCAAACATTCACCATCGATTAGTAGCACCCTTTTTAAGGCTTTACTGAATTTATTGCTTTTTGTGTTGTGTCCTTCATGCTTCCTCTTGTTGCTTCTTCTTGTTGGAGCAAGATTTTCCTTTAGCACAGAAGGTAGGAATTTGTTTTTAACCGTCGCCAGTTCAAATCACCAGGTTCCCAAAGGATAATTCAGTCATTATCTACCCACCCCCATGCCGTTTGAAAGTCACTTGATGTTTCGTAGTTCACAAAACAACCTGGACAACTCCTACATAACTGATGTAGATGGGGACTTGCTTTAAAGGGTAAAGAAACAACCAAAGCTCCATACAGCTCACCTGGCGTAATCCAAGTTTCTGGAAGCCCTGAGAGGTCAAGCATCATTCACCCACTTCTAAGTGCGCGCCAACGCTTGTAGCTCTGCAGCTATGGGTGAAGATTTTGATTTAAAAAGTCTGTTAATAAGGTCTTATCAAATCTTTTAAAGATCTCTGGGCTTCAGGAGTTGTGGATTACTAAGGAAAAGCTGTATGAAGCCATTTTATGTTCTCCACCCCCCGGTTTGTTCTCATTTTAAATGTCACCATCTACTTAAGTTGTTTAGGAGAATGCTGCAACTCTGTTTTGCTGCGAAGCTCCAGAAATGTTTTGTGGACTGCAAACCTTCACCTGACTTTCCATCAGCACGAGGGTGAGTAGAGAATGAGTGAATTTTAATTTGTGGGTGAACTTTTCCTTTTAAATACGTGATTCAAATCACCCTGTGGTGCCTTTTTCTACAGGACACACGGAGACGGTCAGGATCCTCATTGAGCACGGAGCGAGGCCGTGCCTGAGGACGGAGCACGGCTGGACCCCCGCACACTTTGCTGCCGAGTCGGGTCGTCTGGCTGTGCTGCGGCTGCTGCACTCCCTCCACGCGCCTATAGACAAGGAGGACTGCTGTGGAGACAAACCACTGCGCATAGCTGAAATATATGGACACCTGGACTGCGTTCGATTCCTTAAGAAGTATGAAATATAGCCCAGATTTTCACATTTTTTTTTTAAACACTGGTTTTATTTTTATGAATCACACCACCTAGATTATCACACCTCAGTCAAACAAAGCTTCTTTATGATTATCATCATGATAAATATTACTATTCAGCAGTTAAACAAATCAATGGCTCTGTTTCTGTGTGTTGCAGAGCAGAAATTGAGTGCCAGTCCTACCGCAAGATGGCGGCCCAGAAAGGGATAACAATGGACGACACGGACGAGGAGTGGCCAGAACAGGGCAAGGAAAATGAAAAAAAACAGGATCTCTAAAAGCAACTTACAGACATAGGTGTGACATCCTTGTTACCTTTCTGTTGACTGTGCTTCTGCTGCATTTCAGTGTTTCAGTACAAATGAAAAACATCGAATATACATTCTTTCTTGACATTAATATGAAGTTAATATAAAGTTACAAAGATTCCAGCTCCCCGATTATGCCCTGTAAGAAACATATCTACAAAACATTTCAGTATTGTACAGTGGACTTTAACTTGTATCAGAACTAATGAAGCAAAATAAACAACAAAGAAATAATCAAACCAGAGTAAATGTAGCATATCATTACACTGTCGAACACGGCACATGTTTGAGATGAGTTTCACTTCAGAGGTGCGTCTGACTTCGTGGAGTTCTCAGTGATCGATGCTGGAGCCTGGAGAGGAGAGGAGATGGATGCGTTACACTAATCAGCCCATGTGGTATTTAACATATGAGTGAACCCAGATTACTGCACTTACACGTGATTTTAGACGGTTCAGCAGTGCATCACGGGTCTGTCAAAGTTGAATCAAAACAATTTTAAAGATAATGTGGTTTATAACATTTTTAATCACACAGTTCTTTAAAGAATTCTAACACTCCCTGATTTTGGTGTACAGTGACCCCGAATCCTGCACTTCTCTACAATTACCAAGAAATGCCTTCACCCAGAAACAGTGTGCTTCTTTAAAGGAATAGTTTGACATTTTGGGAAATACTTCCTCACCAAGAGTTGTTCAATATCTGTTCATATGTTTCAAGTTAGTGGCTTAATTTAGCATAAAGACTCCTCAAAATAGAAGGAAACTGCTAACCTGGCTCTGTCAATTAATAACTAAATCTGCCAACCACCACCTCTTAAGATCACAAAATGAACACATATCTTGTTTTTTTTCTATCTGTATATTAATGATAGTAGAATAAACAACGATTTGTGGTTTTAAGGAAGTTATTTGCAGAACAGTTTCTTGAGCAATGACTTCCTGTTAACCCACAAATTGTTGTGTTTAGACTGCAGTCTTCTTTCATGCAGTAATTAAGATTGGCCGCTGGTAGCTTCATATTTAATGGACCGGTATAAGTTTTTTTTTTTTTTTTTTTTACTTAATATTGCTCAATTAAACCCAATCTATAAATGTGGTTGCAGTGAATTCTGATCTTTAGTATGATTACTATAATTGCAAAACCGCATTTTAATAAAAGCTCCTCCTCTTTGATTCTCTGTGCTCTAAAGGTCCAGTATGTAGGATTAAAGGGTATTTAAGCGTAGAAATGGAATTTAATAATCATAATTGTGTTTTAATTAGTGTACAATCTCCTGAAACTAAGAAGTGTTGTGCTTTATGTATCTACAGAGGGAGCAGGTCGTCTACATCAGAGTCAGCCATGTTGCATGTTTCTACGGTAGCCCAGAGCGGACAAACCAAACACTGACTCTAGGGAGGACCTTTTGCATCTCACTGTCCAACGTAGAGGAGGGATACTACAATCTGTGACTACTAAAGGCCACTCAATCCTACACTCTGGACCTTCAAGTATTCAGAATACTTTCTGCTGGACTGTTACCAAAGTAATACACTACCAAACAACATCCTTGATACAGAAATGCGAGATACATTCTGATCTAGGTTGGCATTATCTTTTCACATAAAACCACCTTACCAGTTTGTCCCCCAAGCACGTTGTTAACAAAATGAACAAACCCTGCGAATGAAATGACAAAGGTCACTGAGCAAGAAATACTTTACTGCTCCAGATGTTTAGTGGAGGGTTATGTTGACTTTACCTGTAATCCGTTCAGCAGGGTGAAGATATAGTTGACCGCGAAGGCTATGGGGCCATCTGTGAGGTCAAGAAGCATCACAGCGAAGCCAAAGACCCAAGTCACACCGAAGACTGGGGTCAGGAAAATAACTGACCTCATGACAGTTAGGGAAGCCATTTTTTCCTTGTCACGAGATGCCTCTGCAATCTTAATGCGATCCACAAGCTTCATGATTACCACCAGCATGGAGAAAATGTTGATGAAAACAATTATTCCGACTGGTAGGACGAATGCATGGATGGACCCCTCCATGAATCGAGTATAAACTAGCCAACAGGTCTCTTTGGAGAAGTAATAGCCTTCAGCGCCGCCCCTGTTGGCAAGAATCGTGATCGTAACGATAAGCAGAGGACACACGTAGCCCAGGACTATTGCGAATTTCAGGTAGTTTTTCTTGCTCACGCTATGGAACGGGAAAACTGCTTGATGGAGAAGCGTGGCGCTCAGACAAAACATCCAGAAGAACATGGCCAAGTAACAAAAATGCTTCAACACCACAGCGGTCTGGCACCAGAGTTGTGAAATATCCTTTGGCCTGGAAGATGCTAAAAAACAGATATCTGCAACTAGCAAACATAGAGAAATGTTTATATGGGCGGTGTGGCGTAAATATAAAGTACTCGTCTTAACCACGGCGACCCAGACGGTCAGTTCTATGGCAAGGCATAAAACGAGCGAGACGACTGATATAGCCAGTGCGGCATAGGTTACCTCGTTTATCCCAGGTATGTCCAAGGGAAACTTTGACATTAGAATGGCAAATGAGGACAAATGACGGCAAACACACTGTCCCTCACCTTTCCATTCACACCCTTCTTCTGACCATCTTCTAGAGCTATTGTCCCATGCCACGCACTTTATCTCAACGTTGGGAGGCCTAGGCTTGTGCAATGTGAAGTTAAGTCTAACCTCAACTTCATCTGATGGTTCCCTTTCAGTAGTTGTTGACACGACAATGCTGTTCGGCGTGAACTTGTCATCGCTGTTTGGCAAGTAGTTCTCCAGCTCTTTAAACCCAGCTGTTTTTACATTGCCTGGTTCTCGATCTTGGAGATCAACGGTGACACCAAACACCCTGTTGGTGCATGCTGACTTTGACACCTGTGAGCAGTTAATTGAGGCTACCTCTATGTTTTTCTTTTTAGGGATGCCTCCTATATCTGCCACCTGGATTATTCTCTCAACAGACTCCAGATATCTCTCAGCCGCTGAAACATTGACATTGTCTTTGTCTTGCTGGGGTTTCCATGATTCACCAGTACTGTCCAGCAAATTGCTGGATGAATCCAGGAAGTCCTGTAAAGAAGGAAGCTTGTTTCAATAACAGTTGACTGATAATGAAAAAGAATCATGGACACATAAAGAAATGTGTCTATTTGACATGTTTATAACCTTAAATTTTTGCCTCCGTATTGACTAAAACCCATTTATAACTTTCAGTAAATATAGTTAAAGACTGTAATGCTTACGTCTGCTGATGTTTTATTGGGCTTTAGTCGTTGCTTTTCACTCAAAGTGAAGAGCACTTGAACAGATGCATTAACATTGGCGAAACTGTTGATGTTGTTAGAGTTGTTAGTGACAGCATCAAGATCGAAAAATACACGTGCAGCATTTTCATCGATTGAGCCGAGTCCGATGTCAACAATCTGAAACGACAGTGAGGAAAGTGTGATCCGTCTGCTATCGCTGCAGGATTTCATCTCCAAAAAGCTGAGGCACTTTGTAAAAACTAGAGAATTCTTTCTGTAAAATACTTTTTTCAATATAAGCTTTTAACAGCCAGCCACTTTAATTTGGTGCTTCGTATTATGCTACAATGAGTTGGTTTGGTCTGAGTGACTTTTAATGTATAATCTCAATTATGACCTTTTTAATTTGAAAGTTAGGCATACCACTGCTTTTTTCAGCACATCGTTCACTTCCCGGTTCACACAGGAATCGACCTCCTCCTCCCATTCCGCCTGCCGATCGCTGAAACAGTTGGTCAGTTAACTGATTAGTGGGTCAACAGAGAGTTAGTCGTCAACAAATATAATTACCAATTGAACATTTAAGTCTTTTTTTAAGCAAAAGTGCCTAATAAACCAATAACAAATGCCTTTTTTCAGACAATATATGGACCAAACGATGAATGAATTGATTGGAACGGCAATGAAGATCATTAATCGCAGCCGTACCCGTTGCTGCAGTATCTCTGTCTTATTCCAGCCGCACCCTTGCATTTTAACACTGCAGTGAATCCAGCTTTGGTTTTCTCCCAATCACCTTCAGCCTCACAGAACGGATCATCTTCTGTTTTAAAGAAAGGGGAAGAAAGACATTATTTATCATTTATTACATTTGTTAACTAAAATAACTGTACAAAGTTAACTTTGGTGGAACAAGAAGGGAATCTGAAATTCGAACTGTAGGATACCAAAAGGTCTAAAGGTAGCTGATGGCAAAATCTCAACCTCACCGATTTCTTCATGAATTTAGCAGCCTAACTCATGATTACCTGCAACCTGTGACATGTTGTAGCTAGTAGATATTCAGCCCAGTAGCCAGGATAAAATGTTGGAAGATGACGTTTCTGCAAACCCCCAATACGTTCGCATCACATCTTTTATGACCTCACAGCGAGCCAGCGACGGCAGCTCGAGATGGTGTTTCACCATTTGTAAGAGGGACACCAGCGAATATTTTTAAGAACCACACTGAGACGATGTCAAGCCGTGTTTGTGGAGACAATAAAAGAGATGTTTGATGGGAAGTCAAGGTAGCGGTGACCAAAAGAGGCATTTTAAACCCAAACATGATTGATTCCTGAACCCCAACCGTGTGGGTTTTGTTTTGTTTTTTTGCCTAAACCTAAGCAGACCATAAGCACAGCGTTGTCACAAGATGAAATTTGAAAAATGTTACCTTAAGAAGTAAACTTGCAACATAAAGAAATGTAGAGTTTCAGCACAGCCGTGGTTTGCATCAACAAACATTGTTAACTTTTATTCTGGCGACTGGGACTGAATCATCGTCATTGTGCATCTTCTGACAGGTGTCGTAATTCACATATCAATCCAAGGCTGAGCAGTGGTCTGGAACATTCTGGGGATACTGTATTCATCATACGATTGTCCATTTGAGGGCAATGGAGACACATCGGACGAAAGCTATAAACATACCGTATATTATGTTGATATCAGTTGAAGAATTTCTCGTTTGATTGCACCTGTTCGTAAAGGTGCATGTTGCTTGATACGTTGTCAGATTGGATGGGTCACAGTTAATAAATGTGTCAACTGCATAAACATCTGCCCCTTGAGGAGGTTCTGCAAAGATCACACATGCAGGTTATGTATTTTCACAACAATTTTGCACGAGGGTTCATTAAATGCATGTAGAAAGAAAATGTTCTTACGAATGTTTACTTCTCTCAGTTCTGCTGTAATGCCTTGTCTGGTCCAGTTCACCTTATATTCTTCACTGCTGCTCTTTATCTGACATCTGACTTGTACATTCAATACTTCTGATTTCGATCTGCAGTGCGGAAAACTTGGAACCGTTGTGATGTCAATGTTTGGCAGGAGGCATACGTCCATTATAGCCCTGGCTTTGTGAGTTATGCTGGATGTGTTTGAATCCTGATGGTAGAAACACGAGTACTCCCCTAAGAAATAGGAAAACAGAGTTAAAACAACTACATGTATGTTTATGTGGGATTTTATCCGTGGTTTAGTACAATTTTGATGCTCTTGTACTCGAATATTTTCATTTTATGATGACTTAATTCAAGTGAGGCATTAAGCAGCTTTTAATGTTGTAACTGATCCAGTTGGAGCTAATATTAACTATTTAATATTCTATTGGGTAGTTTAGCTAAAGCTGGAGTAAAAAGTACAACATTTACTAGTGGAGTTGAAGTGTAAAGCAAGCGAAACAAGTACCTCAAAATTAGGTAAATGTTCTGAAATGTAAATAGAGAGGCTGAAACAGACGTACCTGCCCAGAGTTCTGTTATTCTCGTAAGTTTGGCCTCAGTCTGCTTTGCTTGAAATGTCAAAATAGCCTCTGAGCCATCCGTTATGTCGAACACTTGTTTGTCTCTGCTCAGCTGCCACGCTGGTTTGGCTTCCAGCACCTCCTTTACTGCGCATTTGAGGGTGTGTTGGCTCAGGTAAAGCACAGGGTTGGTCGGCATCGTTAAAAGTACAACACCTGCAAAAAAAAAAAAAAAAAAAAAAAAGTGTTGAATTAGTAAAGAAAAAAAACGTCATCCGGTTCGGTCACTTTTTGTGTCACTGTGAGCGTGACACTGCTAACGTGCGGATGTTTAGCAATCTTTACCATCTGAGTTGTTGGAGAACAAGAATTGCATTAAATAGAATTTTGACCCAATCGTTACCGTTCAGAGTCACCGCTACCTTCTGCTAACTGTGGCTGCTCTTAGTTAGCTCAGTTAGCAGTGCAGCTAGCGGTTCAGACTGGTCAGCTATGGATCAGGACGGGCCTGGCTTCACTCATTAGCATGCTAACTTTTCATTAAAAATACTAACATATTGCCCCCCTCTGAAGACCAGATTTAAAGAAGACAAACAAAAATAAAATATAATTTGTTTTATCCGCCTTCAAGTTAGCCGGGTGCAAAACCGGAAGCTAGCTGGCTCGGTCGGCGATTCAGGTATTTGTAGAGCCGGGACGTCGAGCCACCACTGAGCAGCTTTCATCGGAATGAGCGGGGTTCCTCCTCCAACACCGTGTCCGGTAATAAAACGTCCTTAATAGACCGCATCCCAAATTCCTTCTTTATTTATCCGCCAACGCCGGGTGTTGAAAACGCGTCACCACTTTGCGCGGCGGAATTTAGCGAGTTCACCCGGGTCTTACGTTTTTACATCAGAGCCGAGCCGAGGTGATAAAAATCTGCGTCTGCTGCAGAATCAATAGAGCCGGGTGTAAATGCACATTCCCATTGCACACAAAAGCCCGATCTTAGCGGGTTTAAGTGGGAATATTGACCCGTGGATAAAGGGGTATTAGATGTTTACCTGATGTCTCCAAAGTAAGAGACGCTGACAAATTCCTGGCCAGTTCATTGGATTTGTCGAACAGATCTTTGGGCCCGAGATTGTAAGCAACAATCATTTCAAAAGTTGCGATGATGCTTCCAACCCTTCCGGTGAAGAGGAAAAACACAGATTTGAGTCATATTTTGAAAAGAAGAAAAAAAAGCAAAACTTTTTAGTTATTAAACAAAGTACCTGTAATTGATGATTGTCAAGCTGTCAAATCCCCTTATAGTGCTGAACACCATTTTCATCTGAAAGGTAACAACGCTTCATGAATGTACACACAGCAGTATATTTTTTAGCAAATACACTATTCCTGATCTGATATACGGTAGATACTTGAATGATGTGCTGCTTATTCACTGTTTTTACCTCTCTTAACAGTTTGCTGTTACATTTCTGAAAACTCGGCTTGGTGTTTTCTGCCAGGCAGTCAAAATAGTCTTTTGACACAGAAATGGTCCCGGTGACATTAGCTGCGAAGAAAAACAAGTTGTCAGCTCTTCGAAACACTCGCGTACACGTGGTGTACACGCCGATGCAAACACAGTCAACACATCCAAATACCTGCGGTTTCTGCAGCGCACATGAGAGGAGAGTTTTGGGGGAAGGTGCATTTCCCGCTGCCACAACATTTCTCAGATTGACAAACTTTATCGCTCCATCTGTGCTGAGGCTCGCAGGAACACTCTGTGCCGCCCGCGACGTCCCGACAGACTGATTAGAAACAAAAGCAGAACAATTTGACTTTATAAGGATCATTTTTTCTAATCAAAACCAGCCAGAGCGTTCAGTTTTTGAAATTGTAAATGTGTCTACTTGTTGTCTTTTGAAGGTTGTCGACATGCAGGTTGGTGTCTTTCATGAAAGGTCTCAGTAAGTCAGTTATGTTCTCGATGGCACTTTCCTCTATTAGCAGCTTGACATAATAGATTTGCGTCGAATTGTCTGAAACATTCAAAGCAGACAGACAGACGTTAGATGGCGAACGTTATGCTGAGCTTCCTCAATTTGAAACCCAGAATACAAAATCGTTTTACCGTTTCCGGCAGCCTGTAAAAGAGAAAAAAAATAACTTGATTAAAAAAATCAAAAGCAATTTAATGTCGTAGTTTTTAATTTCACGATCTAATAATGGGTGATCTTATCGACGTACCTGAGGAATGTTAAGCCCCAAGATGTAAATCAATATACAGAGCCACATCCTGTTCCTGGAAATAATAACATAAGAAGTCATTTGCATTGGCCTGTGCTCAACAAAAGCTTGTTCACCGACTGCTGATTATATGTGAGCATCACATCATGTAGGCCTGTGGGCTGAATGTGGCCCTTTGACAACCTCCTCTTATCATCTGTTAGGAGGTAGTTTGTCCAGGAGTCCGACTTTATGAGATGACGTTCACATTTTGAATGGCTACATAGTCAATAATTGAACCACTGTACGCAGGACGGACGTTTATTCGGACACGCATTCCTTTCCTAAACTCTGGTTTTAATCCAGAGAGAAACAGTGAAGGGATGCGTTTTGTTTCATGTCAATCAAACTGCACAAATGAGGGTAGAAGTACATGTTGATAGTACATTTAATACACTGCGCAGCACTCCCAGTCTAACAGATGTGGTAGCACTAGTTATGTTTCCACACACATTTGGAGAATGAAAAGTAATGTTACAGCATCAACCAAACGGCAAAGCACACGTTAAAAGCTGAGGGAAAGAATTAAAACGTGGGCAGGGGGGACATGACCCCGCCCACTCTGAACGGCTCCCAGCTCTTTCAGAAACTTCTTCTCATGAGAGCTCGATATACGAAATGAACGGGGAAATGGACACCTTTGTGGAAAATTGAGTCCCTTTTTTTTTTTACACAGATTATGGAAAGTTAAATTTGACATACATATAATTTAAATCAAGCCCACAGTGCTACATGTTCGACTGGCGGGGCGGCTTTAGGACGAGGGGATGGGAGAAAATAGTATCCATTCAGGCATCTTATCGTATTGTTATGGTTTTGTTGTAATCCTAATCTTACTTTGTAAAATGTACTTTTTAAAAAATTCTCATTATTATTTTATTCATCTATTTTCTTATTTATTCATCTTTATCGTTTTTGTTGTTTGTTTTTGGTCCCACGTGTCCGTCAACATCCTCCAGTGAGCTGAACAGTGTAACACGGTTTTACTGTACTATACAAATCTTAATTAAAAAATAAAAAAATTAGGATACATCTCAGTTTCTCACAAAAACATATGATCTGTCACAGTTTTGTTCTGTTTTAAATTTGTTTTCAATTTCATTAACAACAGAAGTTCAGTTGAACAATTAAAATATACGTTTCTAACGGTGGATTTGACAGTTTAGGAGCAGTCTGACCAAAAAATTCACCAATTCACCACATTTTTTAATCCAGTTAATATCTTCTCACCCTCAATGCCGACGGAAGTTATTTGTTGTTTTCTAGTCATCTACTATTTGCATGGACTAATCCTTTAAGTCCAGTATTCGGATCAGACCAATTGGCCTGTTGGATGAGGCTTATGATTAGACTGACTTCCTGAAAGTGATAAAAAAAAAACAGTATATGTTCCTCAGAGTAATTAAGAAGTATCTCACCAGAAGAGACAAAAAGATTTAATAGTTTTAATAATAATAATCTTTAAAACTACCGAGACATGTTGGAAATGTGAGCCAATGTTTTCAACTGCTCGGTGTATAAAACATAACATATGTGTTTAGTTGGAAAGTACGACGTATGTTAACGAAATATAATCAGAATAGAAAGATGAGCTCACCTGTTGTGTTTCCTCAGTTTGCATCAGTGAACCATCGCAGCAGTGCCTCTCGGTGTCAGAAGAAGAACCTCTCTCTTCCTGCTGCACCTCAGAAAGCGGTTATAAACAGCATACAGCTGTTTATCAGCAGTAGCTGCCAGGGTTTTCTGAGGGCATGCAAAGCTGAAGGAAACAGTCATGTGGGATTCATTTGACTTTCAAATGCGGAGGCTACACGTTGTTTGTGTCATGGTACATGATGTGTGTGGCATCATAGGAGCCATCTGCCAAAAAACATAATGAAATTAGGCCTGTTTGATCAAAAATGTGTTACATGTTGTTGTACGTGACTTTATAATCATCGAGGCGCACAGCTCGAGCTCCGACCACATTATCAAATATGAACCAGATGAAGATGAAGTCACGTTGATTCCTCACTGATCTCTACATACAGTCGTTATACCGTACAGTGAAGATCTTATCCTGTAAACAGATTTGGTGTGTCATTTTCATCAAGTTGGGAGATTTGTGACTGACTAAAAAGTCAGAATGAAAACAGCTGATAGAATCGTGACTTTAGGTCCTCTAGTGTTGGAAGAATTCAGATGTTTAACTTAAGAAGAGACGCTACAGATTAATGGGGTTAAAATAAACTATTTGTCGCAATTAAATGCATTAATCACTTTTATATCTCTGTGGATCTCTCTCCTGCACCGACGGAAAGCAACAGTACCCTCTTCAAATATGTAAATGAGGGAATCTGAACTAAAACAAACACCTAAATATGTACCTGGATGTTTTCTTTCTGTGAGTCTAAAACATGACATGTAATGGACGCAAAGTGGTGCAAAATATCAAAACTGCCCTGTGGCTGAAAACACTGTTTTCATCTGTCGTGTCTCTAATGAGGCAAAGCCACAGCCCTTCCAGTGGACCGTCATTATTTCAGACTGGTTGTGAACTGATGGACAAATAATTATTTGAACTGTACCATGTATTACACGTATGATGTTTGAAACCTCGTGTATATCTGCTCATCAGCTTGTCCTCAAAACTGACCAACTCGTGTTTTGGTTCTGTGCCGAGGTGGCGCTCACGTTGGTGTTCAACTAAATGGTATTTTACTTCCTTTACTTCCTTTAAAATCATCTTTTAACCTGACACACATTGTGTGTAATTCATGGCACAGTTAAGACTAGATCAAAAATATGTTTCTCTGCCCTTGACATCTGTACATATTTGTTCGTGAAATATGTAATTATCATGAAGTAATGTCCCGTGGGGGAAATCAGACCGGTCAGGACTTCACTTCTCTGTACAGGAAAACCCCTTAGTCAAAGTATGTAGGCATGATCAGCAAAATAAAAGCACTCACTGTGGCTCTACCAGTGTGATGTTATCATCATCATCTCTGCTAGATATAAGCCTGGTATTGATCATGAGTTTGGTGACCTGTGTGTTTGTGTTATGGTTCATAGTAACTTTCCCTCCCCTGCCTACACTTCCTCTAATGCAGCTCCATAGGAACTCATTTAACCTTCCTTATCTGGTCAACTCCAACATCTTTCATGTAACTCCAGGCCTTGAGTGTCAGATGACCAGGTTAGGTGTGAAAATGATTCAGCTGAATTACTATTAAAAGAGTAAATCCTTTACAGTGTTTATCTACAAAATCTTTAATCCGTCTTATAAAAAGAGTTTCAGCTGCGGTACAGACAAAATGTACTGATACATTCTTCAGGCGTGAGGCGCTGTCGTCTCTCATACAGCTGCAGTAAACCGTAGTCAAACATACATTTTACTGTAAATGTATATTGATTCATAGTCGTTGTAAAGGGCACACAGTCATTCTCAGAAAACAATGTAGTGCAGTTTTTTTTCACATGATTCTGTGATCACGCACCTGAAGTTGACATGAATATATTAAACTAAAACAGGCTCAGTCGACTGTTCATTGTTCGTTCACAAAGCAGAGGCAACGACGCGGGAAACTAAAATGCATGTGTGTGTTTCAGTCGAGGTGCCTCGCGGGAAGACGCTTTAACCGTTCGTTCGGCCGGACGTGCGGCGGCGACGTCACACGGCCGTCTCGCACTCCAAAAACCGAGGAAGAAAAGCGTCCGTCTCTTCCTGTGACGGTCCGTCCTCTTGTGACAAAACCAGTCCGTTGCTTTCTTTGTGGTGTGGAGGCTGCCTTTGTTCCGCTGACAGCTGTAAGAATAAGTAAAAGATCATTAAAAAGGTGAATATATATAAGCTAGCTGTGAGATAGCCTTGATAAATCCCCCCTGGTTTTTATCTTTGAATGAAAGATATCATATTTTTTATGGACTTACATTTTGGTTATTCAGTTTGTTCACAAAATGCAAATGAAGCTAAGTTATGATTAAAATAACTGAATGTCAATGTTAAATGTTAAAACAGTTATTCAAAACAATTACAAGTAGCGGTTGGGAGGTTTAGGATCACAAAGGTTTTAGAGATATTTGAGTGGAAACTCAAAACTCCTGCTGCAAGAAATGTCAACCTCGCTGACTCGCAAAGGTTATTAGCAAATGTCAGCAGCATTACCATCCGTAGAGCCGCTCTGCTACGTACCGTCTGTCCCTGAGGGGTCACACAGCAGAGCTTCTTCTTGTGACGCTCAGGTAGAAAACAGAGCAGCTTCCCCAACAGGGGATAGATTGTCCCTGGTGTCACATCTTCTTCTTTCATAGGGCCTAAAATAACCAGAGTTTAAAAGAATGTACACATAAAAAAATAATTGTTCTGCATTACGTGTCTAAGAGCTCGCCTACCTGTGAGAAAGCTGATGATCAGGCCGATCAGAATGACTGTGGAGCAGTTGAACGCGCTGTACCACATGTAGGACAACGAATAGAACCTCTTCAGTCCAGAAGGTCGACTAAAGACGGAGAAAGACATCATGACTGAGAAAATGACCGCAGTAGAGAAACACACCACGCTGTGCTGTGTGTGCCTGATACCTCAGAGTGACGTTGCCGAGCGCAGTCTGGATGGCGCTGGTCGTGTTGTCCGACAGCAGGATGGCTCCGCAGGCGGGCGGCAGCGATCTCGCGCCGGAGCTTCGAGTGACGATGCTCCCGATGCCGACCCAGAAAGCCACGGCCAGACCGGCCCCGAGACCTGCCAACGCTCCCTGGAAACAACAGGATGACGAAAACTGATACAGGTGAAGTAATATTGCAAGTTTTCTTTATTGTTTAATATCTCATGACTGACTCCAGGACAGATCTCACGGGTGAGGTCAAACTTACGGTGGAGTTGGCCCAAGGGAAGAACATCCCGAGGCAAAACAGGCCGAGGATCGGACCGCCGACCATCCCGAAGATTTTCAAAGCCACCTGGAGTTCAAACACATGAACAGTTAGCGCAGCTTTACTGAGAAACGTTGGTTGTTATCGGATCATTAAAGCTGGGAGCTTACCTGCAGGACCGAATCACCCATTAGATGGGTGAGATAGGCCATGGCCAGACACAGCAGCCCGTAGGACATCGCTTATTGAAGAAAACACAAAGTTACAGAACAATCACGTTGCTATCATGCAGCTTTCTATCGTGCATTGCTGAGTTTAAGCTTCAGACAGCTCACCTAATGCTTTGGACAGCAGCGTCGCTCTTGCCTCCGTCATGGCGGGGAAGTGTGGTTTGATGAGGTCTTCCATCGTCACAGTGGCCAGAGAGTTAAAAGCAGAAGAGATGGTGCTGTGCAGGATAAAGGCGAAGACAAAAAACATTACTGACGTCTTCAGAACACAACACACTACCAAACATCACAGCATTCTATCCATAACTTCAACTTTTATCTCACAATGATGACTTTTTATGTCATAATCTTCTCCTCTGCTCTGTCGGGACTGGAAGGGTTTTAATGTTAAGTTTACTTAAAAGACCAAAAATAAAATCGAGGGACGCTGAGGAATATTCTGTACCTGAGAGCTGCACTGAATAAACACGCGATGAACAGTCCAGGTAGTCCAGGTAGACCTTGTAGCATGTCCATCACAAAGGAAATCACCATCTGTGCAAAAATATTGGTGAGCTTGGTTTGCATTAATGATAACATACAAGTCCGACAATGTGCCGCCTGAACAGCAGAGTGGACACACATTTACATAACGAGCTCAATGTGCCAGAAAAGCAGACAGAAAAATATGGAAATACAAGCAGCGCCTCATTTTCCTGTTATGAACATGCGCCCGGAGGCTTCGTTCCGGGAACTTCACTCCCATCCCTCCCACGCATCTCTTGAGCGCAAGGAAGCAGTGAAAGCTAGAAAAAAGAGGAATCATATCCCCCGTTTCCCAAAAACACGGTGCGGATGTTTCGGCCGATGACACGCTGAAACTCACAGCGTCCCTTGAAGACGTGCCCAGCTTGCCGGAGTGATCTTCTCCACAGTAACACGCAAACATGACCAGTCCCATCACGCAGCTCAGAGCCAGAGCCAGCTGCAGGGAAGGAAACACCATGTAGCACGACCTGCGGAGAGGCGGGAGTGTAGTGAGAGTGAACATTTTTGTGACTAAACACTTATTTTTGTGGTGATGGGCATTAAACCTCGCCAAAACCACGTGTACATTAATAGATGAGATGTAAAAATAGAAACTAAAAGCGATATATCGGTCAATATTGAGCTTTTTATTGCTTTCTGTGTACCTGACGGCGTCTTTCTCCGTGCGTGCGCTGAGATATCTTTGGACCTGAGCCTGGTTCACTCCGTACAGGGACAGCATGAGGAAGACCCCGCCGACCCCCAGAGTCCAGAAGGTGTGTCTCTCTGTAGGGTCCGGGTTCAGGCTGAGCCCAAGAGAGAAAACACAGATGATACTTACAATACTTTTGGAACAAACCTCCACAATAGAGGATTTATAAGCACTGTAATCTGAGGTGTGACACATAAAACACCTGCGCTTTAAACTATCTGAAGCAAAGAAGCTGCAGGATTTTAGTCACAACACAAAATTTTTAAGTTTAAGTCTGTAAATTAAATCAATATCTGTCTGAAAACTGCAGAAACTGTTGTTTACAGTGAGCGCTGTCAGGGACGTGTGTGCTCAGAGCAGAAGCATACATTAATCATTGTATTCCTCTGGCAGGAAGTTGACTCAAGGACTACAATCCTCATGAAAGCAGGAGGAAAATCTGTTTTTTCTGTGAGTTGGTATTTACGTAGCTAATCCCCGCTGAGAACCGGTTAAACAGTGATGCGTTTGCGCACACATCTCCCCGTCGACGGACTCACTCGAGAGCAGAGATGCGGTTTCCTTCCCACACTTTCCTCCAGACCTCAGACACTCCTCCAGTCTTCTGCACTCCCACCACGATCACAGCCAGCTGCCCGGCGAACATCACGATGGTCTGAAAGACGTCCGTCCAGATGACGGCCTTCAGACCACCCTGTCGAGGACAGCAAAGACACATGGGAATTATTATGATATACGCCAATATATTCTATTTCCCAATGTCTGTCTCATTGAACAGTCAACCCTCACATTTACACTTTAACTTAATGCAGGATTAATACTCTAAAATCATCTATTCATTCACGAGCCATTTCTTCAGAGAGGAAACACTGTATTTCAGTTTTGACTAAGCATAATTCTACAGAGTTTGGAGGGATTAGTTGCAAATCCAAAGAGAAACATTCAAATGTTAACTTGAGCTGTATGAGTTATTATAACTCACTATTGTTGTGTATAAGGTGCACACGAGTCCAGTGGCCAGCACTGTTCCCCATAATTCAAATCCGGTCACTGAAAAGAAAACACAGACACACACTGAACCGCAGAGCTCGTATTTTGAAAATGACTCAGTCAGAGTAAAACCTGTGAACTCATCTTACCTGCGTTAAGAGCAAAGGCAGGAGTGTACACACAAACTCCCATATAGATCACCTGGAGCAGAGACAAAGACAAAGACAGTAAAGACACTTAAAGAGAGATCTTGAAGGACATAAATAGATGCTTTTGATCAATCAAACAAGATAGATTTAATTGGTGAGCTTTAGAGGAGATGGTATAATATTGCTGGATGATTTGTATTGTAATTTGACTTTCCATCAGCGTGATGGTGAGTCGATGTGACTGAATTTTAAGTTTCGGCTGAGCTCGCACCCACCATCTGAAAGATGAAGGTCAAAGTTCCACAGATGCGCACCGGTTTGCTGAAGCGCAGCTCAAGATACTGTGAAGCGAAACATCAACAGAGCTGCAGGTCAGGCAGGACAAACAACATAAATAATAAATCTAGCTTAACAATAACAATAAAACCGCTTC
Organism: Lagodon rhomboides; assembly: GCA_039737535.1. Lineage (NCBI taxonomy): Eukaryota > Metazoa > Chordata > Actinopteri > Spariformes > Sparidae > Lagodon > Lagodon rhomboides. The sequence goes on along the minus strand of CM077801.1, from coordinate 22,718,575 downwards.
CTCGTACCTGATAAGCGCTCGAGAGCCGCAGCCTGTACAGTATTGGAATGAAAATGTGAGCGGGAATGAGGAGGCCCAGGATGTAGGCGCAGCCGATGAACCAGTACTGAGTGCCGTGAGTGTAGATTTCCGCTGGCACCCCGATGATCGCCACGGCGGACTGGAATGAGGCGATGAGCGACAGCGAAACAGGGAGACATTTCATGCTCCGGTCTGCCATCAAGAACTCCTGCGTGGTGCGCTGACGGCCCCCTGAGAGAGCGTGGTACAGCCCGATGCCCAGGGAGGCGGCGAGCAGGACCCCGAATATCACAAAGTCCACAACAGTGAAGAGCTTCTGGTCGGACGGGTCCATCTTGATTGTCTTTAAGCCTCGGCTGCAGCTGGAGAAGATTTGGCTCTCCTGCACAGTCAGACGGATGGGAAACGTCTTTGTCCACACCCATCAGTCAGAAGAGTCCAACGGCCTTGAAGTGGAAAACACTGATTAAATATCTGTGTGTGTGTGAGAAAGCACACTTTGCTGACATTCAGCCGCAACAATCTGAAGCTTGCACTCTGTTTTTTATGATGAAATCGGTTTGTTGACAGGTAGCTTGGTATGTGCGCTCCTCATTCCCCAGATTCCCCTCACAGTTCTTCTGTTCCCTCTCAGACAGACAGACAGACAGGAGCAGAAATCACTGCTGGAACCTAAACTGAAGTGTTTGCAGCAGTCCGTGGAAACAAAGCGAGGTCAAACAACCTCTGTGTCAACTTTCCCCTGATTGTGCTGTTCCAAAAATACTGACTGCTTGTTTGGCGAGGGGAGGAGCTGCTCTGCTACTCTGCCACCTGCTGCCTCTGCGTGTACTGCAGCACACAGCCACAACAATCTCTGCTGAGGGTTCTGAAGGTCAAAAGCAAAAAAAGACAGAAATAACTCTAAAATCTAAACCTAAGACAGGAAAAGTCTATTTTTATAGCTGAAACAAGTAGTTTATTAAGTTACTGACAAAAACTTTGCCTGCAACTATTTTGACAATCACATAATTTAAGTTTCTTGTCATTTTTCAAGCATAGATGTCAAACTGTCTCTGGCTTCAGATGTGAGGATTGTCTGGTTTTCTTTGTTTTGTGTGATAATACACTCAATATCTTTGTGTTTTGAACTGAGGCATCACCTTCAACTCAAACAAGTTTTGATTAGATGTCTTAACTTGTTTTCTTATATATCAAATACACATGGTTTAATAGAGAAAATAATCCGCAAAGTAACCAGTAATGATAATAATCCTTAGTTATAGTCCTTTTCATAATAATAATGATCATTTATTATCGCATTCCAACAGCCCCAAGCCTCAAGGTAATCAGTTTAAAGTTGTAGAAAACCAGCAAATCCTCATATCTGAGAAGCCAGAGAATGATTGGCATTTCTACTTGAAAAACAACTCAGATTAATTTCCTGTCAACAGACTTGTTTATCAATTATTAACCCAGACATAATCATAGGAGACAGCACACAATAATGTCTCTCTAAACTCACAGTTAGGTACTACAGCAAGGAATAATGCAGGACATGGCTTAATTCACTTGCAGACACTGCTGTTGTAAATTCTTATATTATCCTCTATAGTCATAAATAACTAATGGCGCTACTCCTCAGCTGATTCAAATGCGGGCTGTGTGGGAAATAAAGCCACACTGCATTTAGTGACCCTTAAATCTCGGACTAGAGCTGCTTAACCTGATTGAATTTGAGGATAATGAACAGAAATGAATAAATATCACATGTGTGAGAATGTAATGTAGTGTAGTGACATGGACATAAACAAACGCAATAACACCAGACGGACTCACCTTTACGCGCATGCACTCTGGATATCCGGGTGAGGCTCACTGTCAGTGGCACCATGCTGCATACTGAGACATTCAAGAGCGCCACGGTAGTTAAAAAACCACCTGTTGAAATGTCCTTATGGCTAAAAACAAGAGCAGAAGATGTTACAATAGGCTCATTGTGTGAACAATACAATCTTTATGTTTTTAGTCGCTTTGCTGTGTTCAGAAAGCATTAAATGTACCTACCACTCCCCTAATCTCACGCCGCACGCTCCATGCGATCACAAATTGTTTTGAATTCGCTTCCGGGTTCGACGGTGTGGGCGTCGCTAGACGTGATGACGTAAGAGCCGCCGAATTCAAAACATCCGCAGCCTGTAGCGGGTGTTTTCACCTGAGCAGCTTCATTATTTCACACACACAATAAAGATAAAGACTTGACAAACATGGCGGGGGCGTCTGCGACAGGTAACGCGGACTGTTGAAAGCTAGCTTGCTTATTCTTATTATCTTACTACGAGCGTACTCACTGCTAGCTAGCTTGTTAAGGAGTTTGTTGTGGTGCTCGTTAGCTAAAGCTAGCTAGAGCTAACGGTTTTTGAGCGTCATTTTCACAACTTCCTCTGCTGTCGCTGGAGCGTTAATACGAGTATTTGTTCATCTGCAGGTGTTTTGAGTCAGCTGAGTCTGCTGGAGGTTAAAGCGAGAAGCCGCAGAGCTCAACCTCAGCAGCAGAGTCGTGTGAAGGAGCTGAAGGCTAAAGTTGAAGCCCTGAGGGCCCAGAGAGACCAGCTGAAGGCAGAGATAGAGACACACAAGGTGGGATGACTTGATGATCACAGCAGGGTTTGAATGAATGTGAGCTGACACCGTTCAGTCATAATTGTGATGGCATTTCGTTGTGACCAAGGAAGATAGATCTCCTTGGTTGGTGACAGGAAGAACAATCTTTATCTACATTAAGAACAGCTACTGACATCCTCCCTGTTATCAGTTTATCAGGTCACACTTAGCTTGAACTTTTGCATTTTGTACAGCTGCTTTACCTTTATCTTCTGGAGGAATGCAACTAAGTACATTTACTCAAGTAATTTACTTGTACCTCACTTAAGTATTTCCATTTCTGCTACTTCCCGAAATTGTGGAGGCAAACATTGTAGTTTCTATTCCACTACCTTAATTTGATAACTTAAGTCACTAGTTATTTGACTCAAAGTAATACATTTTTAAATTACTTTAGTTTAACTGCAACATATATATGTAAATATATGTACTTTTGATTAGGCATAGACTGATTATCTGTGCCTCTATTTAGCATTTCTACGTTTATCTGAATCTTAGTTTTTGTCTCTGATTGGAGATAAAAATAAATTCATTTTAAAATGCACTGCAGTACTTTGGCTCTGATGCAGCATTCGTTTCTCTGTAAGTGGTCACCACTCTGTGTTCTTGGTGTCCACAACACTATCTGATGTCACGAGCAACAGCCAGTAAGCACTGAATAATCTGAATTTGCGAAGTAGCTAAAGTTGTCAAATAAATGGAGTGAAAGTATTAATTTGCAGAAACTGGAAATAGACACGCAAAGTACCTCAAAATTATACATAAGTTCCATCACAGGTTATTCTCAACTCTGAGACTAAGATTTGTATTTTTCCTGGAAATGTATATCGGTTCCAGTTATCCGTTATCAACCTCCTGGATCAATAACATATCAATAAATCAGTGTCAGTATCAGCCTGGAAAAAATCATATTACTATTATACATACCTACTTTTGATATTCAAGCACATTTATTTCCAAAACAAATATTTTTAATACTTAAGTACATTTAATATCTGATACTTTATGTCTTTTACTCGAGTACTATTTGTATGGGTGACATTAGCTTTTATTACAGTTATTACATTAGAAATGTGTTATATTACTCTGTTAAACACATACATTTTATTTATAATTGGTGTTTTCTGATTTGTTGTTGTTGCTGGCTGCCACAGCATCTCCAGAAACTGAGAGCATCTTTGGACCAACAGTCGACAAATGAAGAGGAAGAGGAGGAAGAAATGGAGCAAGACTCGGAGCACTCACAAGTACTGCGACTGATGGCCAGACATACACAACTGGAAGACCTTCTGTACGCTCATCACATCATTGGTAATCACTACAAGTTGTTTAATTATTTTGTCTTCTCATGTCATTCACCCAGTTGCAGTTTCGACAGTAAGATGTTTTCATTAATCCAGTTTTATAAAAATGTCTCCCTGTTTTTTCTTCACTGATGTCACCAGGTGGGTACAACGTCATAAAGACTCGTCAGGGTAAAGGAGTGTGTGTGTCTCTGCCGACCGCCTACGACGGCGTCATCTTAGAAACCTACAACCTGGAGATAGACCTGAAGCCGACGCTGAGGATCAGTCGTCACAACGTCCCCCCGTTTATTCCCTTGAACAGCCTGGCTGAGCAGAACAACCTGCAGACAAACATAAGAAGTTTTCTGGACACACTCAGCCAACATCTCAATGCCTTTGCAGCCCGAAAGCAGCAGCTGAAGCTTGTCAAGGTAAGTTTTTTTCTTTTTTCTTTTTCAATTAATCATTTTATTGAAGGTATGTCAACTTGGGCTCTGAGAAATTATTATGGCCATTACCTGACTTTGTCTCACCTTTTATAGACCAAAAAATGAATGCAGAAAATAATCCAATCAATAATGAAAAAATGACAGCTGCAGCCTTTAAGCACACCAAAATTGTTGTCTTGTTTATTTGGAAAGTGATTTTTGCACCTTTCTGAAAAACTAATCTTTGAACAAAGAGAGGAAAATGTCCTTTGTCTCTAAAATATTGTAGAATAACACACCGACCCTCTCCTCCTGCTTGTTTACAGGAACTCCATAAGTCTGTGGAAGTGATGGAGAGTAACGTTTTGTGCTCAATACTCGTGTTGATGTTCAACCTGCCCAAAGAGAAGACGGCCGTTCTCTGCACGCTGGACTACACTGACCACACCAGATGTCTTCCCACACGAGTCCACTTTGAATCTGAAGGTAGGATTTTTATTTATACCTCAGGAGTTTCCTGACTCAAACAGATGGCTATGTAAAGATGGACAACCTGCCTCCACTTCCTCCCACTGTACAAAAAGTAACCAGAAATATCACAGATGTGTGTGCTATAATCTTGTGTTTGTGACGTCATGACCGATACCCCTGCCTAACTCCACTGTAAGCAGGTCTCAGCTGTCAATCACGACACAGTTTTACTTGAAACCTGATTTTTAATAGACTAAACACATCATCTGTGAAAACAAAAAATGTAAGAGAATATTCAGAATGAAAATAATCACCGCAGCCCTCTTAAATATGTTTGTTCAATAATGAAATGATAAACAAATCTGTCGAAACATACAGGGAAGTTATGCTTTGAAATATGAAAAAATCAGGTCTGAACAGGAAATTGCCAACTTTACATTTTCACATGTACATTAACTTTAAATATGAACTTGTTTGCAGACAAGAAGCTTCCTGATTCTCCAGAGTGGAAGAAAAACTGCAGCCTGCTTAAAGAGACTCCTGTGCACAAAGCCTTGATCACCATGAAGAAGATGGGGAATATTGTGTAATTCATTCAGAAATAATGACATTTTGTACATATATTTTCATTGAATTGTCATTCTTCATGTTTTGAATTAACACTGTTCAATGTTTCTTGTTGATGTTGCAAATTTTGAGTTATTAAACTGAGTTAAAAGCAAACTTTTGATTTTCTCTATGGAGGTTCCACATGTAGTTGCATGTTGCTTTTGTCCCTCAGCTTCTCTATAAACGCTGCCACCCTCTTGTGTAAAGTTTCCCTCTGAAGCTGTCTCAGCCTCTCCAGTTCCTCTCGTTCTTTCTGCTGTTGCCTGGCCCGCTCTTTTTCTGAGATTGAGTCAATTGTTGCAATGTTTTTCATCTGCATGAGAGACAGGCTGCTCTGGATGTTGCCCATGTGTCTCACTGAACTGGCGGGTTTGACTGGAAGCGGTGGTGCTGATATCGACCGGCTCTGCTCCACCAGTTCAGATCCCTGGATGTGGTACTGTGATTTGCTGGAGTACGATCTTCTGGCTTCAAATGTTTGAAAGCCTCTTAGGTGCGTCTCTGCGTTATTGTGTTCTCCAATCTCTTTCATAGCGATGCCGACTGTCGCTTTAGGCTCACAGACTTTCAAAATCGTGACCCGTCTCTGTTCTTTCATCAGTGAGTCTGTTCTCTGTCGAAGTATTTTGCGAGTGTACCTGTACTGTTTGTCCAACATGTTAAGCTTCTGCTGCAGATCCCTCTCCTCCTTTTGGTTTAACACTCTCAGGTTTCTCTGCAGCACGTCATATCTTCTGAAACGTTGGTCCATTATACAAAGTCTAGATGGAGAAAATGTGTTTTTAGTCCATTTCTTTTACTTTATTCTTTAAATTCAAGCAAAGGATATGGTTTTCTTACTTGATTTGTGTGCAGCGTCCCCCCCAGAGAGCTGTGTTGTACAGCGTTGTTTGCTGCTAAGGGTGTCTCAGTCTGTGTAATATAATAGCCTATTATATTTGAAATGGTGAATGGGATCGTTGGGCATTGTGTGCTGTCACATTCCATAGAGATTCAATTTCAAGGCGCCTCACGAGGGAAGTCACAGCGTGCAGAAAGGATAGTTGCGTCCTGCACAGGGGACAAATTTTGGGCTAACAAGGAGGCTGAGAAGAGGAAAGAAGAGGACACATTATCATAGATCACACTCGGCGGTTGAATGAGGATGAATGACCCCGTAAGGAACAGCAGACCTTTTCCTAAGACACCATGAAGGCTCAGAGGTCCTTTTGTGTGGGTTTACTCCAGGTGCTCCGGTTTCTGCCTACAAAGATATCTCCAAAAGAATACGACCAGGAATGTAACCAATGAAGCCGACCACTCGGAGGCGGAGTAGGGAAGGTCCCAAGTGGGTTTTTGGGACACCTTTTCATTGGATCCCACTAATCTTCTTGCAAGATGGCAGTTACTAAATGACACATAATTCATCAGTACTAATGTTGAATAAATGTACCACCATGGATCTATGTGCAGTGTTAATTCTCCATGGTAACTTCTACACTCATACACGTCTGTTAAAAAAGGCTATAATTCTCCTTGTGATGCTCTAAACAAGTTAAAACTAATGCAGAAACATACAGAATTGAATGTGACTGTGGTTCAGTGTGGCAGCTTCCTCCGCTCTAGCAGCCTTCAGGTGAGAATTCAAACAGAATCACACCCCAGCTGTGTTTCTTCATCTCTGCATGTGAACATGCTGCCTCATGTCAAGTGACAATCCAGCACTGCCGCCTTCCAAAATTTATGAATATTAGTTTTGACACATCTCTTGTATTTGCATCTTTGTATCCAAGCCTGATCCTTGCTTTGCATTTTCTATTCACAGTACAAAGCAGACCTGTTGAAAGCTTTCTCACCAGTGTTTCTCACACCAGACAGGCTCTCTGAGACCTGAGATTGACAGCAAAATGAACCTGGAGGAGATTTCAGAGGTTCACGGGCACATGGAGACCAAAAAAAAAAACAAAGCAAAACAAGGTCATCATGAGAAAACTCAGTCATGAACAGCTGCAGTAAAAGGTAATCGCTCTGAAGTGTATGTGATTTATGTCAAGCAACACGTTGTTGCTGTTTGAAAAATGAATTGTCTTGCACAAATGTTGATCATTATTTTAGATATGCCTTGATAAGACGTGCATTTCTATATTCATTTATTTGATCAGCAATCGGATTCAAAAAATCAAACTGATTCTGAAAATCAAATATAATAATTGACAAAAGTAGACAGTATGTAAAAATATGTATAATTTACTTTTACCTATATTTTTATACTTAAGTACATTTATTTCCAGAAAATTATTTTGATATTTAAGTACACTATATATATATATATATATATATAACCTAACCTACAAACATAAAACATTTAGTGCTGAACATAAAAAAATGTGTCTGAAAACAGAGAAAAACACTTATTATTGATTATAGTAATAAACATGCTCCTTTAATGTTTACATCCTGGGTATTTGAAACGCCGTCGCGCACTGATTACGTAACAACATCACTTCCTGTTTCAAACTTCCCTCTCCCGTCTGCGGCTACTGTGAAGTTTCCTCCGGTTTATGAGGGGAGAAGTTTCAACAGAGGAGACGGTGTGCCAGCTTCAATTTTAGAGGACAGACTTAAGACGGTCAACAGACATACTCCGGACTCTATGATTCGACCAAAAACTACGATATTTATTTGTCTGGTACGTACGTTTTTCCGTATAACTTCGTCCTCTTGCGGTCCCGCTAAAGTTAGCTAGCATTCCGTTAGCAGTTTGTCGTGACTTGCCCCCTCAGGGTTTAACATACAGTGACTAACGTAGTTAAACATTTGAGTCATTCTGCATATTTTCTTCTTAACCAATGATACAATCGGACATATGGGTTTTCTGAACCGTCAGCACAGTTAACACGCGATTATTGTGGTTTATTGACTGTCAAACCCAACTCGTGACTCGTTAAAGTTACCCCATGTCAGGACATGTTAGATGGTGTTTTTGTCTTTCTCGTTTCACAGCAGTCAAAGCCCGAATCATGGAGGACCCAAACAGAGCTCAGCGTAAAATGTCAACAGCGGGAGACAGCTTGTACAAAATCCTGGGTCTGGAGAAAGGAGCAACTCCAGAAGACATAAAAAAGGCATACAGGTGTGTTCATAAGAATACATTAGTCTGTGCATTCAGTATTTAATCAACACTAAAGGGCTGTGTTAAGTCATACATGTGCTTCTGTTTACTTGGTATTCGTTTAATAACAGCAGCTACAGTTAGCAGCAGTTAGCAGCAGTTAGCAGTTACTCTGGTGATCTGATATCCCCTTTTGTTTTGAGTCTGAATTTGACTTCTTTTCTCCAGTCTTTGCGAGTATACAAATGACATATTCCATTAAAATATTTTAGCATGTTTGCTTATATAAGCCAGATCCATTTGTTGTTAGATTCAGTTCTTGTAAGCGGCCTGAATTCCTAATATAGAAACTGTTGTGGTGAAGATTGGTCGCTAATTCCTGTTTCCAGGAAACTGGCGTTGAGGCATCACCCTGACAAGAACCCCGACAACCCGGAGGCTGCTGAGAAATTCAAGGAGATCAATAATGCCAACTCCATCCTCAGCGATGAAAACAAACGAAAGATCTACGACGAGTATGGATCCATGGGCCTCTACGCTGCGGAGCAGTTTGGGGAGGAGGGTGCCAAATACTACTTCCTCATGTCCAAGTGTTGGTTCAAGGTAGGACGAGTGGGATATGGTTTTAAATAGTCTACATGTGCAACAAGTGAAAACTGACCATCGCCTGAATGAAAATGCATTTTAGTTGCCAGTTGTTGTTGGTGTGTTTCAGCATGGACTTGAATTCTGAAGTTTTTTTGTCTGAGTTTCATGAAGGAGTTTCATAAATTGTTCAAGAACAACTATGTAGTTTTGGAGAAGAAATTCAAACTCTACAAGATGTGGTAATAATACAAAATCTGAAAAATATTTATTTTTCATATCTAAACAAGCTGTTCAGAGGAAAATAAGGTCCCCAGAACACTGTTTGAAGCTAGAATGGTGGTGTGTTGTCCTTTTAAGATCAGTTTGTTTAGGTATAAATAAATCATCAATGAAGTTCTTTCTCTTCTGATTAAAATTTATTCCCCTAAACTACGTAGCGGCAATAGCGCACATTTCATTTGTAAGGTGTATATGTTATAGATCTTGGGATACAAAGAGCACATGTATCCTGACAGCAGTTTCTTCGTTTCCAGGCCCTCGTCGTGTGCTGCAGTTTCTTCACCTGCTGCTGCTGTTGCTGCTGCTGTTGTTTCTGCTGTGGGAAGTGTAAAACTTCAGAAGAGGAAGACAATTTTGTCTATATTGACCCTGAGGACCTCGAGGCAGAGCTCAGAGAACAGGATGCAGGTGAGAGACTTTGTTCTTTTGGCTTTTATGGACAGGAATTAAAAGGAAATCCTCCAGGACTGTCTAACCTCTGAAAAAAAAAACCTGTGTTACATTGTTTAGTTGATCTCTTTCATCAGATTTAGAACAGAAACCAAAAGCTGCTTAATCAGTTGATAATCAGTAGATTTCAAAAACTTGCAGTTTGCATTTTTTTTTAATGCATTCCGATCTGTCGCTTTCTGAGATAAGAGTAATTAAAACTGTCGTCTCTGGCCAAAGGTAACGATGTGCAGCTGACACGTTCGGACAGACACTTCCTTTTTGCGGTCAAGAAACAGTCGTCTCATAATATCTTGCAAAACAACTTCAGTTTTTATACAGATTAAACAAACAAGATGTAACGTGTTAAATAGTGAGAATTAGAGGTGGATTTTGTTAGTTCTGATCAAGGGATGTCATGATTTCAAATCCAAATTATGAATCGATCAAGAAACACCTTCAATTTCGATCATCAAACGCAGAATCGACGATCCCAGTAATTTCTTTTACCTGTATAAAAATTCAGAAACTCAGAAAGGTAATATTTACAACATTGATGCTGTAATAATACAAATTTATAAATATTTATCATTTCCATAACGGAATAAATAAGTCTTCCTCAGATGAAAATAAGGTCCCTAGAACCTGTTGGAAGCTTGAAAGCAGTATGAAATTGTGTTGCCCTTTTAAAGTCAGTTTGATTTTTCAGTCATGAAGACAAATATAGTTTGTTTTAGTTTGTTGAAGCATAAAAATCAATCAATTACATATTTTGTTGTTGAAATTATTTGAACTTGCTAAAAGCCACCAGGATAAAGTCGAGCAGTTGTTGTAAAATATCCCTGTTGTTTCTCTGTTTCCAGTTTATATGCGTCTCTAAAGCAGTGAGATCATCTCTGACTCTCAGAAAGATTTTCTTTAAAATTTGGGATTTCAGTTTTTCAGTCTTATTTGTGTGTTTCTAGCCATGACAGTGAGTAGAGTGATGTGATTTGTGTGTGCGTTTGCTCAGTGTTAAACTTTGTTTCACAGCCGGAGACCATGTAATAATTATTCAGCCAAGCCCCAGTGACACTGCAGGTAAAGTTTACCTGTCCTCAGCTGACTGCCGCTCTGCGCTGCTTTGCTTATCTGGCTGAACCTGAAGCAGTTTCACTGCGGAGGAGTTCACGTTAACAGCTTCTCACAGGCTGGCTCACCTGGTCTGTGTATCTAAAAAATCACGCACTAATACTTTTACTTCATTGTATTAACATCTGTCCCTCAAGTGCTGCGTAATGTAAAAAGCAAAAGAAACTGAGCTGACTTTGAGGTTTCTTATAACTTACTAATAACTTTGCTTGCTCACAGTTATCACTGTTGATAATGTTGTCAATGGTGAGCGTAAAATGTAAATATCAAGAGCAGTGGTTCTCAATCTGAGTACTGGGATCCCAAATGAATTTGGGAGTTGACATCAGAGAAGATTTTATAAGGAAAAAGTACATTTCTACTAAAATGTGTTATCCACCTTTCTCAACACATTGTGTTTGAGAGCAGCTGAACCACTGATCTTGAGTGACTGCGCTTATAACAACCTGTGCTACCTGAAGTTTCGACTGGTGTTGATTTAACACTTCTTGTGATGCTTATTTGCTCAAGCTGTTGTTTTTGTCTTGCTCAATGCTACATAAACTATGATAAGGTATCTCAATGATATTTATATGTACTTAGTAATTAAGTACAATAGAAAAGTGTAACAGCATAAAGACCGTGTCAAAACAGGGTAAGTCTTACCCTCCAACCAACAGATTAAAAAGCCAAAGATATTCTTCTGATAATATAAAATTAAGAAAAGAAGCAAATCATAACAGAGAAGCTGGAACCACTGAATGTTTGGCATTTTTGCTTGATAATTGCCATAAAGTTGACAATTTCCTGTCTGTCCACTGAATAATCATTCGACTCATCATTTCAGATTAGTGAGTCCGTTTTGCAGCTTTTACTGAGAAATGAATCAAAGTATAAAAAGTACAGAAAACTGTAGGTTTAATCTAAAAAACTGTTTTTCCAACTTCCAGGTGAGAATGCACCGATTGTGATTCAGCCTCACGCGACCAACGGCACCTCGGGACCCTGATCCATCCACAAACGAGTGAGTGGGGTCCTTCAGAGTCTGGACTTAATAAAACCATGTCGTCATCAGCATCTGTATTTCTAAGTGAGTGATGATGTGTATAAATTATGGTTTTGAATGTGGTTGTTTTCCTCGGAGACTTTGTCTGACCTGCAGAAAACATATTTATCTCAGAGGCATTTTTTGTTTGAATGAATCAAACAGTGACTTGATTGTGCCATAGTTTGTTTTTTTTAAGTGCCAATGGGTTTGTCTTTGATCAAATCTCATATTTATTGTTTTTTAAACTTTATATCTTTGAATCTGGACTGCAGTTAGAAGTGACAAAGCCACGCATCAAGGCTCTGAAATAACTATTTTTCACATGCACTTTAATATCCCAGGTTCATGTTTAAAATCCTGAAGTTGCCATGATGGTCTGAGAACATTCCAGCTCAAGATAACTTTTGGGTCTGAAATGTTTAAATATGTTTTTAATGCAACCTTACAGGCTGGTTCAGGTTTTTCAGGTCACTAAAGGTCAACCACTCTGAGACTTCAGAAATGTTCCAAATTGTAGAAACAAAACAAAACAAAGGGCTAAATGAAATGATTCATTCATGTTCCTCCGATGTAAAACGTATAACTACACAAGGTTTATTTTAAATGTCTGGATGTCGGCTGTGTCCACTGCCTGTAAATAGCCTGGTGAGAATTATTCCAATAATGCTGATAGAAATTACAGGACTGATTAAACATTTAGGGAAACACTCTCACTTTCTTTGTAGTAGTTACATGAGATTCAGATTTTTGACTCTTTAACTCAAGATAGTGAGTCTTAAAAATATTGTGTATTGACATAATTTTGTACTTCTGATTCCGTCTGACCTGAGCAGTATTTTAAAGTTTGAAACTGGCAGTTCAGTACGATCACATGTCCCCTCCACTGATCTTACAGAGGATATGTGGATGCAGCTTGGAGACGGAGCTCCATTCCTATCGAAAGCTGCTCAGTGATCATGAAGCGAAAAACGGCCAATAAAGCATGACGCACTAGAGATTTTTCAATTGGAGGAGCAGCTAACTTCTGCTCATAAAGTAGTGTAATGAAATGCACCCTGGAGGTTATTAGCTTAGCTCAGGGGCTAACAGCCAGCCTGATCTGAAGACAATATACCCACCAACACCTCTAAAACTCACTTCCTGGATTTGTCAAGACAACTCCAGTATGACATGAATGCGGCAAAGAGTATGGAGCTGAAACCAGGAGGTGATTAGCCTAGCTTAGCATAAAGACTGAAAGCTAGCCTTGTTCAAAAATATACCTGTAATGCTAACATTCTGGAGTCGTGAGAGAAAATCTGCTCATCTAACTCTTGTAAAGAAAGTGAATAAATGTATTTCCGAACATAGTGAACCAGTTCAGATTAGTAGTGCTGCTGTTTAGTGAACCAGTTCTTTAAAACAGACTAGTTGTGCTGCTGTTTAGTCGGCTGTACCTGCTCTTAAGGTGACCTCAAGTAAAAAAAACAATACATTTTTAGGTACCGGCGAACCTCCCACACCACTGCCAACAGCAATTTCCCACATTTGTCACTCAAACCAGTACTTTTAATTGCTTCACTCGACAACAAGTCAACATACTCACTTGATTTATTGCCATTTTTCCTGGTGTCCCTGATCCGGGTGTGTCAAACCCTTCGTTTAATGATCTCTCTGTGGCGTCTGAGGTGATATATCCACTGTATGTATCGTGATGTTATGCTCAATGCAAGGATTTTGTTTTTATGTAAATTTAGAGATATATTTTTGATCTGAGTTTTTATGACAAATTAAGTGTATATTAAGATAACGCCTTAAATTATGTCATCTTTCATCATGTTTACATTTTATTCCTGTCTGTGCTGGGTGGAGGAGTGCGATGCTCGTGGTTCACTGGGTTACAGTTTGTACAAATCTGATGTGTATGTGTGTGCATCATTTTTAGCATTTGATCTGTTTTTTCTTGGACTACAAAGCAACGTTTAAACAATCCCCACGCTCTTATTTAAAAGTCAGTTTTGTATATGTTGAGTTACAGAAATCATTCGTGACAAAACTTCACAAAAGTGCCTGAACACATTTTGGGGGGACTTCTCTTTTTTTCTTCTTCTTCTTCAGGTTTGAATGTCTCATCAAAGATTTATTCTGTTTTAGCTCAAACATTCCTGGGTATTATTTTCATCTCTTTCAGTTTTTACATGTTTTTCCAAACTATTATTTTTCTGTTTCTGTAAAAATGTGTCAGATCAAATAAACTTGGGTGATACTGAATGCCACAAAGCTGTCCTGTGTTTTTTAACTGTATGCTGTTGGTGACCTGCCATTGGCTCCTGTTGTGCTCCACCCTTTGTCAGATAACACGTGTGAGAGCAGGTGGCGAGATTCACTTAAAAACTAGTTAAACGTGAAGGGAGTCAATTAAGTGAAGTCTCCTGAGGATATGGAGTTATCGGCGGATCCAGAGAAGCAACAGCTGATTGAGACTCACTTGGAGCCTCTTGACCGGTACGTTTTTACTCATTTTATCCTCCCAGTCATTCAGTGATTTGTTAGGAAACCAGTCACAGCTCTGTCTTCTCTCAGGACAAGTGCTCCGGATGAAAAATACTCCGACTCTGCATCCGAGTTCAGCGACGATGCCTCCAGCGTGGACGGCCTGTGGCAGCACGACTGGCGGCTCTGCCGGGAGACGGACTCGATGCCGGTGGCTGAGAGTGACACCAGACGTTTGGCCAGAAGGAAGCTTTACGTCGCCTGCGCCGTCAGCCTCGTCTTCATGACCGGAGAGGTGATTGGTGAGATGAAAAAGCATCTGTGTCATAAATGATCACACAAACGCATCAGATACTTCATGCAGGGTTAGTAGAAAGTCTTAAGATGTTTGGAAAATGCTTAATATCAACTGTTGTGTTCAAGGTTATGCATTGTATTTAAATACATAAGTGCTTGAATGTTATTCTTAAACATCCGTGCAAACTCTGTTTTATGAGTGTGAAACACAGTTGTATCCTGGTTAGTGTTTGTAATGCGGTTTGGGAGAAAGCCACAGTAGAAAGTACACAAACCCTCTCGCACACACGTCCTTCTGTTGACAGTCTGCATTCAGCATCTCTCGTCTCTGCAGGTGGATACGCTGCTCGCAGTCTGGCCATCATGACGGACGCGGCGCATCTGCTGACTGACTTTGGCAGCATCATGATCAGCATCTTCTCGCTGTGGATCTCCTCCAGGGCGCAGACGCACAGCATGACGTTTGGGTGGCATCGAGCAGGTGAGATCAAAATGACACGGAGTCGGTCTTTTTAGATAAATGGATAGTGAGAAGAGGAGGTCGACATTGATCTCTAAGTTGTAGTGACCTCACTCAGAGCCCGACCTCCTGGAGGAATTAACACCCAGTCGCACTGGATTCTGCTTTGATTTGAAGGTGTTGACCAAAGAGAGGAGAGCTCGGAGATTCCTTTTAACTTTTGGGATTTAAAGGGGGATTTCTAGGGGTTTGAACGTTGCTGGAAACATTTTGGATAAAATACGCCTCAAGAAAATATATGACAAACGTCTGTTCGACATTTAAATGCAGAAATCTTTGTCTTGTCTGACTCTCAGTTGTTGTGTTGAACAGAGATTCTGGGCATGTTGCTGTCAGTTGTGTCCATCTGGGCCGTGACCGCAGTGCTGGTCCTCTCAGCCATACAGAGGATCAGTGACGGAGACTACGACATCGACAGTCGGATCATGCTCATCACCTCAGGCTGTGCTGTGGGAGTCAATGTCCTGTGAGTACGACGAGCTCACCGTCACAGTTATTCTTATTTGGTCTATCGGACGTTCTTCTGAAACAGCTTGGACTTGTTCAGGATGGTCCTGATCCTCCATCAGTCCGGGGCCTCACACGGCCACAGTCACGGCCTCCCCTCCGGCCGGCCGCAGAGGGACAAACAGCGCCAGGAGCACGGACACCATCACGGCAACGCCAGTGTGAGGGCGGCGTTCGTTCACGTGGTGGGAGATCTGGTGCAAAGTGTCGGCGTCCTGCTGGCTGCCACCATCATCCACTTCTGGGTCAGTGCCAGCTAAACAGTCACTCTACCAAAGAAAAGCTTTATTCTCTATCCTTGTTTCTATTACTTGTGACAACAGTATTTCTGATTTCCTCACAGCCTGAATATAAAGTAGCAGATCCAATTTGCACGTTCCTGTTCTCCGTGCTTGTTGTTGGAACCACACTGCCCGTGACGAGGGATGTTTTCAGAATACTGATGGAAGGTAAACACTGGTGTTTGTTGTAGACATATGATTTTACTGACTGCGGGTTTGTGTTCGTGACACCGAGCGCCGCCTCTGTTTTGCCTCCAGGCACTCCTCAGGACGTCCAGATCAACGCTGTGAGAGAGCTGCTGCTGTCTGTGCGAGGAGTCACCGCCGTCCACGGCCTGCACGTGTGGAGCCTCAACACCACGCACTCTTTACTCTCCGTCCACGTGGCCGCAGGTAGAGACTCAGCCAGCGCTGCTTATCTCCACAACACAGATGATGAAATGTCCATCGGTGTTTCCCAGAGCTCAAGATAACGGCGCTCGAACGCCTTGTTTCAACCACAACTCTAAAGATACTCAGTTCACTGTCAAAGAGGAGTAAAGAAACCAGAATATAGTCACGTTTAGGAAGCTGAAATCTGAGAATTATATTTTTTATTCTTGAATAATTTAGTTATTAATAAGTTATTACCCAGCTGTCAAAGAATAAGACACGTCCAGTACTGATGCTACATGTCTCAGATGATTGTAAACGACACCTTTAAGTGAAATCTCTCCCGTGTGTGTCCACAGAAGAAGAAGCTGACACACAGATCGTCCTCATGAAGGCCACAAAGCTCCTGCGCTCCGAGTTCAGTTTCTCCGGCATCACGATCCAAGTGGAGTGTTAAAAAGGGCCGCGGAGACTGATGACGGGCTGCATCAGAGCCAGCTGCTCCAAAACAGGCTGTTACAATGGTTATTTTTGTTTCTTAATTTATTTGGTTTTCTTATTAAAAAGCAGCAGATTATGCGTCAGTAGGAGCCACGGCAGCATACAGCATCGACCCCCAGACTCCCTTAGAAAACCCTGCAATTTTGAGAGTTGTTGAGTGAGGAGTAACTTTTTGAAACTGCTCCAAATCATCTGTCCCTTTTTGTAAATTCGGCATTAAATGCGACCCATTAAAGGGATATTCCGGTGTAAGTTTAATCCATGGTCTAACACACCTTGACACCGAGTAAGACTCCCCCTCGAGAGGTCAAGTTAGCTGACCGCTAGCTTAGCTAGTTTTAGCAACCTCAGAAAAGACTGCACGGTAACAATACACTGCCGCTTATGCCTCCATTTAGAAATCGCCATCAAAAAGCCACAATTAATGGTGAGAACAGCACCAAACTTCAGCAACAGTACATGTACAGTCCCAGCACACAGTACGAAGCATCAAACATCTGCTAGCTTTGCTGGATTTGTATTAAAAAACAGCACAACTCACCGTCTCCTCCAGCAGCCTGCCTGTGTGGGGAAGCCCTGACGAGTCGATTACCGAGTGCAGTAGATTTCTGCAGCTCAAGGATGAAAATGTCTGATTATTACTCCATGGAATGCTCAGTTCTTATTATCGAGAGCTGACAGGGAAAAGAACGGAAGTAATGGAGTAATAATCAGACATTTTCATCCTTGAGCTGCAGGAAATCTACTGCACTCGGTAATCGACTCGTCAGGGCTTCCCCACACAGGCAGGCTGCTGGAGGAGAGGGAGAGTTGAGCTGTGTTTTTAATACAAATCCGGCTAAGCTAGCAGATGTTTGATGCTTCGTACTGTGTGCTGGGACTGTACATGTACTGTTGCTGAAGTTTGGTGCTGTTCTGACCATTAAATTTGGCTTCTTGATGGCGGTTTCTAGTTGGAGACATAAGCTGCAGTGTATTGTTATCAGTGCGGTCTTTTCTGAGGTTGCTAAAACTAGCTAAGCTAGCGGTCAGCTAACTTGACCTCTCGAGGGGAGTCTTACTCAGTGTCAAGGTGTGTTAGACCATGGATTAAACTTACACCGGAATATCCCTTTAAGTTGCGTCTTTCTTTGTAAAAAAGCGTCAGTTTGTCACGAGATCGCTGTGCCAAGCCGTCTGTTCCTCTTGTCTCTAAAGACGCGCGTTATAACCAGGTGTAAACAGGTACTTTCAGGTCCATTTGTCGTGGCTTTAAAATAATAATCTGCATTCTCAGAAATGAAAAAATCAGTTGCAGCTACAGTTTATTTCAACTGACAGTTCCTCGAAACCATACAGACACACAATTATTAGGTTGTACAATCCGCACAACTAATCCATTGAAACAATACGTACAAATAATCTTCACACATTAACTTTGTTCATGTCATTCTGGATGGAGTCCTGATTGAGATGGAACAGGAAGCACACAGATATGAAACTGTTCTGAATAGACAACTCTTCATGTTTGTCCAGCAGTTTACTCGATGAGTCGGTCGAGCAGACCGCAGTCCAAACACAAAGCTATGTAACATGTGGACATGATCCGGCCCGGGGCCGCACAGAAACATCTTCATCGGTAAGAATGTGAGAGTTACATTGTTCGACATACCACTAACAAGGCGAGAAATATCCTGATCTTAACCGGAAAGCTTGAGCTTCAGTTTGTCGACTGGGGCCGTCCGTCCCTCCAGTAGTTGCTGTAGGCGTCCTGGAACATGTTCTTGCAGGCGACTTTAGCCTTGAGTTTGGAGCAGATGAGGAAGGAGCCGCCCATCTTGCGGTGGAGGGAGTACGTCTCCTCGGGAGGCGGCGTGAGGCGCTCTCTCAGCATCACGGGGATGAGGCTGTGGATGCGCTCCGTGGTGCTCTGGCTGCCGAAGTCGAAAGGCTCGGAGGAGGAGAAGGCCTCCCCGAGGATCATCACCGCGTCCACGTGGGCGTTCTCCATCGCCTTATCACAGGAACACAGACGTTAGTCGACAGGAGAAATACAAGTATACTGTTGGTTATTTATTTATACGAAGCATCATATCTTATACGCTTACTATAGGTTTTGTTTGTTTAATTTCAATCTGCAAAGTAACTATCGAGAGTAAAAGTAGTTGAGTGATCAGCAGCTCTTTCTACATTTTCTGATTTCTGGTTTAAATTTTAGTAGCAACTGACTCCTGGAACAAAAATGCAGCACTTCATTAAAATCAATACACATATACCTTTTGGTCATTTTACAGATTTGCTCTCAAACCTCCCAACGTCTACTTGTAATTTTCAGACAAACATGCATTTCTTTACAGAGTTTATGGTTTGTAACGCGAGATGACAGAAAGAGAGGAAGCACTGATGTGATTCCTCCTGGTCACCAGCAGAGGTCGATACAGGTCCTGTAAGATTTTATTTGATTTAGTGATTCAAGGGGCAACTATGAAGTTTTGAAGAATTAAAATCAAACTCAGAATTTTTAAATTTACAATATTAATGAGATAATAGTACAAACTCTGGAATATTTGTTTTTCCATAAGGGAATAAACGAGCTGTTCTCAGAGGACAATAAAGTCCCAGAACACTGTTTGAAGCTGGACAGGTGGCAGGGTCCGCCACATATAAACAAAGTAAAATAGTATTAAATCGCGTCGTCCTTTATGGTCAGTTTGTTTATTTAATTATGAAACAAAGAGTTTGTTTATTGAGTTGGTTTAGGCACATTTAATCACAATTTTTCATTTGTAATTAAATTACAAGTTTTTTTAAATTCAAATAGATTACAGCAGCTCTTTTCACTAATTAATTCTGAACATGTCCTTATTACTCAAATCAAGATATATTCAGTTGTCTGAATATAAAACTGCACACTCTCACAGCTACTTGGCCCTGAAGTGTTTTTAATGTTTTTGTTTTTTTGAACAGAAATGGTTCAGGACTCAGGATCTATTTATAGCCCTCGAGCAGGAAAGTCAATAAACTACCAGCACAGAGCAGAAGAGTGTGATTAGACTCTGTTGTGGTTCAAAGTGAAGATGTTCTCACCTTTGACTCGTACCCCGTGAGGAACCTCATGTCTCTGGATCTCTGCAGGACGCCTTCTCTGTCCTGATTGGCAGCTGCATTAATTATCTGATGAAAGAAACGAAAAAACAACTCAGTCCTGATCTAATGAAATGTTCGCCTGCACCAAAGTAAAGCACATTTTAGATCTTTGGGAAGGATTAGAGTCATTTTAAGCCACTGACATCCAAAGAAATTGCCTGAATCTGTATAAAAGTGTGTGATTCTGTATGTTATGTCATATAAAAAGATAAAAATGTTGATGAAAAGGAAATGTTCTTGTAAGACTGGAATCATTTTTGTATCTAGATACCACAATAAAGTGTAAAATGATTGTAACTGTCAGCGTCTCACCTCGATGTAGGTGTCGGTGAAACTCTTATCGAATCCTCGCGTGGCTCCGAAATCCAACAGCGCCACCTGAAGACATGAAACACAGAAACAGACTGTAGAGAAGAAGGGGACACACAGAATAATCACGTACCGACAGTGTGACGGAGACAAACTGACCTTGTGAGTTTGCGGATCGAAGAAGAAGTTGGACCAGTTTGGATCCGTCTGCATGTATCTGAACTCAAAAAGCTCCCTCAGGCATAACCTCAAGATCTGCTCACAGATCTGTCAGCGAGAACAAGAAAATCTAATTGTTACATTAGTGTTTGTGGAAAAATCTCCTTGAATTACAACGAAGTGAAACCTGACTCTGGGGTTCTTAAAAGGTGACATAAATCTGCATTCGGCCTCTGAAGTCTTGGCAGTGCGCAGGTGTAAATTGTGCTGTAAGCTGCGTCGGAGTTCACGGCCGGTCGTACCTCATTCCTGAGCTCCTGCGAGAGGTCGGTGGCCTGGTCCAGAGGGAAACCGGGCACCAGCGCCGTGGTGAGGACGTGCGGGCTGCACAGCTCGTCGATCACATCGGGCACATAGAAGAACGGGTGATCCTTCAGCAGCTCTCTGACACGCAGGAGACAACGACACGGTTAAAGACGGCTGAACCCAACTGTGGTCGAAATATCAGCGGACTCTTCGTGCGTCACATTAAAGGATACACACGCTAAAATGCTAATTCAGTCGTTATCTGCTCTCCCGCGTGTCGATAGAGAGACCGGTGAATCTCAAGGAAATTGAATCGAAAGCAACTGGATTTGGTTTTTGTCTTGAAGACGTTTCACCTCTCATCCGAGAGGCTTCATCAGTTCCTCCTCCCTTGACTAGGCTGAGACTAGTCCAGTCCACCAAACCAAATCCAGTTGCTTTCGATTCAATTTCCTTGAGATAACTATGACCTGGATGAATGAGAATATTCACAAGAGACCGGTGAAGTTTCATAGTCCAAAAACAAAAAAAAAGCTGGAGCTTCATAATAAAAAAGTGGAGTGGAAAATGACTAAATTGGCTTTTTTGGGTGAACTTTTCCTTTAATTCACATCTCCTGGATTACGATCTGGCACGTGCACATTTTCTTTATAATCGTTTTCATCCTGTACACATTCTTGCACAAATTGTGCAGCTTTTTCTGTTTTAAAGATGGTTTCTAAAACATTTTTGACTTACACTTACAGTGCTTGATCTTCCTCTTTTCATTCTTATTTTATTTTACTATGTTCACTGTTATGCACCAAAAATAAATAAGTAAATAAGTAAAATAAATTCCATTTATGTGAAAAACTACAAGTAAAACTTAGGTAGCAATTTGTCTGAACACTTACTGGAATTTCTTGGCACATCTGGCCTCTCTGATGTAATCGCACTCCAGCGCCAGCTCGCGGCTCATGACCTCGATGAGGTGTTCAGGAAACAGACCTGCAGAAGACGAGAAAGTGTTAAAACAGCTGAAAATTGCGACATCGGGCCGCTTGTGTCGGTTCGTCTGTTGACAGTAGCAGAGTTACGGACGTCACACAATGGCTGCTGTTATCATAAAGACGATAAAGACTCGACATTGTTACCTTCAGGCAGCACGTTGCTTAAACTCAGAGCGGTCATGATGTTGTTCACGTCGCTGTCGATGCTCTTGGCCACTCCGGGGTACTGAGGGAGCAGATCTGATCGTGAGACTTCTGTGTTTGATCACAGTTCACTCCTGTGTTTTAACACTCGTCTCACCTGGATCTTCATGGCGACCTCTCTGCCGTCCTTCATGCGGGCGAGATGCACCTGACCGATGGACGCCGCCGCAAACGGCTTCTCCTCAAAGTACTCCAGCTGGTCTCTCCAGTTCGGGCCGAGGTCGCTGCTGATGGCTTTCTGCAGAGAGAGGAGAGGAACCGTCTCAGCTATGACGTCAGTTCACAGAGTTTGTGCTGTTAACCGCAGCTCTCTGTATAAACTGTACCATCATCTGCTTCGAGGGCATGAAGTCGGCACTCTGACGCACACGCTCGAAGATTTTGGCCAACTGAGGGTTGATGAAGGCGTCGTCTGAGAGGAGAGGAGACAAAACGGAGGCGAGAGGAGAGAAAATAATCAACTGGGATGAAAACACGGAGGACGATCATCGACCCAGTCAGAGTTCAGCAGCTGTTTTTCTGAAAAATGAAACTCACTGGGTGCTAAGCTTTCAGGTACATCAACAATCATCAGCACTTTTTTGAGCAAGACTTCTTATCCAAGTTTTTATCTTCAACATGGACAAAAAAAAAACGTTTTAATTTGAACATTTAGTGTTGCAGTCATTGTTACTAACGATTTCTTGAGTAATGGATTGATAGTTTGGACGATAAAAAAAAAAAGCCCAACAATGACAATTTAAAATTTAGCCCAAATATATTCAGTTTATCAGATTCAAGATTCAAAACTGAGCTCACATAAAACAAAAACAGTAACGACAGCGAGACATTAAACAAGTGATGAAAACATACACGGATCAGAGTCCACGATAAAGATAAAGGGTGGTAAAATAATAAATAAATAAAACAAGACGTGTTCCGGCCGTAACACACAGATCCTCTGAAGGTGATGATGCTCACTTCATCAAAACCTTCCTGTGATGAGGAAGGACCCGAACAAAATCTCTGAGGGACAACCGAGATAAAGACACCTGATCGTAACAATCTGTAATAGTGCTGCAACGATTAATTAACTTCATGTTGTTTAATCTGTTGATTAATCGAACAGTCGATCAAAAAATAGCTCAAAACAACATCCTCTCTTGTTTTTTCCACAACCCAAAGACACGTAATGTCAGAGAGGAGGAAAGGAACTAGAAAATATTCACATTTCAGACGCTGGAATCAGAGAATTTTGACTTTTTCCTCTTTAAAAATGACTCAAACCAATTAATCGATTAGTAAAATAGTTGCCAAATTATTTAAACAGCTGACACTCGATCGCTAAATCCTGCAGCTGCTAATTTATAATCCCTGAACGACCTTGTAGGTTTTTTGAAAGATCTCCAGCGTTTTCTCCTCCAGAGAAACAAACTCCGGCCTCTGTGGCTCTGCAGTTATGATAATTTACGAGAGGACAAACCGGGGACACCTCAGAGCATAACGACACGTTACAGTAAGTGTGTCTTTAAAGTCAACAACAGCACGGTGTCAGTTCAGCCTCGGCTGCCTACAATAGCTCGGCTGGAATGGCACTTATTGTGTTCAGCTGGCCCGGGGTTTATTTTAGGAGATGACATTTCTGTTTGCCAGAAACAGGATGAAGTCTCGCTGTGAAGCGTCGAGCGGCGGTCTGTGAATGTGGCTTTACTGTCGGTGACATGTCTGAGCGGTGTGTGTGAGGTCCTCGTGTCCTCGTCTCCAGAAACAGAAGTGTGAGAATCGTGATGATCGTTCACCTTGAATACTGAGCATCTGTCCCAGTTTGAGGGCGGCGCCTCGGACTTTGCAGAGAGTCCGGACGATTCTTTCAGCGTTGGCTTCGGAGAGGAAGGCACTCGAGTCCAGGATGGACTTTTTATCACCTGAGAAACACAAACACAGTATTCAGTACAGCTGATAGTGTGTTAAAGCTACTGATTCAATGATTATACTTTTGAAACTCTCCCAAGGCCATCAATAAAACACCAGCCCTCCTCCCATCACCTTGTTGAGGTTTGAAACTCTTCTTTGCCACCTCGGCGATCGCCCCGAGGCCGAGTCCGACGGCCAGACCTGCGGAAACATTCATTTATGAATGTCGACAGTGTTTACCCTCGCAGTGCCCTTCTGTGCATTTGATAACAGCAGCGACAAAAAAAAAAAGGGACGTGATAACAGTAATCAGCAACTGAAGGCAGGTCTAATCGGAGCCGTGGAGAGTTCAGGGGTAAATTAAGGCCAAGAAGGAAACTGTGAGCGTCCTGCCCGAGAAGGCTGATAGTCGACGACAGGTTTGATATCAGCTGGAGCGTCAGGCACGACTCTGCGTGGCCCTGAGACATTTTCTCAGCCACTGATACTCTGCCATTCCAGCGCCGCGAAGGAGCACGTCAGCAGTTCCCACAGACTGACCTGAGGTCTGCAGACTGCTGACCGAGGTCGCCAACACAGAGCCTCTCAGCTAAACCCAAGATTACACCTACCTGCTCAAGAGATCAGAAAATAAATAAACAGCTATTCTATTTGTAAAAGTCGTATAAAGGATACTCCTGCAGAGCGACTTGTTAGTCTCCCATGAGCCTTTGCAGCTCCGGTTTGTGTGAAGTGTTTTTGCAAACGGAGTCCGGTGGCTTCGGCGAGAGCAGCTGTGTTTCTGTTCCTCAAAACAATCTGCTCTGCAAATGTTTCACGTTATAGATTAATAGTCTTCTTATTCATTGTTGGCATAAACACAATGAATAAAGAAGACAATTCATCCGTGAGTGTTTTGAATCAACCTTCACCGAAGCCAGACAGTGTTTAGGATTTCAAGCTATGCACGCTGCGACTTTCACTGAATGTTTTATGTCATGTAACAAAAACTTCTTCCTGAAATTTATGAGGAAGAAAAATTATTTCGTCAATTCACACGCTGCGTTTTGTTAAGCAACACTGTGTATAAACACAACCTCTGTTTGTTGATGAGATAAATCCACAGGACGGCTTTAAGATTTAAGAGAAAACTAAAAAAGGTAAAAAAAAGTCTCTGAAAACTAAAAAGTCAGAAGTTGAATTCTAAAAAAAATATATAAAGTTCTAAATATGAACCTTTTTTCAAGTCTAAGGATTCTAACTGGGATCTTTATTGTCTTGAGGATGTTGAAAACTCTCCCGTCACTTTTCTTTGGCTGTGATCTGAAGCAGCAGGTGCAACACGACCAAATACACCCACCTCCAAAGTTCACCAGCCTTCCTATCCGGGTGACGGGCACCTTCCTCTCTCTGGCTCGTTCACTCAGCTGGAATACAAGAACTCAACTTAAAGGACAAATAAAACTGAAATACTGATCAATTGTATTAAAACACTTAATAAATAAAAAAGGTTGTTCTTGTGTTTACCACTTGTTTGTGTTTCTTCACGTCTGTTTTCTTGCCGTCTTCTGCTTTATCGACGTCCGCCGACGTCAGCCGCCCCACCGTGGACGAGTTGTCCTGGTTAAGTAGCCTCGTGTGTCCGGAGAACAGCGGGCCCGTCCAGTCCCCGTGGACCCTCTTCGAGCCGGTTCTCCCGCTGCAGGTTCCCTGTCCGCCGTTCACGCTCCCGATGAAACAGCCGCTGAAACAAGCCCCCATAGTCGAGTACCTGTGGACCTGAGCCGCTGTGACTCGGTGGACTTGTTGCCGTTTGCTGAACGTCTCCTGGAAGACAAGACGTCACTAATGAGTAGGAGTTAAAGGAATAGTTCAACCTTTTTTAATTTAATACCACTTTCATGTCCATCAGTTAGCTTAGCTTAGCAACAGAGTGGAAACAGGAGGAACAGCGAGCAGGCTTCACCTCCCAGCACCTTCAGAGATCACTGATTAACATGTTGTATCAGCTTTGTTTGATCAAAAACTAAAAACGCTGCTGGTGGAAGGATTCTGTGACTCTTGCACACAGCCAGGCCAGTTGTTTCCGGTCTTTATGCTAAGATAAGCTGCCGGCTCCAGCTTGTTACAAGCTGTGAGAGAGCTATCGATCTCCTCATCAGAGTCTTGGCAGGGAAGCATTGGCATACTTCTCAAAGTGTCAAACAATTCTGTAAAAAATGATTGAAATAGTCACACGATCATCAAAACTGTTGCTGATTTAACCACTTTTTGGATTCTGGGAGAATAATCCACCCACCATGTATAATGTGAGTCGACCCTGAGCCCCTCCAGGAGGGTGATCGAACCATGACAACACGACACAGCACAAGATCTGAGAGCAGATCTGACTTTTCAAGAAACTGATGTCAAACTCTTTGACGTGACCGACGACAGCAATCAATCAAATATGGAATAAAATGCAGCTTTTGTTTTAAAGAATTTGTGGTTGTAGTTTGAGAGGAGACGACAAGGTGACAAGAAAACTAATTGTTCTGCTCCACAAACTTTAATCCATTTTGCTTTAAAGGTCCGGTGTGTGGGATTTAGACGCATCTTGTGGTTCCATTAGTCGCCTGAAAGTACATTTCCCCTCCAGCTCTGGTCGGCGGGCAACATAAACACCCAACAAAGGAGGTCACCTCCACAAACTGCTGCTACGGTTCAGGTTATAAAGTATCCTCTGGGCTTCCCTCCTGTGAGTAAACAGTTCTGGACTACGGGTGTTTATTCCTCCAGAAGGTCCGGCTCTACACCAGACTCCATCCTTCTCCTCAGAAATGACATATTATGCATTTAAGTCTACGCTTTTGCTTTTTTGGTGAAATGTGGGATAACTGGAGCTCTTCAAACCTCATGAAACAAAGACAGTTTCATTAGAAAGTCAGTAGAAAGTACACACTCCTTCATTTTAACGGGTCACACATGAGAAAGGTGGAGTTCCACTGACCTAAATGTTGTTTGGGAAGACTAACTTCCCCTCAACAGATAACGTGTAGTTTTTAAAAAAGATTTAGGTGTCTCTTGCCACTTTTAAAACCCTTAGTCACTCAGTCCTGTCCCCTGTGTCTCCTCACCCCGGTCACTATTGTTGCGGCGTTGATGAGGTGATGGTGGCAGAAACAGACACAGAAAGTATTTGGGTTGCATGTTTGTGAAACTCTATCCGGCTCAGACCACAGCAGACTTGCTCACCCTGGCTGATCCTGCAGCGCGGTGGAAGTTGACCAGCCTCTGGGGCCCGGTGCACCGCAGGGCGCCTGGTGGGGCTCTGCCGGCCGCCTGCTTCACCCAGGTCAGACCCCTCCACACCACCGTGTCACCTGTCATGGTGCTGATGTTCAGACCTGCAGGAGGAGCAACGACAGGCTGCGAGCTGTGATGGAGGAGCTGAAGCTGATCAGGGATTATGCTGCCATGCTTTGTGGGATAAAGAGTCCATGTGCACAGCATGTTTGGGAAACACAACCTAAACAAATACTGATAAAATACAAAAAGAAGCAGAGTGAACGTGTCTGTCTGTGATGAGAAAGCAGAAGCTGCACTGAACAGATTTGAAACTGGACAATGAATCAGTGGCGGATGTGACTCACACTTACAACATGAATAAAAGTGACAAACATTTAACTTCTGCTCACCAACTGTACAGCAGACGTCCTCTCAGCTCCGTGGACTCGCACTGAGCATCGCGCGCCGCAGAAACGAGCCTCCGTTCACCTTGACTTGACTTGACACACTTTCTGGTAAACACTTGGACTCCAGCGGGCAGCGAGGCGGCGGCGGCGAGGCGGGAGACCCGGGGGAAGTGTGACCAGCGCGGGCCAATGAGGCGAAGAGCGACCGCCTGCTCCGGGTGTCAACAAACCTCCGCACTGGTCGGACTGACTGTCAGTCATCCGCTCCTCTGTGGGACGGTGGCGGCTGACGTGTCCGCGCAGGGCGGTCCGTGAACTGCACACATGCTGCGTTCACGACGATCAGACTTCGAATATCTGGACTTTTTTTTTAGTAACCAGTGACTATGGAGGACTATTTCCAATTAAAAATTAATTATACGACAAATAAGCTTGATGAGCAAGAAAATTCCAATAGTAAGTCATTGTTATGAGACAAAAAGTTATAATTATGAGATAAAAAGGTAAAATTATGAGATAAAGTCTTAATTATGAGATAAAAAGTTATGATTATGAGACAAAAAGTTATAATTATGAGATTAAAAGGTCAAATTATGAGATAAAAGTTATGATTATAAGCTAAAAAGTTAATTATGAGATAAAAAAAAAGTTGACATTAAGAGAAACAATAGTCAGAATTAAGGGATAAAAAGTCGACATAACATAAAATTCATAATTATTGGATAAAAAGTTTCAATTATCAGATAAAAAAATCATAGGTATGAGAATAAAATGTCATAATTATGAGGTAGAAAGTCAACATTTATCTCATAATACTGACTTTCTATCCCATGATATTCACTAACCATGGGATTTCATCAAGTCTACTTTTTCATAAATCTTCTTTAATTGGCAGAAATGGGCTCTCATAAGTATCAGTTCACTTTAGTTGTAATCAAAATTCACATTAAGGTTAAAGAAGGATGTTTGGAGGGAAACAACAAGGAGTTTAACTACTATCAGGATGGAAAAGGCTGTAAATCAGCATTTAGATCATTAAATGACATTAAACCTTTCCATTAAAACAAATTTACAGTCTGATGAAAACTCTCATTCTAAACCTCAGAGCTCAAAGGTGGGATCTCATGAGGAGCACTCGAAGGCAGCAATACAACATACAGCTGTGAACTGTGAACTGATCCAGGGCCATTAAAGTTTGGCTGTGGCAGCTAATGACCACAGAATGAATCACCTTTTTAATGACGAGTGGCAACAGTGAAATAAATAGTTTGAGGGATCAACTGAGTTAATGATATCACCGCTCTGTTTAAATCCGCTGATGGGAAACATGAGAATGAAATATTCATTTCACGACGACACAAATGTTTAAAGGTGGGACGTGACGGATGTCAGCTGTTGTTTTCGTTACATGGCGAGGTGTTTAGGTAATGTGGGATGTCTCAGATGCATCAGGCTCCTGAAAGATATACAACCTGTGTGTGAAATTATTAAGTCATCTTTCTTTATTTAAGAATAAATGGAGATAAATAAATGAGCTTTCAGCACTCAAGTCCAGTTACACACCTCATCTGACCTTTGTTTTCTTATTCATTTACACTTCAGGGGCATCTTGGTTCAATCAGACGTCCACATGAAGTTACATGGACATTGATTCAAGATATTCTAGACTGATGAAGTGAACGTTGAAGGCTTTGTCAGGGTCTGAGGGCAGACTTTAGCTTCGGGAAGAGTCGGAGAGCGTTCTGTGTCGTCACCTCCATCACCGTCTGCAGCGACACTCCCTTGATTTTACTGATGTATTCCGCAGAAACGCAGATGTTTCTGGGCTCATTTCTCACCTGCAAGAAGAATCTTACATGAGTGGGTGAATAAGATGTTATTTTATTGTTATATGAGAAATGTAAGATATGATTTTAACTGCGTGTGTCACAAAAAGAAACGCCATCGAGACACTGTAAATATTCTCTAAAAATGTACAAAAACAACTCAAATTACTGCTTCAGATAAAAACAGGAATAAAGGATTATCACAGCCATAAACTGACTCCTGACAAAAATCCTCAACACTTCTATTTTATTCTTCGGGGAAAAAAACTTTACCTGCTTTTCTGGCCCGAGAGCAGGCGAGTCTGTTTCCAGACAGATGTTTTCTAACGGCAGCTGTTTCACAAGTTTCTGCTTCTTGGTGGAAAATACACAAAGAAAAGCATCATTAATCATTAACATTCAGTGTGATAAAGTCAACCAATAAAAACAAAGTAAACATGTCAGTGATATCTGTAGAGACTGTGTCAGTAGTATAGTGTGTAAACTGTACATACTCACACATAAAGGGCAAAGATATTCAGACTATTTGCAAGTATGTCTGTAAAGTCCATGTTTTTGTCTATTTACACACAAATAAGAACCTGTATGTGTCTTAGTGTTACTGAGGGGGGCCTGGGTTGTGAAACAGTGTAAATGTAACATGACCAGGTGTTCTGCTGCACCTGTTCGCTCCGTATTATAGATGGTGGGATGGAAAAGAAATATCCAGCCTTCACTCCCTCCATGGCAACAGACGGTTTCCCATCAAAAGCATGAAGCAGGGCCTTTTCGACACCTGGTGACGATACGCAGGTACTGCAGTTAAATATTCAAGTAAACAGATATGAACAGGTACACTGATAAATCAAACTTAGTTGTTTACCTTGCTCTTTCAGGAGGTGGATGGTGGGTCTTCCTGCAGAGCGTGAATGTACATTTCTACAAAATAAAACCCAAAAAGTATTATAGAAGCCACACGTTGTTACGTAATATACATCCCCCACTTTGTGTTTCAGCAGGTAAGTCTAACTTGATTTGTAAGACAGTGATGCTAAACACACTCAAAGTATAAATCATATGATGCTAAATAAAAGGTTTAGTATCATCTCCATTACTACAGTATGACTCACAGAGGGAGATCCAGTTCTTTGGCTATCTGGGCCTGACGAATGAGGACCTGCCTTTGGGCGTCTTTGTCAGCGTCACTGTGGACATATCTGGGTGTGAAATCCAAACCAACCTAGAACGACAGGCATGAAAAGGGTTAACAGTAACACTTTATACGAACCACCATTAATATAGAGTACATTTATAGTTAATTCAAATTTTAGTCAACAGTTATTTCACTGCTAACTAATGAAATGTTAAGCAATTGTTTATTGTCAAGTTGTATAATTGTTTAAAAATGGTTTAAAAGTGAAATAACTATACTAACGTAAGTTTAATTAACTATAAATTTACCATTTATGTTACTCAGTTAACAAGAAAGGAAATCCAGGATTGTCACAGTGCTATTCAGTTAAGACACATCAGAGGTATTGACTCATTACCTCCCCAATGGCCACCAGTTGGTCTTTGTATTTCTCTATTATGGGTAGAGCAGCTTCTAGATCCTGCATAGAAGACAGACATGTACCCAAATTACAATAACATAAAAATAAGGCATCAACCAAAGTCCCCGGTTCACATATAGTATACATACAGAGTGTGTAGACACAGTTGAGAGTGAAATAACAACGTTAAAATGTCAGAATGAAGAATTGTTTTATGTGTTAATCTTGACACCACTGCTGTAAGCACAGTAAGAAAGGACCCTACCTGGACAGAAGCCCCCCTCTGCTGCTCTGGGGACACTTCCTGGACAGGGTGGACTCCAAGGCAGGGAAAAATAAAACCTGGAAACCTGTGGGAAAGTGAAAACGTTAGACAAACAGACGTGTAAAAATCACGTTAGGTCACTCTAATTTAATATTTACCTCTGTGACAGCTCAATAATCTTGTCAAATTCCCCAGCATGCTCGGCAACAGCTAACAGGGCCAACAACCCAGCCTTGGAGAAAATAAATGAGATTGGAGAAATGAATTAAACACAGACTACAGTAAACTAATCTGGACACTTAGCTGAGGTGGCTCACCTTCTTTGAACCCTCAATCACCTCCTCTATGTCCTGACGACGAAAAGAGGAAACGTTAACGCCTGAAAAGACATTTTAAAGATAAAGACATTCACTCTTAATCTCTAAATCGTGACCATACCTTGTCAAAATCCCCTGAAGAGATGTGACAATGACAGTCAACGTAGCCTTGCATGTGTGCGACGCTCAGAACCAAAACATTGGCTACTTCCGTGTTGGAAGGCGGACTGCGCATGCGTGGATTCGAGGAGCGCCAGATGTAAGACGCGGCGATGCCCGAGAAAGCGGGGTTCTGTTAAATCTGACTGGTTGAGCGTCACCTGCGGCTTAATGGTGAACAAATCAAACACCGGCAATGTTTTAAAGACGATTCGAGGTGTAGCACAACATTTCACTTCTCTTCCTCGTTCCTGTTTCTGTTGCTTTGTCTCTCCGTGTATCATGTGATAGACACCCCGTGCTGCGGATCACTTTATCACTTCGACTGATCGTTCGACTTGAAATGGGTCTGTTAACCGTGTATGTCGTGTTATCGATGCTGTCGATCGGTGTCAGCAGATGCAAATACGAGCCGAACTGGGAGTCCATCGACTCCAGACCGCTGCCGGACTGGTACGATCAGGCCAAGTTTGGCATCTTCATACACTGGGGTGTCTTCTCTGTTCCCAGCTTCGGCAGCGAGTGGTTCTGGTGAGTTCTGTTTACATTTATAGCAACTAATAAACGTTTAATAACAAACGTGATTTAAACCTTCAAAGACTCTGGATAAAGTTGGGACAGAGAGCAAGGCTTAAACTTTCATCTTGATCACCTGCTGATGGAGGATCATGTGGTATCACCTGAAGACACTAAATGACTGAACTTTAAAACTATAAATTTGGGTTATTACAGTAATTAAAAGTAGTAAAAGCAATTTAACCCGAGGCTCAGTGTCATCAACTCAAACTACAGTTATGCAGTTTCTGAAGAATCTGCAGTTTCAATGCTGACCCCTTTCTGCATTTCTGGTTGTAAAAGTTGTATAAAACTCATAATGTATGTAAGATGTGGAACATTACATGGTTTGACTGGTATGAAACAGCAGATCAGACCTGTTCAACCGGAACCTCACCAACTGCATTCTGGATCTATGTCATCTAAGATGAACGTCTAAGGAGAAAAATGCTCTCATTTTCATAAAAAGGCTGTTTAAGCAGAGGGGATTTTTGTCCTGCTCTTTTGTATAAGTGATCCTATTTCAATTGGGAAAAGTAATAATGAAAAAGTAAAACATTGGTTGTTTTTAAATGTTGTTTTATGGGTCAGATGAGGTAAAAGTCCGGCCCCCTTGGCATGAATAGTTAAAGGAGGTGTAAAGGGATGCAAAGTAGCAAGAAGTATGCAAAAAACATAGTGGATGCTGGGAGATCAGCTGCATTGCTTCACTAATGGCTCAGGGCTGCAGCCGCTGCTGGCTTCACCTGGTATGAAGAAGCAGCCGAAGGAGTGTGAAGACTTGGAAACACAGGCGCTGCCGGATTTAAAAGTTTAAACTCATAATGCATGAATGACACAGGCCATTGAAAAGTCTGAACTGAGTTTAAGTTGAGCTTAAGGTCACCGAAGTTCTGTCTATTCATTTGAATGAGGAAGTAGCATGTTTTGGACAAATCTAAAAACATATCTATCTATCTATCTATCTATCTATCTATCTATCTATCTATTGCATCTGATTTCTGGTCCAGGTGGTACTTGCAGAAAGAAAAACTGAAGCCGTACGTTGACTTCATGCAGAAGAATTATCCTCCAGGCTTCACGTATCAGGACTTCGCCCCGCAGTTCACCGCCGAGTTCTTCGATGCCAAAGAGTGGACGGACATCTTCGTCGCATCCGGAGCGAAGTACATCGTCCTCACCACCAAACACCATGAAGGTACGGAGCAGGATCGACACGTCTCTCAGTGATTTACAGTAGAGTTTGATTATTTCTTCCAAACATAATTCCACATGTTTGGAGTTGAAGTGCAACACATCTGTGTAGGAGATGAACGGTTTCATCACTGATATCTTTCAGGTTTCACACTGTGGGGCTCGAAAAACTCCTGGAACTGGAACGCGGTGGATGTTGGACCGAGAAGAGATCTGGTGGATGAAGTGGCGACGGCCCTCCGTGGTAACAGCGACCTGCGTTTAGGGCTGTACCACTCTCTCTTCGAGTGGTTCAACCCGCTCTATGAACTGGACGCTGCCAACGTCTACACCACAAACTACTTCCCCACCACCAAAACTCTGCCGGAGCTGTACGAGCTCATCCTCAAGTACAAACCAGAGGTGCTCTGGTCCGACGGGGACGGAGACGCTCCTGACAAGTACTGGAACAGCACGGGTTTCTTAGCCTGGCTCTATAACGACAGGTGATGAAGTGAAACTGCACACGGCAAGTGTTTAAATCAGATCAGTCGCAGCCAGGGTGGTGTTAACCTGTTCTCCTTCACAGTCCTGTACGGGACACGGTGGTGACCAACGATCGCTGGGGCTACGGCTCCATCTGCACCCACGGTGGCTATTACACCTGTGATGACCGCTACCAGCCGGGACACCTGCTCAAACACAAGTGGGAGAACTGCATGACCATCGACACGAAGTCCTGGGGCTACAGACGAAACGCTCCTCTCAGCGACTACCTCACCATCGAGCAGCTTGTAGCGGTGAGAGATGAACGTCCCGTAATCTTACCACTAAAACAAAATCACGATGCATCATTAAATGGCTTATATGCATTGAGGACTTAGCTTAAAAACTATAGTAATGTGAGACTTTATGTTAACTGTCAAACATCAACAATAACCTCTGAAGATATTTCTACCATCTCAGGTTTAGTGTGTAGAAAAATGTAAAAAGGCAAGCTCATGCAACATACAGTGTGGATGAATTGAAGGTCCACTTACTCAGTCGTCCTGGAGCTGAATCTAAACCTCATCACACGGTCTTCATCATCAAATGGAGCTGCTGATGAAGACGGTGAGAAGCGGTCGAAAGCTCCAGAGCGAGTGAGAAAGTGATTGTTTCTGTGGCACGTATCTCTGAAACTGTGCTGCAAGTTTATCTCCTTTTTTTTAAATCAAAATATCAGAAATAATGGCAAATGCACACTTAAATCTTTCCAGAGCTCAAGTCAACATTTTTAGATAGTTTAATTTGTTTGAACAGCTGTCCTAAACCCAAAGATATTCAGCTTACTACTGCAGACAACAAAGGAAACAAGCAAACACTCACATTTAAGAGGCTGGAACGTTTCTGGTTAAATTAATACTTCTGTCTTCCTCTGAAGGAACAGCGCCCTCCAGCTGTGAAGTCTTTCAGCCCAGTTTCACTTTACATACAGCAGGAAATCCACCTGTACTGATGTATTGATTAACACCAGATACAGAAAGTCTAACTCTGTGTGTGTGTGTGTGTGTGTGTGTGTTCAGAACCTGGTGGAGACTGTGGCCTGCGGAGGAAACCTGCTGATGAACATCGGTCCGACACACGACGGGAGGATCGCTCCCATCTTCGAGGAGCGTCTGAGGCAGATGGGTCAGTGGCTGAAGGTGAACGGGGAGGCCATCTACAACACGACGGCGTGGAGGGCTCAGAACGACTCCGCCACTCACAACGTCTGGTGGGTTCTCATTCGGGCTCGTACGTTTGGTTTGCATCAGCTGGTAGATCATTTTTAAGGAAACTTTTCCCTTTTTTGTTTTTGATACTTAGATGCAATAATCCCTGAATCCTTTAACAGAATGTGAAGGGATCGCGGTTTGTCTTGAAGGTGTCTGACCGTGTCTGATCATCAACAGGTACACGTTCAGACCACAGGAGAAGAGCATCTTTGCCATGTTACTGGTGTGGCCCAATAATGGATCTCTGATTCTGCAGGAACCGGTGGTTACACCCAAACAGACTCAGGTAAGACTAGACTGCCTCAAAACAGACGTGTCTCGGCCAAGCTTATGTTTCAACTGCAAATTTCGTGCTCAGTATGTTGACAGTGACAGTGTCATGTCATATGAGACAGTTTAAGGGACATAAAGCTCTTCCACCATCCTCACAGTAACTATATTCCCATGCAGCTGATTAATGCTTATTTTATCTCAGTTAAGGTGAAGTTGAGTAAATTAAATGTCAGAAAATAGTCAAAACTGTTTTCTTCCAAGGTTAAAATGAATACTTTTGTTTCTTCAACCTTGGAAATACTGAAAAGAAAACGACCCTCGCCCGCCCAATAAACCGCGCTGAATCCTGGGAAACGAGTTTGACTCGTTGTCGCAGAGCAGCCGTCCCTCTTCCACATGTCACACCGGCTCACGTGTTGCTTTTTGTTCTAAAAAAGGTGGAGCTCCTGGGTCACGGGGCTGTGCAGTGGGAGCCTGCTAAGCCCAGCGGACTGCGGGTTCTCCTGCCCCAGCTGTCCTTCAGCCAGATGCCATGCCAGTGGGCCTGGACGCTGAAGCTGACAGGTGCCACTTAAAGAGAAGCCGGATCACACGAAGAGGGACAGAACGAGCGGCGGAGCGAAGAGAGGGACGCAATACGTCCATGAAAAGTTACTGTACCGTCTTTGACTTGCACTGTTAAAACACAAAAATTGTGTTTTTGAAATGCTTCTTCAGGGACTAATGTGAATATTTGTATCAGTTTTTTCTGCACTTTTATAATCATTTTTTTTGGGGCCCACACACTCTAATGTGATTTCCATGTAGTCTGCAGCACAGATCAATGTGGTGCCTTTTGTTTAAAATGTGAAGGGATATTGAAATAAAATAAATGAAGTCTTCAAGCGACAAATCTTCATCGTTTGCATGTAAAAAAAAAAAGGAGAATATCTTCAAAACAATTTTGTCACATTGTCCTGAAAAGTTACGGGGACCAACGACCAGCTGCAGATCAGATGTGACTTGAAAATAATCCCAACTTGATTTAATAACAATGTTCTGATATTTTCCAACAGGCAGTTGCTGTTAATTTCTTTAATACATTTCCAGGAAACTTCCAACTGGTTTCCTCTAAGCTAAATTTCTAACAAATTTCCATCCAACGTCTCCAAATCAATAAATCCACCATAAATTGCTAAGTGCCAACAAATAAAACTTCATATGGAGAATAAAGTGACCAATCTACCACTTTAAAAGTTTCTTTTTATATTGTG
The DNA here is from genome assembly GCA_039737535.1 of Lagodon rhomboides. Taxonomy (NCBI): domain Eukaryota; kingdom Metazoa; phylum Chordata; class Actinopteri; order Spariformes; family Sparidae; genus Lagodon; species Lagodon rhomboides. The sequence continues at coordinate 22,681,873 of CM077801.1, read as the reverse complement.
AGACAACAGTAGATTTAAAAATACATTTAAAACAGGAAGAAAGTTATGATTTACAATCATTTAAGTACCTGTGTGACAAAGACAGAGTCGTGTACTTTCATTTGCTGACCTGCAGAAGTTGGACAGGAACTAGCTGGAAAATAAAATGAGCAGTTGGACATTTTCTGATACAGTGATGATGAATATATGAGTCATGTATAAACTAGTTATTGGAAAATAGAATATTAGTATTAAATATTATTACTTTCAACATCGTGTGCATTACTGCTGTGTGAGTGCAATATTTTAGTTTAGGTAGATAGATGGATAACTATGTTGAAATTAAGTTGCATTCAAATACAAATACAATCAAAATACAAGGAACAAATATAGAAACAATAAAATGCTTAAGTAGCTATGAAATAAAATAAAATAAGAGGTAGTAAAGTACAAAATAATAAAATAAAATACTGATGTATAAGAGAAAAGGTGAGAGGAACATAAGGTGCAGTATTTACACTTAGTTACTTCTCAGTATCATCTTTTCTATTTAGATTTTTTATCATTATTATCTTATTGATACGTTCATATTATTGGTATTTTGTGTTTTTGTACTGTTTCCTGATGTTACTGTACTTCTGAAGGTCCTCTGGGATTCATAATGTTCCGTCTTAAATAAAATTGGGGGCAATTTTCCAAAAATTCTGAGGTGATTATTGAACATGTTGCGTGATATCCATCTACTCACCCACCGTGACATTCCCTGGCGTGTAAAGCGAGGTGTTATTGATTTCTGATAACGTCACATTGACTCCTGCGCTCCTGGATGATCTCAGGTGTGTCGGCGCTGGCGCCCCCTGCTGGACACACCTGGAGCAGCGCCTCCTCAGCTGTACTGGACATTTTAAACAGCACGCTGACGGCGCAGAACTGATGCGTGCACCCTCTGCTGTGCGCAGCGGAGCGGGGACGGCGACATTTCTCTGTCATGCACCAGAGAGACGAGCCCGTGTCCAGGTGTCACGGTGACCGGTGAGCCCGCTTCACGCGCGTGTTTGTGTTCCTCCCCCCACGGCGAGCCGCGCGCCTCGCTGTCACCTAAGATGGTGAGCCCGGTGCGGGGCCGATCTCTGTGTTGTGTCTGCTCTCTGCTGCACGCCTTTAAGGTGGGAGGTCCCTGCTCCGCAAATGTTCCATGACGTGCAGATGGGGGGTTCGCAAGGGGTTCTTCTCACGTCCGGGCACTTCAGCAAGCAGCAGGCTATCCCCGCAGCCTGGACCCGCACATGACAGCTGATCCCCCCGAATAACAACAACAGAGAGGTGTGAGGGGGGGAGGCAGGGAGCACCATCACATAGGTTTGAAAAGGTGGTGATGTCCTCAAGGAAATACTGAGTCAAGACAGAGCAGGCTGCTGCTTTCTGTTGTGGGGCTGCAGTTATGATTATATTCTTGATCAATCGATTAACTTTTGCATTATATCATATTTACAAAATGGTCAAATTGCTTGTTTTGTGGGACTAATGGTCCTAAATTCAAAGATATTTAGATAGTTGTCGCTTTGTATGAATGTCCCTGTGATAAAGGTTAGATAGGAGGTAATAAGTCCTGACAAGAAGCTTATTATCATTAATAACACAGTAAGCGTGTATTATATTTGTTTGATTTAACAAGGAAAGCTTTTTAGCTGTACATAAACAACATCTATGTTAAGAAACCTAATTCTACATGATAAAACAGTCACAAACAAAAAAAGAAAAAAGCAAATATTCACATTTCAGCAGCTGGAACTAATGGATTTTTGGTATTTTTAACTTAAAGGGTAACTCCACCAATTTTACACATAGAAGTGTGTTGACAGGTGTCGTTGAGTTCTACTGTATATGTGGAAAAAGTAGTATAAAGTCTTTTGTGGCTCCGGAGGAAGCTCCATGTAATCTGATAAACTGCCTCCAGTGATGTCACTCAGCGGCTAAGTTGCATTGTGGGTAATGTAGGCGCCACGTTTTGAAAAGCAGTCCACTGGTCTCATTGCACTCCTATAACAATGTCCGACGATCAAAATCACCACAGCAGAAGCAGAGATGTTCATTCCTCTTCTTTTTCAAAACCTGATGCCTACATTACCCACAATGCAACGTAGCCACTGAGTGACATCGGTGGAGCGAGTTGTCAGATTACACGCAGCTTCCTCCCGAGCCACAAAAGGCTTCATGTAACTTTTGTCACATATTTAGTAGTAGTACTTTAATGTGTAAAAATTGATGGAGTTACCCTTTAAACGATTGATCAGTTATCAAGCAGATGCTGATTGATAACTGCTTCTTTTCTCTGATTATCTCCACTCTGACGTCTGATCACATATCGATGCACTGGCCTGCGAGGCCCCCGCAGCCTCGTCTCTCCTGCGCTCATATCTGCAGTCTCGCTCGCTGTAATCTTTTTGGTGGTAATTATATATGTAGACAGGAACTGGGAAAAAAAAAAAAAAAAACTGCTACAGACGTTGGCGCGGTTGCCATGGAAACACACAATCATGTCAGATTATTTTCAGGTACCGCCGCTGTGATAATGGCATCAAGGCACGACTGACTGTTTGAGACGCTGACTTTAGAGAGAGACGGATGAATGAGATGCTGTTTTTTTTTAATTGACCGACAGGTGAAGCAGGTTTGTTGAACGATTGGATTCAGGATTTTTAATTTATTATTTTTTTTCTCAGTGTTTATTAGTGTTTGTATCAGCTTGTTCGTTCAACCCAGAGTGATCAGCGTCCCCCCTGTCAGTGATATCTCACTCAGCCATATGACGGCCACTGCAGCCAGCATGGAGGAAAACCTCATTCCTTCCATTCATAAACATTCCCTCCCTCCCTCCCTCCCACCACCACCTCCACCACCATCACCTCTCTGTTGTCCCCCCCTCTAATATCATTAAGAGGCCTGCTCGCAGTCGGGTGTGGTATTCAATCACATGCAACTTGGTGGCAGATTTGAGCCGGTCAGCAGAGGCGCGGTGCAGCTTTTAGATAGTGGAAATGCCAAGCAGTGTGTGGAACATCCTGGGGGACAGACCATTATATTTATAGAGATGGGCGACTTGACCTTCACTGCACATTGAGTATCAGCCATTTTAGTGCCGCTCCTCCAGATACTGAACGCGGCATAATGGATCTCAGCTGCAGTGCAGTTAGTTAGCTTCAACTTCATCTTCGGCTTGTTAGAGGCTATATCTAATAATAGCTCTCTGCAATTCCATACTGTGGAGGGACTCTGTCAATACACAGCCGCTGCATTCACTGCCGCTCTGGCGCACGAGAGAGTCCAAGTTTTCCGAAGGGAAATGCTCTGTGAAATTACAGTTTTGCAACGCAGAGGAAATAAAGGCTGCTTTCGCTATTTGCTCCGTTCGGCTCCTGCGCTCGGGAGGTGAAGTTCAGCTATAAGTCGTCATTACATAAGTTTAAAGCCTTTGTCCTGCTGTGTGAGCTTTATGTTTGGAGGGAGATATGCCTCCGCTATAGCCCAAAGCCAAGGACTCCTATTCATAGAGGCACCCAGTTGTTCTCACCCAACGGCACAGAGTGAAACTGAGCAGGATGGTCAAAGCGGGTGAAGTATTTATAGTGGTGTGAATTATATTGTGCTGAGTTTCACGCAAATGACCAAGAGGTGGACATCAGATATACATTCAGACGAGGGGAAAGACCCGGTTTGTTGTGTTCAGAGGCAAAAACTATGAGCATTTATTCAACCGTCCCCTCAGATTAAAGCTCAGTTCAGTGGCTCGTCATGTGTTCCACCTGTGGCTGGTGCAGGTGGAGCTCAGACTGTTAAGGTAGTTTGGTTTAGAGCAGTATCTAGAAGTTTAAAGTGGAGTAAAAACTACAACCCTGCCTTCTGAAATACTGTGCAGACTATAAATAAAATCAAATACGAACGGAAATGCGGAAATGTGATTGTCACGACGAGACCAACTGTTGAGAGAGGAATTAACACTTTCTTCCTCTTACGAATGAAGTGTTGTCTATTTGTTTCTCCACTTTGTTTATAAGATTTCACAGTTGAAAGAGAAATATTATACAAAAGTAAAGAAAAAAAACAATGCACAACATTTTATACTACGTGATTCGGACATAAATAACTCAAGATCTCGAGAAAACGGAGGAAATAATACAGTGTGTTTGACCGCATAGGGCTTCCGTATTTAAGTGCTTATTGACTGATATAACTAATGAATGGGCTTATTATTCAGATTTAGATTCATACAACCTAATCGATCCCAAAGAGGGCAATTCATTTGCGGCTCAGCCCGTCCACAATCACACAAACAACATCCGATATGCAACGTGTCAGAAACACGGATCAACACACAAACAGCAAGATGAAGAGCTGAGCTAAAATAAAAAGCAATAACTTATTGCAATCATCAGCCTGTTAACAAAATAAGCAAAGGGCTGTAACAATAAGCTTGTTTTAAGAGAATTATACAATTTTTAGGAGTTCAAAAATGTCTGAATAGTGAAGTTAATGAAGTGCCACAAAGACTCAAACCAAGTACAAACACCTTACAATTAATTATTTCCAAATCTGTTAGTTGCTTGTCGAGGTAAAGTTTCCTCTGATATAACTTGTTGATCAGGAATCATCAGAGGCAGCTAACTTCATGATTTCACTGACATGTGACAGGCTGTTATACGTAAGGTGAAAAAAAAATAGGTAAAACTGAGATCACACAAGCGCCAGACATCTTATTCCTTCCTCAATTAGCTAATTAGTCTCAATTTCAAATATAATACAGCTGCAGTTACTTGAGGAGAGTCAAACAATACAGTCTGTGGCGCCGGGTTTTTATAAAACAGTCTCATTAAACGATCTTCATGAAATCACGTAACAAGAAAAGTGTTTATCAGGAAGATCTCCAGAAGTCGATGTCGGAGCCGTAATGGCATCGTGTCACACTGAACTCGTGCATCTGATTCACAGGATGAGCTTCGCAGCTGCACATAATCTGCAGCATTGTCCTAGTTTTCTCCCGTGTTAATGACACCCCTCATCACGACTCTCTCCATTCACAAAGCAGAATCCTGTCGTGATGGGAAGAAACTGGCTCTGAACAGGCTGTGGGTGTCTCAGAAATTCGGAGAACATGTCTAATTTCTGCAGCCTCCTCGCAGCCCGCCACGCGCCGTCTTTTCATTGAGCTCCTCTCGACGTACAAACTGAATAGGATCACTCTGTAGGAAATGTACATTCAGAGCCGCTTGCACCGTGTGATTAGTGTCTTTCAAGGCGCTTGTCACTTTGCTTACACTCACATTCTCTGTCCGGCTGGCTTATATAGATCATTATAGTTCTCGAACGTGTCTACCTGAATGAATCGGGCTGAAATAAATAAATGACTGAATCTTTGGGGGATGAATGAAGCTTTTCTGGAAAGGTGATGTTTAGCTCCCTGCATCATGATATCTGACTCCCCCACTCTCTCTCTGTGTGTGTGTGGAGTGTGTGAGGCAGCTGCTGCTGTGCTTTGAAACACAGCGAGAGAGAGGAAAAGCGTCCTTAAATGTGGGCTGTTGTGTAATCCCTCCCAGGGCCCCTTTGCTATTTTTGTGCCTGGGTCCGCACGTCACGGTTGGGTATTTTCTCTGGTGACTAGCTCGCATCAATAGATCTTCTAATGTACACCCAGTCAGGCAGCAGCTTCATGACTGATGGGACTTTACCTTGCTAATTTATTTCATTATTGTTGCCCAGACATGAGGAGAATGGGGAAACGGACTATGCAGCATGAGGAATGTCACATGTGACTGTGGATATGGGACAGGGGACTATTCAAATGTCAGGTTTGTATGAGGATTATATTTGATATGTGAATGTCAGCCGAGGCTTTTTTTCTTTCCCATCAGACCTTGTGCTTTTATGTCATTCTGCTCACAGAGAGAGCTGTTGATTCATCCTGCATGCTATGTGAGACCGCCACAGAGGATTTTCACCATCCAGCCTCTCTGAAGCCGGTCATGATATTTATGGATTTGTTGTCAGGCGTGAGGCTTCATGCCCGTTCTGTTCCCTTTAATGGCCAACTTAGCCTCTAATGATGTAATGCAGCGGCATAACGATGCTCTACCACAGCCAGCATTTGTTTTGCCCATTGTCCTCTCTCGAAGGTATGTGGTGCTTTTTCACACGAATCTCTCCATCAGATATTTTTCTCTCCATCCATCCATGCGGACATACTGTAACATCATCAGCCCACAGTCGTCCCGACACACACCTACTGCCACCCACCTGCCTCCTGTTGTTGCACGTCATTGCTGCTGTGTCATATATTTTCGTAAAGGTTACAGCTTGTTGCCGGGAGCGAGGGAAATGTGCAGCGAAAAAAAAGGGGGGTCTGCTGGTACGAGAAAGTCTGCTGGGAGACTTGTCAATGAGACTCTGAATGTGTCCCTCTCTCTCTCTGTCGGGCTCCGTTCAAAGGTATGCATTGTTTCTGAGGGTCTTATCTGGCTGTCACTCTGCACCCATATTCCCCGTCCCTCCTCTCGCAGCTCACAGAGGATGGAAACTAAGCAATGAGGTCAGATCGACCTTGAAAGGGAGCTCCCTACCAGGCCTCTGAATTTTTGTTACCCCCCGAGGCACCCAACTTAGTTTACCTCCGTAAGCCTCCCCTCTGAATCATGGATCATTCCGGTCTGAGGCAGCCCTTCGTTATTTTTCCTCTAGAAGGAGCCTTCAGTGAGCGTTTTCAAGAAAACACACACACACACAAACGGGAGATTATCATCCGCACAGCTGCTTTCAAGCATCTCCTGGCATCTCGAGTCACCTTGGCTTCGTATCCTCTGGTTTGTGCCTGAGGAGTGTGCGGTGTGTGCTAACAAAGAAAGAGAGGGAGTGCGAGGAAGAGAGTCGGAGGATGTCCTAATTAAGGGGAACTCAGAGGGTTTGAACCAGATAATCTTACATAACCTCGTTAGGGAGGACACAGCATTTGATACTGAGAAGATGGAAATGACGTGCCCTCAGAGACACGTCCCCATGGCCCCAAGCAATTCACTTTAACCACGATGATGATGGTGGTGGTGATGAGTCCGGCGTGTGTGTGCGCAGGACGGTATGTGGTTCCCCCCCTGCAGCTCAGCGTGGAGACCACGACACTAGCGACACACAGAGAGGCTAACGGGGTTCAATCCCACGGGAAGACGGGGAACTTCGAGACGTCTCGATACGAGTTGAGCGGAACATTTTGTTGTTGTTGTTCGGCGCAGGCAGGCTAATCACACCTCGCCGCCCATCATCGGACACCTGTGTGTGCTGGCATGCATCGACACACACACCACACTTCAGAGACACTTTGTCTGCCCTGACGTTATCTTCTGCAGGGCTCCAAGTATTAGTATCCACTGACGTTTATGTTTTTCTCGTGATGGGCTACAATGTTGACAAATTAATACTGAAATGTTAATCTGGGATAAACAATGAAGGAAGTTGCAAGTAGATGTAAACTACACATATTGACCGATTATCTGAAATTCAGCGTTTTCCTGATTATCAGAATGTTTTTATTTGATGCCAATAAAATAAATTAACTTAAATTAAAATGCACAACTTGTTTTATTTGTTTTGTTGTTTTTTCTTCTATTTAGAATGATCATTTTAATGTGAGTTAGTTTGAGGTTAGTTAATATAACTGTCTAAAACAACTTGTACACATTTCATATTATTGGCTTGCTTGGGAAAAACGTAACGATACGTTTTCCATTTACTGCTTTTATTTTTCAATATAGACACAATGCACATTGTTCCTGTTCTTGTTTAAGGCAAAGCCAAAGGGGGGATTTGTACTCCTGCAGTCTTCTTTCATGCCTGTATCGCTAACAGACAAGATACTTACACTCGTAACTAAAGTTATTGAATAAATATAGTGAGTGAAAAGTACAATATTTTCCTCCAAAACGTAGTGAGAGGAAGTATAAAGTAGCAAAAAGTATAAAGACTCCTTTCCTTTTCTTTTTACCTCTTACATCCCATCACTGAGTGAGGATGTTCCTCAGCTAAGCCAACAGTATTAACAGTATTAATACAAGCTGTCAGCCTCATATACACATATTTGTGCATATATGTGTGAATTCTAATTAAAGCGACAGTCCTCACTGGAGATGGCACTGTGATGAACGATTACATCCCGACACACAGTAAACATCTACAATCTTTCACGACACACACGCTTCAGTATAAAAGCACGTGCCTTAAATACCTACACACATCTACACACATCTACACACATCTACGCACGTTCACACGGCCTCAGCAGAATTTGGGGCATCTGCCAGGCTTGACTTGAGGTATCTTTGGGTGTTTTTTAGAGGCTGGTAAAGAGAAAATATTGTTTCCATCCCTGCTGCGATGGAGCTCATTATGAATTTTATACACCGACTTTATTAGGAAGACTTCTAGGAAACGCTTGAAGAGTTTTAAAAATGAAATCTATTCACTTTTTACACTTGATGATCCTCTTGTGCATCTAAATGTTGGTCCTGCTTTAGACTGTTTTCCGTATTTCAGCTGTCTAATTGTCCGTTCTGTCTGATTTCTTTCAGGTGACCCTTCCCTGCAATCAATTCACACGTATGTTAATATCACTACAGTTACATAACAGATAGTGTCCTTGAAAATCGATCCCAAAGAGAGTGACATTGGATTCATGGAGTCACTTGAAACTACTGCAGGGGTGAAAAGCTCCACTGAGGGTCAGGACAGAAATGTTGCCCAGAAAAAATGCACCTCCGAGGCAGCGCAGACTAAAAGGAGTCCGTCGGTCGAACTGGAAGGAAAGGGGTGGCAGCAGCAACTGCACGACAGTCAGAGCAGAGACACGGGTGGTTTCATAGAAATGTCTGACTCAGGGAAATCACTGCAATTAGAAGATCAGCACTCCCAAATCCAGTCAACAAGCCATCAAGACTATGAGGTTTCTCCACATTCGCTACAGCCCACAAAACAGATTCCCACTGGCAGACAGAAAGCCGTGGCTCACTTGGTTTCTGCACAGTCTCCAGGACCCGCATCTCACAGGAAGTCCACCAGTTCACCTGAAGTCCAACAACAGTGCTCCCATTCAGGGATGGATCAGCTGTCGGAGGCTGTGTGCAAGGTGGAGCAGAAACCGCAAAAGCCTGGCAAGTATGTTTGTGATTATTGTGGCAGGGCATGTGCCAAACCGAGCGTGCTGAAGAAACACATTCGCTCACACACCGGAGAGCGGCCCTACCCGTGCGTCCCCTGCGGGTTCTCCTTCAAAACCAAGAGTAATTTATACAAACACAGAAAGTCCCATGCTCACTCCGTCAAAGCTGGAACGGTGCCACTCTCAGAACTTGGTTCTTACAATGCCAACACGGACCAGGGGTCTTTTGAAGGGGAAGGAGAGTTATTCTCTGATGCTGAGCAAAGCACGGACACGGACGAGGACACTCTTAACGACCCGCTGCTGCTGCTGGACTCTCCAGTGGAGGGATCAGATAACACTGCTGTAAAAGTACTAAATCTCATTGCTCAGAAAAAGGGAGCCACGTCGATGTCAGCTCAGGATGGTTCATCCCAGCCCCAAGAAATCAATGCACCTCCTGCCGCCGCTGCCGAGGCTAGCCGTGCAATCCAATCTTGCACGATCAAACAGAGGCTCGCACTTCGGCTGTCTGAAAAAAGAAGCAGCGACTCCGACCACAATCTGTCCCTCCCGAGTCAGTCGAGCAAGGGCAGCACGGACTCCGGCTACTTCTCGCGGTCCGAGAGCACCGAGCACCAGACCGGTCCTCCGAACACCAACGCCAAGTCCTATCAAGAAATCATGTTCGGGAAGTGTTACAGGCCGAGTCCGAAACAGACCGCCGCTTTCGTGGCTTGCAGCACGGACGCGAGCGAGTACACCGGGAGGCGCTCGGAGAAAGGTGTTTCTCGCGTGTTCACCCAAGAAAAAGACACCGTGGAGTCGATCAGAATAAACACAAAGTCGTTCACGAGGGAGGAGGTGAAGGAGCCCATGTTAGACGCCGATTTGGGGCCTCTGATCAGAAGCAACTCCATGCCAACGTCCTCAGCAGTGTGTCTGACTATGCCTCAGGCCCTCAGAGGCAGCCACTCGTTCGATGAGCGAACAAGCACCGGGGGCATGAGGAGGCTCAGGCGGCAGGCTGCTTTCGAACTCTCGGCACACGACGGCCACGCGGACACCGACAGCCACGGAAAGATGAGCGAGAGTGGCACATCACCCTCAGGACTGGAAATGGAAAATTACCCCTCCGTGGCGTCTAATATGAGCCATCAGAGACATGCAATGGAACTGGCGACACGGAAGCGCCGGAAAGAGAAGAGGGAAGAGGAAGAGCTGCAAGGTCAATATGAAGTCCATCATGAGCAGTGCGAGGAAATGTTCGATTCAAATAAGGACTTTGATGCGAAACAAGCTGCGGCGGGAATCATGGCGCTGGGAAAAGGACATCCTTCAAGCGTGCTCGCACAGATGGACAGGTGTGACATGGACATATCAGTGAGCCTTGAAATGTCTGGTCGAAAGACTCTGGGGAATGTAATTTCTGTCATCCAGCACACAAACTCATTAAACAGGCCTCACGCCGATCAGTCAGATTCATACAAGTATCACGGGCAGAGACAGGACAGCATTTCTTCATTTCAAGCTATGGAGGCAAGTGATTCATATGAGATGGAGAGGATTGATAGCAGGCTGAGGCAATCGTTTCAAATGGGGCCCAAACTTGTGCGGCAGCCCAACATACAAGTCCCAGAAATCAGGGTGACAGTAGAGCCCGACAGTCCGGAAAAAGCTCCAGAGGTGCAGGTGAAGGAGCCAGAGAAGCACGTGGAGGAGTTTCAGTGGCCTCAGAGGAGTGAAACTTTAGCACAATTCCCTCCAGAAAAGCTCCCTCCAAAGAAGAAAAGGCTACGCTTAGCCGATATCGAGCACTCCTCGGGCGAATCTAGCTTCGAGTCTGCCTGCACCAGCCTCTCCCGCAGCCCGAGCCAAGACAGCAACTTATCTTACAGCTCCGCCTTCTCCTTTGACAGAGAGGAGAGCTTGAAGTCGGTCTCTCCGGCCAGGCAGGATGAATTTGGCAAACCGCTCGAGCTCCTCGCCGTGCCAGGCAGCGGGCACTCCCTCTCTGTGCTCAACCAGCGTCAACAACATGAAATGAGACGCTCCTCCTCGGAGCAGGCGCCGTGCAACTTGCGCAAGGAGTTCCCAGAGGTACGCAGCATATCATTTGACTATGGCAGTCTTTCTCCCACATCCAAAGTTAGACACGTGGACATCGGCGCAGGCCACTCGGCCGCGAGGGAGAGAAGGAGGGGAAACTTGGTGCGCCAGGAGTCGCTGAATATGGACGCTGAGGTAACACAAGTCCCGTCACAAGTGTTTCCGCAGCACCTCAGCAGCACCCCCCCTCCATTCACAGCAGTTGCCGTTCTGCCGCAGACTTTGCCAATATTCTCCGCCGGGAATACATTTCCCCAGCTGTCACATCCGAGCCTGCTAGTTCCTGTAAGAATACAGACTCACGTGCCGTCCTATGGCAGCATCACGTACACTTCAGTATCGCAGATCTTCGACAATCAGTACGACAGTATTAGCTCCAACTCATCCACCTCTCAGAACCAAACCTCACGTCTGTCTGGAAATGTTGACTCTTACACCAGGCCACCTTCGATGCAGACCATCAGTGTTGAAGCCCTCGATTTGTCCTCAGCTAAGCTCAAGACGGGCATCCCCCTCTCTCTGACCTCCAGAACCATCTCGACCACCAACGCCTCCAGCGGCGGCACTAACAAACGGATGCTCTCCCCTGCCAGCAGCCTGGACCTTTTCATGGAGGTCAAGCAGCAAAAACGTGTGAAAGAAGAGAGAATGTTTGGGCAGATTGTGGAGGAGCTGAGTGCTGTGGAGCTGGGAAAAAGTCATTTGAGTGAGGAGAAGGGGCACGGGTCAGAGATGCAGGGTGCATCCACACCTCACGCTCAGGATGACTCGCGTAGGAGTAAATTTATCACACTTCAGCAGAAAGTGTCCGAGGCCACCGACCACGGGTTCGACTCGGCTATGGAAAGCAGCTCCCTGGAAAGCAGCTCTCCTCCCTACTCCGTGATATCAGCCAGCGAAGTGAAGGAAGTTGGCACGGAGAAACGGGTGCAGATGGATATGGTGGCACAGCTGGTTACCAGTCAAGACATCCTGATCTCAGACGCTGAGCATTCGAAGCTGTTATCTCAGTTTCCAAGTCTTCGCACGACGACAGGTGTGAGCTGGTGTTATCTCAACTACACCAAGCCGAGCTGCTCCCACAGCAACGCCCCTTTCTTCTCCGTGTACGCCACCTGGTGTGTGAGTTCCCACAACCCGAACCCCCTCGAGCTGAGCACCAGCGCCGCTCTGGCTCTGCTGCGGTCCAAGCAGAGGGGAGACAAGGTTATGTACACCGTGGCTGCCATGTGTCAGCCCGGCACCGGGAAGCTGGTCTCGTCCCTCATCCTGTGGAGGCAGACCATGGAACAGGTGAGAAAATGCACTGCGCTGTTTTAAAAGCATACTCCGAAAGAAAAAGTGAACTGAAAATGAAGATTCAGTCAGTATCTACTCGCCCATATCAATGGAAAAATATTCTCTGGAGCTTCACAGCAAAACAGTGTTATAGACTTCTCCTTAACTACTGAAGTCACTAGGGTCTTGTTTTAAAACCTTAAAAACAAGAGAAAAGAAACATTAACAGGCTCCGTAGAGCTCGTCCAGCGTAATACAAGTCTGTGGAAGTCCAAAGGTCCCAAATTTATTTAAGAAGACATTATTTACACCCTCGACATCGACCCACTTTAAACAGGGTGTGTGTTAATGCTTTTAGCTTAGCACCTACAGTGAATAATTGTGTTGATAAGGGTGTAAATGACATGTTTTCAAATTAATTCGGGATCTCGGGGCCTCTGGAAACTTGGATTACGCCCGACGAGCTGTATTGAGGCGTTTTAACATTGTTTTTGCTTGTTCACTTTTTCACAAGACCCCAGTTACTTCAGTTGTTTAGCAGAATGCTGCAACACTGTTCTGTTGTGAAGCTCCAGAAACATTTGGTGGACTTGGGGTTAAGTAGATAATGACTGCGAATTTTCATTTTTGGCTTAACTTAAAGTTTGAACACTTGGTCATTTATGACACATTGAACTGGTCTTGCTAATATCACCATTACATATAAAGAAACTACAGTTATTAAGTAAATACACACTATTAAATACTCTGTGTATGTCACTAAGAGATACCAGTTTTGAAATGTAGAAAGTTTAAATGACCTCACTGACCAGAAAATGGCAAACGACACACTTCAAATCTTTTGGCAGAGGCGACAGCAACTATTGGCAAGTGTCTGGAAATATTTTTTTCCTGCGTCTAGCTGTGATTTTCGAAGCTTTGATCCGTCACTTGCTCTGTTGGCAGTGAAAATACCAGACACCAAAGTTAAATTCATGTGACTATCATGTACCCTGGCAATGGACGGCTGTTAAAATAGATAGAAATAAAAACAAGAAAATCATCTAAATCTGAGTTATCTCACCTTAGTTTTTCCTCAGTAGCACCACCAGCAGCAGCATTATTCATGTTTGCCAAACATGCTGTGTAACGCCACGTGTGACACACAATACTGGAAGCATCGCGTTACGCTGTCGATAAGGTGTCCACTTAAAATGGATGTTAACAAAATGTTTGATCATCTGATTCAGCTGCAGAGGAAACCGGAGCCCAAAGAGTTGGACATCACCTACGGCAAGAAGGTGAAAGACGTCAGCTGCCGAGTGAAAACGGCCAAGGAGGAGTGGAAAGAGAGGGAGGCCCCCACAACCCAGGCAGTGCCAACGCGTATAAAGATATTCGAGGGAGGGTCAGTCAAGATATTAGTTATCATAACACTTGTCATTTCTGCTGACAGCAAGTACAGCAGCTATATTAGGATGTTAGCGCAGCCGCTATCCATCTGCATATGCTCTTTTTACTGTTTTATGAAGCCTCTCATTGGAATACCGTGTCTGTCTTTCAGGTACAAGTCCAATGAAGACTACGTGTACGTCAGAGGTCGAGGACGGGGGAAGTACATCTGCGAGGAGTGCGGCATCCGCTGCAAGAAGCCGAGCATGCTGAAGAAACACATCAGGACCCACACGGACGTGAGACCGTACATCTGCAGGGTCTGCAACTTCGCTTTCAAGACTAAAGGTGAACCCACTAGTCACAGTTTATATTTAAAACAAACGCAAGATTCATATCAGTGTTTCCTGTAATCTGTTAGTGTGTGTCAGATTTTAAAAATACCATTTGCAGCACAAGCAAACACTAGTTTTTGATGCTATTTAGAGGTACTACGGTGCAATATCAGCAGCTTTGTCTCCTCATTTTTCTCTTCGCTTTCTTTATTTCTCAGTTTCCTCTCGTAGTAAAGGAAACAGCGGGTGTGGGGATATAAAATTTGGGTTAGGAAAATCTGCTACTTAAGAACAAATGCAGACATTTTGCATCGAAACTAGAATTAGCGGTCGAATGCTTCCTTAAAGATGCTGAACGTGATCTATGGTGTTGTAATCAGTCTATCCTTGAGTCCAAGTGGACATTAGAGCTCAAGGCGTTCTTGAGTTCACGAGAACGGGATGGAGGGGCAGACGGACAGCCTGAAAACATAATGCTTCCTCGACTTCTATCACAGGATGCAGAAGCATAAAAACGGTGACTTATTTCTTTCTTTTGCAGGAAACCTGACTAAACATATGAAGTCAAAGGCGCACATGAAGAAATGTCTTGAGCTGGGAGTGTCAGTGTCGATGGATGAGGCGGAGATACAGGAACATGGTAAGATGCTGACGTATATAAAATATTCTTGAACTCAAGGCAGAATAAATCCAACTAAACTGATGCGTTTGCTTTTATTAAAGTGGACGACACCCAACAAGAGTCCAAGACTGAGGTGGTGGTGACGACCAAACACCAGTTCTCGGACGCAGAGGATTCTGACGGCATGGACGAAGACGTCGACGAAATCGACGAGGACGACGAGGAGGACGACGAATACGAGGGCGACTCCACTCCAAAGTTACGTTCAAGAAGCACGAGTCCTCAGCCGGTTGGAATTACGTCTCTGTCAGTCACAGCCACCGCAGCTATCCACGGCTATTCCCTCACCTCTCTGCCCGACACCGACGTCCGCCCGCAGTCCTCCGTCAGGTGGACGGGCTCAGATCATCGTCCCGTCCTTGCAACAGACCAACGAGAGAAGTCCGTGGATGAAGACTCTTTGACTATGTTGTCTCCAGACCAGGCCAGCTTCCTGTTTGACCCCTATTCTTCTTGCCTGCTCTCTCCTGGTTGGGAGTCTCCCATCAGGGAACCCTCCCCGTCACGCTTGCGTTACCCATCCCCGAGGCGAGAACTCTCCCCTCGAGGTCGGTCCTCTCCCAGATGGGATACCTCCCCGCTGAGGCCCGGCTCGCCCAGCTTCTCACCCATTCAGCACCTCTCCCCGGCCTCAATTGAACGACCCATGTCTCCTGGAACGGAGCTGGCTGGGAAGCGGGAGTCTTCGGTCAGAGGCCGGCAGAGGGTCGTGCTGAGGGCAGTCTCGCCACGCAGAGGCTCTCACCAACACAAAGGCGGCGGTGATAAAACCAGACACCAGGCGAAGATGGAGATGGCTCAACAACAAGCAGCCTTTGAAATGGAAATGGTATGTATCACCCAGGTCAACTGTCCCTCTGCCAAACTGGGATTTAGTAACAAAGACTTGCTAACAGATTTGGATGATATTTGGTGGAAAGTTAGACCACTGGCAAAGGAACAAGTGATTTGGAGTTTTGGAACAGATTCTGAAATTTGAACACATCAAGATAGATTAGTTTGGAACATTTTTACTATTTTCTCATGAACTGCTGACCGAACAAAACAAAAGAGTATCCTGTTCGTCTGTCACTGTGTATTTTTGATGTGGTTTATTAAAAAATAACAAATCTAAAAGATAAGTCTGGTAATACAACAAGGACGGATTTGACTTATGTATCTGTAACTTTTGCTTAAAACTACAATGCTCAGGTGTTTCCGGATGTTATGTAGCCTCTTCTTAAAAATGTTGTATTTTGGCCCATTCTTTGAGAGTTCAGTCTTCAGTGGGAACAAAGTTGTGAGTTAACTAACTCGTTGTTGGTTCTCGGCGTGGGAAAACATATCAATACGACAACGTACCGTATCCCTTCCTTAAAGGATACAGTTATTGATACACCGGCGCCGTCACTACTTCATGACTCCTTGTGGTGTAAACTTCTGTGAGACATAGTTGTATCCTTCCATTAAAATTTTTAACTCCAGAGGTGTTTTTACTTTCAGGCAGTTCAGTTTCATATTTTATATTATATTGAAATAAATGGCACTTTTTTATACATCGTTTCATCTCAGTTCGCGTCGAATTTTGTGAAACTGACACCACAGTTTCATGGTGTAATTCCTGCACGTTGCTTTTTTTTTTTTTAGGGGTATTTCTTCTTTAGTTAGATATTGTGATGCAAACGTATCGTGAAACGTATTGTTAAATGGATCGTGTAGCTGTGGCGTGGAGATATCTGTTCTCCGAGTGCTGGTTAAAGTTTTTTTTGCTAAATAATGCCGTATTTCTCACATTTCTGCATTTTTGCTAACTGTAATATATTTTCACATGAGAACTTATCCTGGCAGTGTGGAAGCTGCTGCTAACGCTGCCAACATGTCGTTTCAGGATCAAAGAAGCAGCTTGGCTTCCAGTCTGCCTGGTGCTGCCAGTTCTCATCACCAGAACATCCTCAGCCACCTCCCTCTTCACTCCCAGCAGCAGGCCCACAGTTTGCTCCCCGTCGTTCCTGTCGGAGGGCTCCAGATGTTGCACTCCCCGCCTTCCTCCAGCACTGATGTCACCCCCTCCTCGGCGCCGAGCCCCCAGAGCAGCGAGGGCCAGCGCTGCAGCAGCAGGGAGGGATCTGTCCACGGGCTGGAGACCGGAGGAGAGGACATCAGAGGCCAGAGCCAGCTGTCCGCTCAGGAGAAAAGCCTCGACCCCGACGTCATGGACAGCAGACAGGAGGAGAGCGTCCAGACCTGCCTGAAAGCCATCGCCTCGCTGAAGATCACCACGGAGGACCCTCACTGAAACCCCCTTTTTTCTGTCTCCTTGATTTGCTCCAGGAACAGATGCCCCCTGCTCCGACCTTGTGGTCGTCAGCCCTTTAGGCACATAACCTCATCTTTATCCCATTAGAGGCAATATAATAACACTTCCTCTCTGGTCTTGCACATGGCTCCAGACAGCTCCGTTCTGAATCTGAGTGGAGATCAAACCTTCGCAGTGAAGAAGAAAAACCCACCCTGTCTGATGTGCTCGTCTCTCCGGAGACGCTTTGAAATGATTGGATGAGCAGCGGGATGTCTCGCGAGGTGGAGAATCATTATTGGGTGCAGGTGCAATATGGAAAGATATTATGCTAATATGCCTTTTGTCTGACATAGTAGTTTGCGTACAATTGCACATAAATTATATTTATGGATTCTGTACAAATGTCCTTAACATATACTCCTTCTTAGATGCATACAAACAGTGTATTTTACTGTATGTGTAATTTGAAAAATAGACTGTTGTTTAATGTAATCATATCAAGGTGTGATGCAGTAGTGCAGTAAATAAAGACTATTTATAAGGGGAAAAGTATGTGTATTATGAAACAGTCTGACCAAATTTTAAGTAGACGCTTCTTGTGCAGTTTGGTGCTTCTAATCAAGCGGCAAGGGTCTGTGCCTTTATTTTGCTTTTCACCGTTTTTGTTATCAGAAGGTTGTCGTTGAATAAGGATAAAAAAAAATGTCAAGGTACTCTCGAGCGAGGCGCGTGACAGGAGATTTAAAAAAATAAAAAATAAAAAGAAGCTTTTTTTTTTCCTTTCTTTCTTTGCTCCGTCAGTTCTGCTCTGACGGACGGACGCGGCTTGATTTCACGTGAAACAATCTTAAAAAAAATGTTTCTTATGTTGCATTTTTTCTTAATGTTGTGGTTTTTATCTTGGTAAAAATGCATGGGATTTGCTATTGCACAAAAATAGAGGAAGTTAATATGTAATTATGAATACTGTAAGATGTATTTATATATTAGAACGTGAGCACTTATTGATACTGGTAAATATTTGACTACTATTTATATGGTATATCTGTACTTATGCAGCAGTGATGCAGTTATGCAGTGAGCCACGCTGGCATTGCTTTTGATCTCATGTATTTGCTTTGATTAAACAGCTTTTTATTTCTTTTCTCTCTCTTATACAGATGACCATAAGCATTTTATGAGTTTTTACGATGCACTTTCATCCTTTTTTCATCTTCTGATGTTTAACTGACTCGGTCAGTGGAAAACAGGGGGGGCGGGGGAGTAAAAACGTGTTATGTTCTCTTGTGGTTTTTGAAACATTCCAGTCGTTTCTTTCTTTTTCACGTGTTCTCATTTTTTCGTGAAACATGTTGCACACAAATTCAAGGGGCTACGATGATCAGTCGATGGTGTGTTTTCTTGCATTTAAACTGGATAAATCAATATCACTTACTGTAAGTTATCCTAAAAGTAATGATGTTAACGGCGTGAGTTGGTTGACTATTACTGTGCTTCAGCTCAAAGTGTAAAGTAATCATTCAACCGATGCATTACTTCTTCTTCTCTGTATATATACGTGTATTTTTATGATTTAAACTATTTTTGCAGTGTTTGAATTCTGAAAAACTTTTTACGCAGATTGTTTATCGCCTCTTTCAGAGGGGAAATGTCTGCAGTTTGACGTAACAGAGGTTTAAACGAGGGGCGGAGAAACGGCGCGGTGTTGATCGCTGACATCACCGTGTCTCATCTTTTAAAAAACACAAAGAAAGAAAACAAGTGTATTCACATCTTCGAGTGGTTCTGTTGCCAGGTTGAGAACGGATTTCGACGTCAGAAGACAAAACACTTTGTTCACTCATGTTTACATAAAGAAATTTTAAAGGTGCACTGCTTTAATTTTTCCCTTTTTTTTTTCTGGAGATGTATGTAGCTTTTGATTTCTGTACTTTTATTTGTCGTGGTTAAACGGTGCAGAATGCTCATAAAATGTGAAGGGAAACGTGAAGCCTTTCGATTTTTTGCTTTTTGCATACAGTATGTATTCAGATTGTGTTCTGTTTCTATTGTGTATTCATATTTACTGAACTGCATTGTGCCTCTCATGTCTATGAAATTCCCTGTAAAACACACAGAGGACGAATCATTTTACCTCTCAGCTAAGTTTTTTTGTTTCTTTGAGGGGGGAAACCTCAGTAGCCAATCCGTTTGTTCAGCTATTTGCATCAGATCTGGTTAGTCAGGACGGAGTGCCTCTTTTATGCTATTGGGGACTTTATTGTTTTGGTGCTCTACTTTTTCAGATTAAATTCAAAAAATTGTTTTAAAAGAATATACTTCTAACCCAAGGATGTGTGTGTCGCAGACTTATTTCATGTTTTTGATTATCCAAAATGGCATCCTTTTTTCCCACCTGCGTAATTCACGGCTGTTTAAATTAAGAGCGCACGAGGTTTTCAGATGAGATCATTCACGTTTTATCTGGAGGGGGGGGAGAGAAAAAAACCCACAACCTTCCAGAGTGAAAAATTGGAGAGACTCCTACCAGTGACATCCTCTGGTGGAAAATTATTACTGCAGTCATAACGTGGAACAAGAAAAATAAATGAATGCTTCCAAAAATAGTTCTCACCTTGTGGATAATGTATTCAAACGTCTCTAGGTTGCATCAAATTCAGCAAAAAAAGCTCCGCTGCACACAACCGTGCACTCGCTGCTCTGCACTGTGAGTAAATACTGCATGTGTTAAGCATATATTAAGCCGGGAAATGACTGTGATCTTACAGCATATTATCTTCTCTGGGTCGGGGAGGAAGGCCTGTTCTAATTCTGGCCAATCAGAGAGACAGTTCATTTTTTCCCCCTCTCCTGCTCGGCGACTCGGCCTGTCAGGCCCATTTGTTAGAATAATTACATGGCTGTTAACAGCATCTCAGCTTAAAATAAAATTAGTGCTGCACTGGTGTAAAAGCAGCAGAGGTATCACATAAAATGGCCGCTGGAGACAACCTTTCTTTTAATGATGAAGCGTACTCACACTCTCTGAGGTACAAATCCTTCTTAGATTACAATCAGAGGAGGTTGTTGTTTGTGAGCGCGGCGTCGTGGACGGACAGAGACACACAGTCCCTCTTGTCCTCCCTCTCTCTGCTCAGAGTGAGCTGTGCTCCTCTGGTTTATTTTGAGGTGGTCTTATCACAGCTGTTGTATCTGTGGTGGCAGCCTGTCCAAGCCCCTCGACACTCTTCCCTTTCCCACTCTGGCCCTTGGTCCTGGTAAGACCCTGTTTTTGCTCGTTACCCTGCTTCTTCGGGGACATTAACACCTATAAAAGCGTAAATATACTCTTAGATTCTGTGTTTGAGAGGCTTTCCAAACCTCTTCTTACTCTTAAACTGTTTGTTTGAATGTGAATGCTTTTGTTGGAAATGAGGAGTTAAATCAGTTGAGGTTTGCCTGTTTCACTTGTTAACAGAACCGGAAGAGATTCATCTTGTTTTGGACACCTCTTCTTTTTAATTTACTTCTCTGATTGTGCACAACCACTGTGCCTTTTTTTTTTCCTACAGTCATTTGTTTATCAGCTGAGTTTGAACCGCCTCCTTTAAAAACATTGAATCTAGATGTGGTCGCTTATGTAACGCGGATATTTATAATAGTTGGGAATGCGGCGTTTTGTACGCACAGCCACTGACATTGACATCAATAAGAATGGATTAGAAATAAATAAATATCTTGCCCATATTAAGAAGTTCCTAAAATAGCCTGTGGGGTCTGGAACAGGTGCCACGCGCTCCGCTTGTGAAAGCTCAGGCAGTGTGAAGGCTGCACTAATTTTATGCACGTAAACAGGCTCTCTGGCTGTGAGCCTCTCGAACAGCCACCGAGACAGCATGGGGCTTCATTTCAGTCACTGTGGTGCACTAATGTGCTTTGTTACCACTTTAATTAACTGGGGTTGAATCATCTTAAATCAAAAAAAAGGTCATATTTTTCCTGAATGTTCCTAAGATTACAGCATAATCTGCACGTCAAAGACCAAGAAAATATCGTATATGTGTGTGTAATGAGCTCCATCTGTATAGAATAGACAGCTGTTTTTACTTAAGTAATCGTTTAGTGTGAAAAATATCAGAAAACAGTGAGTAATACTTGTTATAAAATCCAACGTGCCGTCTTTAAATGCCTTATATTTTAGTTCTTAACCTGAATATTTAATTTAAGACGAGATTTAATCCTCACATGAGAAGCTGAAACCAGCAAATTGTTCGCCTGAAAAATTGACTAAAATCATTAATTGATTAGTAAAAAGACATAAAAAGCCACGTTGGACTTAATTCAAACCGTCAAAAACACGACAAACCCCACTCTGAACGGAAACTATCGTTACAGAAATGCAGAGCAGGAGGAGAATATTACAAACACCGTGTGCTTGACGACAGAACTGAGCGCTAACGTTAGCAACAAACGGTGCAAAACATGAACCTGAACAGAGTCGGTCTGAACTACTGCGCTTTAACGTCAGTCAAAATGGTGGAACACAGAGAGCCTCATGTTTTCCGAGGTGGTACACCTAATGTTCGTAGCCGTAAAAGTACAGGTGTAAATACTGAAATTAATAATGGCTGCTTTCCATTTAGCTGTTTCAGTTTCAGGGTCGTGCTGTTGTGCTCACTGGGAGACCTGAGTGGAACACAGCCATTGTTAATGTTATGAGTCACACCTGTACTTTTCCTAAAAATATCTGCAGTGAAAAGGCCTGTTGAGAAGCTCGTTCATATAACCAGAGATTGTGAATCAGCCAAACAGCGTTGGAGCTACCGGGAAAAAAACAACAGAAACAAAAAACAGAACACGGCTCAGGTCTAATCCGAGTCTCCAAAAGCCCTGAGACCCCGAATGTAATTGATTTAGGAGAATTCTCCGAAGCTGTTTCGCTGTGAAGCTCCAGAAATGTTTTGTTGACTACAAAACTTCACCTGACCTTTTCATCAGCACGAGGGTGAGCAGATAATGACCGAGTTGTCAAGTATCATTCTCATCTTGAAAAAGTAAGACACACTAATAAACAGTTTGAAGATGAAATTGATTTAGTTATTACAAATAACTGAAAATCAGTCAAAATGATTCACAGCGTGGAGAGAAGTGACTTTCAGGCTCGGCTGCTCATAAAACAGAGGGAACATGAGGTCAACAGGTCAGAGTTGATCATGAGAGACTAATCCTTTGCACAACAATGCCAGGAGGAGATGAATATCGCTTGTCTTCCTCCACTTCGTCACAGAAAAACCAGCTGTTTCCCTCTCAGTACCAGCTCAGAATAATGGAGGCCTGTCAGATGAGCAGCCCTGCACCCGTGGGTCCGGAGGCGCCGCCAGCCGAGGGTCAGCACATTGACCTGACAGAGGACCTGGCCCAGCAGCTGGAGGACATCATTAGCACCTACCAGGCCGAGATTCCCGCTGAGCCAGAGGACGGCGAGGAGGTCACAGCCGTCAAGGAGGCGGATGCCCGCAAGGACCAGAAACTGGAGAAGAAGATGCTGAAAAATCTAGGTGTTCTGTGTTTTTTTCTCTCTCAGAATGTTTTATTGATTTTAGCAGAGGTGGGTTTCCATTCAGCTCGGTCAGCAGAAGTCCAAGTTGTACTGAAACTGATAGGTGTGTAAGCGGAGCTGCTATGCGTGTAAGTGCATCCATCCGCAACAGACGAGCAGGTAAAATAGTATTTCCTCATGCTGTTTATAGTTGGCTTCAGTTGACTCACATGGGGAGACAGACTTCTTGTAAACATGGACGGTTACTGCTCTGAAACGAAGCTCAAACTTTGACCTGACTGTCATCTGATGGTTCTCTGTGGCTGTTCAGGGAAGGAGGCCATGCTGCTGATGCAAAGTCTGAACAAGCTCAACACTCCAGAGCAGAAACTGGAAGCCATCATCAAGAAGCACGCTGAGCTGGTGAGTCGAGCCTCGTAGAGAAGAAGAGGTGGTGTGTATCTTTACTCTTTAGGGGCAATGTGGTGGATTTTTCTTGTGTGTCCTCGCAGTTGGAGGAGCATCGCAGCGATCAGAAGCAGCTGAAGGTCCTGCAGAAGAAGCTGCTCCAGGTGATGAAGGAGAAGGACCAGCTGCAGAGCGAGCACAGCCGGGCCGTGCTGGCTCGCAGCAAACTGGAGGGGCTCTGCCGAGAGCTGCAGCGGCACAACAAGACCTTAAAGGTACTTCAAGCTCCCATCATGCCTCCTCTCTGCGCGGCGGGGGAAGTACGTAATCGAGTCTGAGCCACTGAAAAGGGCCATTTGCTGTTATTTGCTTGTTGGTGCCGGGTGCCATATGTCGTGTTCTTCGACAGGAGGTGACATCAGCTGGCACCAAAGATCAGACATGATGTCAAAGCTCCTGATTTGACCTGAAACTGCCGCACCCACAAGTCATGGTGTGAAGCCAAGTGTTGGTCACACCAGCAAAGAAAAGAGCCTGCAGTCTTAAAATGCAGCAAATCAGCCCGATTATTGGGCAAATGTAAATGAAAATGAATATATAACATAATTTGAATGTAGAACAGTCTTGATTTCGCATATTTTACTCTAAGATGTACAAATAATTAAGTAAGTAAACATTTTAGAGAGACATAAAGGGAAATTTAATGGCTAAATAAAGGTTTTGATGTGGCGATATATTCTAATGCTTAGGAGTTTGAGGCAAAGGCGGTGTTGAAAAGTGACGCGGACATAAGTGGTAAGATAATGTGACTGACAACCAACAGTAGGTACAGGAAACATGTTACAAGTGGGTCTTATGAAATGAAGTCATTTGAGGACATTTCAAACACATTTCAAAGCAAATGATTCTAGTGGATGTTCACATTAACCAGTCTAAACCAGCACAGGGCGTTGAAAAGTGATGGTGACAGGACTCAGACCGATATTAGGCAACATACGATATTGTATGATTAACACATTGTGCTGTTAAAAAGGGATGGGGACAAAACTGGTGAAAGATAATGGTCTCTAATCTTTTGGTGTTGGACGGTTAAAGAGACCACCTTTGCTTTTTTATTATATTGTAAAATACATTTTTCACCATTTCCCAACATTTTAAAAGACAAAACAATCACTGGAGAAATAATCTGCACTGCAATGATCATTCATTTACGCTCTTATAAGATCATACTCGACAGTAGTTAATCAGTCGTGAGGCTGCTGTTGTGAAACCAAAAAAAAACAGGCTCAGTTCAGCTGAATCCATTGATGGTATAATATCTTATTTCAAAGACAATGCTGACGTGCCTTTAACCTGCGTTCTTTCTTAAGTCCAACAGGGCCAGAAACACGTGAGCTTGTATGTAAGCTTATTACAAAATGACCCGACTTCTTACATCAACAACAGTTTGGTGATCGAGACCATGAACTCATTTACAATGTCAAGTCCTCTCTGATACAGCGTGATGTTCAGTTTGATAATTAGGGTCCCATTTAGAGTAAAACTGACGATAAACCAGGGTTTGCTGCTGCCTTGGCTTTGACATTTCACTACCGCACCTTGGCTTTGACATTTCACTACCGCAACGGATCCTCAGGTTCTCAGTTAGATACACTTTGTACAAATACGGTCACCCCTGGCTTAAAAAAAAATAGATGGCGTCAGCTGTAAAGGCTTCAAAACGGTCGTCTACAAAGCAATCGGTGACGTCAGAGTGGGTTGACACTTCAAAGGATAAGCTAAATGTGCCCCCAGCTCTATGTCACTGTGCTAATTGCGAATGTGTCACATGCAAGCGCTCACATCCGTCCCTGACATTGCAGGAAGAGACCCTGCAGAGGTGCAGAGAGGACGACCTGAAGAGGAAAGAGATCACCACCCACTTCCAGGGGACGCTGAGCGACATCCAGGCCCAGATCGAGGAGCACAGCACCCGCAACACCAAGCTGTGCCAGGAGAACAGCGCCCTGGCAGAGAAACTGAAGGGGCTCATTTCGCAGTACGACCAGCGAGAGGCGGTATTGATCCTGACACGTACACATGGGTTCAAAACAGAGTCACGCAGAGTTTAAAAAGTGAATCCATAAAGCCCAATCTACATGCAACCCTGCCTGACCATAACCTGAGCTGCACCTCACACATCGGGGCCTCTGCGCCAGTTTCAAACCTGTGAATTATTATCACATTTCACCGAGGTTCTTCCATTTATTAGCTGCAGTATTTCAGTTTTTATGCGGCCAAAAAAGCTCCCCGAGCAAGAAATGAAACAGCCGTCCGCGTGAAGACGACTCATAAATCCCCCTGATTGTCTTCCAGAACCTGGAGAAGGTCTTCAAACACAGAGACCTGAAAGAAAAGCTGCTGGAGACCAAACTCACGCAGGCCAACGTGCTGCTGAAGGAGGCCGAGGAGAAGCACAAGCTGGAGAGGGAGCTTGTACGTCCTGTGTATCAGATTTGTCGAGACCAAACACATTTGCAATTCTAATCCCCCTAATGCTCATTTTCATGCGACATTTTAATATTCCGCAGATGCTAAAACAGGCGACGGAGTATAAATTGAAAGTGAAGGTCATGAAGGAGCAGGAAATCGATATGAGGACCCAGGTAGTGTAACACGGCATCATGGGAAGTATTGGCTTGTTGTTCCTTCTCTCTCTGGATGCTCGTATAATGTTTTTCCTCTCCGTTTCCCCTCAGCTCGATATGTACTCCAAGAAGTTTGATGAATTCCAGGGCACGGTATCAAAGAGTAACAGCGTCTACAGCGGCTTCAAACAGGACATGGATAAAGTGAGAGCGCATTCGCGGAATATTTGAAGTCAGCTTCATCATACCGGTTATATTATTTGAGTAAAAAATACAATAGAAACTGGGATAAGAGCAAAAAGAAGATCCCATGAGATTTACACTAACACTCAAACTGTATAATCCTATTTTTAGAAGTTGCTTTGAGTGTGTAACGTGGTTCTTGTTGTCGTCGTGTAGATGGCCAAGAAAATGAGAAAGCTGGAGAAGGAGTGCCAGTCATGGAAGAGTCGCTTTGATGGCTGCAACAAGAGCCTCCTCGACATGGTGTCGGACGTAAGGGACATTTTCTTCAGCTCAGAACGCAACATTTGGTTGCTCGGCATCGATGTAAAACCCACCAGAAACTCATCGCTATGTTTTCTGTGCATTCTCATCCTCTACAGAAAGCCATCAAGGAGAAGGAGTTTGAGCTCGTCACCATCAAGAACCAGAAGCTTGAGAATCTGTGCAGGGCTTTGCAAGAGGAGAGGAAGAGTCTTTACGACAAGGTGCAGGGAGCTGGAGGCAAGCCGGACAGTAAGAC
Source organism: Lagodon rhomboides (assembly GCA_039737535.1). Classification (NCBI taxonomy): domain Eukaryota; kingdom Metazoa; phylum Chordata; class Actinopteri; order Spariformes; family Sparidae; genus Lagodon; species Lagodon rhomboides. Next base: position 22,655,368 of record CM077801.1, on the reverse strand, counting down.
CAGCGAACCGACGGAGAAGGAGGAGCCTGAGGTGCTGGAGACCCCTGAAGTGCCTAAAGACGATCACCCCGTCCAGAGTACCACGACCCCCGCCGCCACACCAACGATCGAAACTCCACTGGCCAAGGAACTGGCCAAACTGAAGTCTGAGCAGGCCCGTCTGCAGGAGATCGTCGGTTCTTTCACAGTCTCCCACGTTATACCCACGGAAACAGACGTTAGCCAATCACAAGAACTCTCTGAGGCCGCCCAGGAGCCAGAGGAGAGCCACATACAGGAGAGCAACGGCGAACACCTCCAAGAAGTCCAGGAGGACGGAGACCAAGAACAGAGAGATCTGGAAATGCAGTCTGTTGATTAACGCAGCCACTACTGTGGAGAATTGTACCTGGTTCATGTGAGATTCATAGCAATAAAAAGAAAAATGCTGGCTTTATCTTCAGTGTCTGACCCTGATGTGTCGATGTTTCAGAGATCAGCAGATCAGAATAGTGTCAGAAGTATTCACTCAGTAAAGAAGATCTAAACGAATGAATGATACGCCACACACATCGCTCTGAGAAAGAGGATCAGCGTCCTGTTACCATGAAAAACACGTAGAATGTAGGAGGTTGTGCTCATGATTCACGCAAGGCATCTCGGGTGGCTCAGAAATAAAGCTGACAGCATTGCAAGCTGTTCCGCTGAATGTTTACTGAGACAATGAAGCATTTTGAAATCTGTGAATCCGTCCGGCTCCTTCTCCATAGAAACAGGCACCTGAGGCTCGTGGATAATTGCCGTATTTAGAACGAACCTCAATTAGACAAACTGATGGATGAAACAGAGTGTCACTAGATTAAATAACACTGAGAATATGATTTAAACAGTCTAAATGTAATACTGATCCTTCTCTATGATCTACATAAGCATAACAGATCAGCGAGAGGGTTTTTCTATTTATGCATCACAACAACAGGGCTGATTTCTACTTATCCAAGTTGGATAAGTAACAAAATAAAACCATTTTTTATGCTGAGGACAAAATTGAGGATTTTCAATCTGAGATAACGCAACTCAAAGGTCATTTCCTCACACCTGACAAATTATACAACCAATTGTTTATTCCCCACTGGCCCAGACTGGACTCGGCGAGAAATCAGAGTATGTTTCACCCCGGTGTACTGATAAGAAGTTGCACAACTCATGTTACGATCACACGTCCGCATTTAAACCTAAAATGGCTGCGGGAGCCGACCCGGCTGCAGCCTCTTGTGTGAACGCTCTCACGGCTTTCGTTGAAAGAGGCAAAGCTTTACTGGAACGAGCCGAGACGGAGAGCCGGGAAGGTAGGCAGCACTTTGTGCAGCGTGTAAAAATAGACTCTGTGACCTACAGCTGGTAGGCGATTTATGGACGAGGCCGGGGTCTGGTCAGCAGGAGGCCTGTCAATCATTGGACATAAAGAATAAACTCAGAGAGACTGTTACACACTAACTTCATTTACCTTTGCTTATGCAGACTCTCTCCAGGACTTCATCAGGCAGAAAATCCGCGTCGAGCAGAAACAGTCACTGCTGGGTCTGATTGAAGCTGCTGCAGATCTGTACAGAAGGTTACGAGCACTAACCACATTATATAAGCAGCCTCTGCAACTATGAGACATCTAAATTATAAAAATATAATCATGAGCAAATGTATCGTAAAGCACCACAGATTATGTAGAAATGAGTTTGTTTGCTCTCATTTCTTCTGATTTCAGTCTGTCTGTTAAGAAGAAAGCGGACGCAGAGCACCTGTGGAGAGTAAACAATCAGTAAGAGTTAATTTTTTTCACACCTTACATGATATTTTTGCACACGACATACGCCCTCGTTCCAGCTTCTCAAGTGTAATCATTTGCTCAGGAGGTTATGTTTTCACCCGTGTCTGTGCATTGGTACGTCTGTGACAAAGATTACTGATCGGATTTCCAGGAAACATGGACGGAGCAGTAGACCCCCTTAACTTTTGGTGTAGCTCTAGAAAAAGGGGCCTATCCAGGAACTTTTTCTCACTTTTTTTGACATTTTTGTGCATGAAAGTGAAAAAACAATCAGGTGTATTTTAGGTGGCTTGTATCTATGAGAGATTATGTATAGATGCAGATGCTACATCTGTTGAACTTTCATCTGTGATATTGGATTAGGCATGATTGAATTAAAAGGGACCGTTGGGCCTATAGCGGAGGTATATGCTCTACTGAGTGCCATGATGGTTTTGATTAGGTTTTGGACTATTTAGAGACATCAACTTGAGCTTTAGGACATTTTTCATGCTTAGACAATTAGTTGAATAATTGAAAAAAACAATAAGTAGATGAATCAATAATGAAATCAATTGTTAGATGCAGCCCTCGCCTACAAATCTTGTTCCCCGATGTAAGAAAACAAAACATTGTGATACAAAAATGATCAGTAAACACTTTGCTGTCTGACTTCTCCAGCTGTGCTGCTTTACGGGCCGTGCTGCTGGACTTTAAACAACTAGAAGTGAGTCGCAGACATGACAGATATTTGCACAAACATTCTTGTGCGAGCGGCGTGTTTCTTTTACCGACTGTGCTCGATGTAACGCAGGTGCGGTGGGATTCCTTTCTGCAGCGTTTGGATGATGAGTTACAACTGAGCGCTAAAACCCCGCATGAAGACCATCAGTCAAAATGCGTCTCACCAGATACATCTCTCATCAATGCCAGAACAGGAGAGTAGGTTTGATTTATTTCTTTGTGAGCAGCTGTACTTGATAAGAAATTGAGCGAGAAAACAAATTGTGCTCTTTATTTCATTTTCTGATTAAACCTTTTTTCTGATGTATTGCCTGTCTCTCACGTCATTAGCTTGCTGTTTCTGTGTGTTGTGCAGAGAAGTGAGGTTAGAGAAATATCTTGGGAAAGGTAAGAAGATCCTGTTGGTGTTGATCCGCCAGTTCTCCTGTCTGCTCTGCCGTCTCCATCTTAAAGATCTGGAGAAGAATCAGGTAAAGACACGCGCTGTTCACTGCGGCTTCAACAGCCAGAGAGTGAACATCAGAGACCAAAATCTCAATAATCAACTTTCAACTCCAATATCTGGCACAGCTACCTTTGGATGTAATCATTTGCCTTTTAAATCCTGCATGTTCTCACCCACACATGACTATTATTATCCTCATTATCATCCTCTGTGTGTGACATTATTGCTCAGAGGTCCCTGGACGCACATTCAATCGAAGCGGTGGTCGTTTCATTCGGCTGTCAGGAGGGAGCTTTACACTGGCTGCAGGAGACTGGCTGCCGATACGACATGCTGCTGGACCCTGAGAGGAAGGTCAGAGGTCGACGTTTTACACAACAATAATACAGAAAACACACTTCACGTTCTTTCTGATGGTAAGTTAGCCGCTAACTCTGTTGGGTGGTCGCAGATGTACGCAGCATTCGGCCTGGGAGCGTCTCTAAGGAAAGTGTTGAACTTCAGTAACATGCTGCTGTACGGCGAGTACGTGGCGGACAACATGGAGTTTCCGCGAGAGCTTCCATCGATTCAAGACGACATGTTTCAGGTACAATGATGCACGAAGCTCCATCTTACGAAAATGAATGAAATTATTCACAATAAAATATTTAATTCTTGACTTTTCACCATTTGGATTTTTACACGGAAGGTTTATTAAGATTCATTTACATTTTAGATGTTTTTTTCCTCTCTGTTTTTTTTTTTTAGCTGGGAGGCGACTTTGTTTTGGGCGAACATGGGAGGGTGCTGTTCTCTCACTGCTGTCAGAGCCCCATAGACAGACCCTCAGTGGAGGTCATCTTATCTGCACTGAGAAGATGAAACTGTAAACTGATATGAACAACTGAAAATTGAATAAAAGACATTTATGCCTTCAGAGATTCTGTATAATATGTAACATTTCCACAATAAAATGCTAAAAATGCCTTGTTGAGTTCATTGTCCCAAAAGCATCCCACGACTACGTGTGTGGGTGTACATTAACAGGTGCACAAAGCATGTCACGCTGCTTAAACTCCACCAAAGAGCACAAAATTCTCAGAAAAGCACATGACAGAAAGGAAACTCTTAATGTATATGATGTTCTTGTATGGAACTCATTAACTTGGATTAGAGTATGTCTCGTTTCTCTGAAATGCTCCATTTTGGTTAATCTTTACATTAAACTGTCTACAGAAAAGTGTGTACAGGCACCTGTTTAGTGAAATTAATCATGAAAAACAGCAAACACATAATTTATAATATCAATTTGATAAGGCCGTTTATCTCAGACAAACTGAAACATACAAAGCAACCTATGCTCATTTGCTTCCTGTCTGTTTCCAGCCTCTGTTGCCAGTTTGAATATACAGTACATGTATAAAATTAATCATAGCTTGCAGAATTCCTCGAAAAGATGACCAGTAAACTGGGGCAGAAAGGAGGGAGGACTTTGATAACTGCCCCCCTCTTGTCTCTTTAAAAACACACCTCCCCGAGACATTCTCAGAAAGTGTTCTGACAGACAAAGCATCGTATGCGAGACGTCAGATAACCAGCAGATATGGCAAACGTAGACAAACTCATGGAGCACATAGGAGATTTTGGGCCTTTCCAGAAGAAGGTTGTCACGCTATGTGCATTACCGTTGATGCTGTTTGCTTTTGTACTTGTCGGGGTGGTTTTCTTAGGGCACACTCCGGATCACTGGTGCTGGACACCCGAATCTGAGCGCCTCCAGGAGGAATGTAGCTGGACGGACCTCGAGGTGCGGCAGGTCACCGTTCCCCGCTCTGAACAGTCGGGATCATTCAGCCGCTGTGAGAGGTTTGACGTAGACTGGAGCAAAAGCCACGACAAATGCAACGAGCTTGACTGGCTGCTGACTTCTAATGAGACCCAGTTGGCGGCTTGTGACAGCAGATGGGTGTTTGATAAAAGCCACAGCACTATTGTTTCTGAGGTAGGTGCTTATTCTCTCTCTTGTCATATTACGAATCATCTGAGATTAGCTTTGGTTTTGGATGAAATGTCATGTCACATTTGTCCCTCCTAGTTCTCGTTGGTCTGTGAGAGATCCTGGCTTGCTGATCTGAATCAAGTTTTCCTGGCATGTGGATTTTTTGTTGGATCTTTCGTCACTGGCTACATGGCTGACAGGTCTGTTATGCACTGTTCAGTCTCAACTGCCCCCTCACAATCAGCTTTCTAATTACTTTAAAGACTAATAATATTTGATATTTTTCCAGGTTTGGGAGAAAGCCATGTTTCATCGCATTGATGGTTGGCCTTGGTATCTCAGGTGTCGGGGTCATGCTGTCACCTTGGTACCCGCTGCTGCTTGCTTTTCGATTCCTACAAGGGTTTTGCGGAAAGGGAGCATGGACGGCCAGCTATGTCCTCAGTAAGTTCATACACTGGAGCTCATCTAAAGGACTAGTATAACCTAGAGACCTCAAGTAATTTGTAACTATTGTGGAGGAGTTGTGCTCTTAAATCCCTTGTGAATCTGCCATGTCAGTAATTCAGTAAATTTTAGTTGAGGACATAAATCTAATTCTGTGCATGATTCTAATATTTTACAACTTGTGTCTTTGCTTTGACGAATAAATACATGTGTAAGGGGTAAATCTGTCCGCAACAACACCATCTCTTTTTGTTGTAGTGATTGAGTTCTTCGGCTCAGACAACAGGAAACTTGTGTCCACGGTGAGTCGGACTTTCTACTCCATTGGCATGGTCATCCTTCCGGGCCTGGCTTACTTCCTGTCCTCCTGGAGGACCCTGCAGCTGGTCATGAGTCTGCCCTGCATCCTGTTTATCTCATACCACTGGTACACAAACATGGTTCGCTTCGTATATGCCGTGTAGCTCTGATATCAACATTGAATCCAATGCAGACGTGTGTTTGTTTTGAAGGATTGTTCCAGAATCGCCACGCTGGCTCTTCTCACAAAAAAGAAGTACAGACGCCATGAGGGTTGCTGCGGATATTGCAAAATGCAACGGCAGATCTTTACCACATGATCTTCCAGAGGTGTGACAACATTTAAAAAAAACAAACTGCTTCTGCTTCTGCTAACTGTGCTGAATAAAATGATAATCTAGAAATCTGATTTACCAAATCTGATTAACTGTTTGATATAATATTTTCCAGATTATTCTTTTCGAGGAAAAGAAAGAAGTGAATCAAGTTTCCCTGATGGATTTGTTTCGGACACCAAATATAAGAAAAAACACACTAATTTTAATTTATGCCTGGTAAGTCTCGTTGTTCTTTGTCATTTTTCCTACTACACGATACAATAAAATACTGCCTTGATCGTGTCCCTGAAGGATGTGCAAATAATATACTATTTAACATTTCTTTTATCCAGGTTTACAAGTGCTGTCGTGTTTCAAGGCCTGGTCCTGCGGCTGGGAATCACAGGCAATAACCTCTACTTGGACTTCTTTCTCTCTGCTGTGGTTGAGCTTCCCACTGGCCTGATCTTCTACCTGCTGGTCGACAGATTCGGCCGACGCTCCCTCATGGCCGTTTCCAACTTCACCGGTGGCGTTGCCTGCCTCATAGTCCCCTTCATCCCCATGGGTAAGCACAGCTGACTGAGGCACCAGAAGTTGCTGGTTACATCCAAGTTCTTGCTTGGTAAAGTTATGATGCTTCCATCTGCATCCCATATATTTCACAAAACCACCTAATCAGTCAGTCAGACTTCAGGACTGTTCACTCCACTGAGACGGCCCTCCTCACGTTGACTGAGTCACTCGGTGCCACCAGAGCCTCGTCCCGCTCATCAGTCCTCATTCTCCTCGACTTATCTTCTGCGCTTGACACAGTCAACCACCAAATCCTCCTCCCCACTCGGCTGAACTTGGCATCGCTGACTCTGCTCTAACCTGGTTCACATCATACCTGACAAATCGCACCTTTCAGGTGACATGGAATGGCTCCTTGTCCAAACCCTGCTTTCTGGAAACTGGTGTCCCTCATTAGGACCACTTCTGTTTTCACTATACACTAGATCTCTAGGGTCTGCAATCACATTGCATGGATTCTCTTACCACTGTTATGCAGACGACACCCAACTGTTCCTCTCTTTCCCCCTAATCCTCCGATATCCACGTTGCAATGCGCATCTAGGAATGTCTGGCAGACATCGCCGCTTGGACAGCTGTGCATCACCTCAAGCTCAACCTTAGTAAAACTGAACTCCTTTTCATCCTTTGGGAAAGACTATCGCCTTCGTTGACTGTGAGGAACCTGGGCCCAATCCTCGACGACGGACTGTCCTGTGCCTCCAACATCACTGCTGTGGCCCGATACTGCAGATTTGTCTTTCCTCACAAAGGACGCAATGCAACTCCTGGTCCAAGCGCTGGTCATCTCCCGCCTGGACTACTGCAACTCACTCTTGGCTGGACTCCCAGCCTCTGTGACTAAACCGTTGCAGCGTATCCAGAACGCTGCAGCGTGCCTCATTTTCAGTCTACCCAAATTCTCCCATGAGACCCCCCTCCTCCGTGACCTCCACTGACTTCCTGTTGTGGCCCGCATCCGATTCAAGATGATGGTGCTGGCCTTCAAGGCCATCAGTGGAACTGCACCCGTCTACCTCCAAACACTGGTCAGACCACACGCCCCAGCGTGAGCACTTTGCTCTACTACATCAGCTGGCCGGCTGGTACAGCCATCGCTGAGAACAAACAAAGTTTGCTAGTGAAGTCGCGACTCTTCTCTGTTCTGGCGCCTCAGTGGTGGAACAAACTCCTGACCGATGTCAGGACAGCAGAATCACTCGCCATCTTCTGCAAAAGACTCAGGACTCATTTGTTCAGACTTCACCTCAACCCCGCATAGCATGACGGTGATATGTTGTGGCTTCTTTCTTGTGACAAATGTACTTATTTTAAGTTGCTTTGGTCAAAAGCGTCTGCTAAATACCCTAAATGTAAATGTGAATATCAATTATTTTGTTCTGTCTTCCCAACAGATTATGTCTGGCTGAAGAAGTCAGTCGTAATTATTGGGAGGCTTGCCGTTGTCATTGGAATTGAGACCCTGAACTTTGCCAACACAGAGATGTACCCAACAACTCTAAGGTTTGAATCCAATGACTGTTGGTCGACAAAGATTAGCTTTTGATAAATTGTGAATGTCTTACTTTATTGTGGTTTCATTTGCTGTTTGATGTCTCACAGAAATCTCGGTGTGTCGGTGTGTTCATCTGCCGCTGACTTCGGAGCAGTTGTAGCCCCATTTCTGCTCTACAGACTGGCCAGCATTTGGCAGGAGCTGCCTCTCTTGCTTTATGGTAAGTTATTAATCTTCCTGCCACGATGTTCTTCAAATACTCTTAGCTCTTTGAAACGGCACATAAGGAAAATTCAAACTCACCAACTTAAGTTAACATTTGTTTCAGGTGTGATGTCAGTGCTGTACAGTGTACTGGTGACAATGTTGCCTGAGATGAGCGGAGTTGTGCTGCCAGAGACCATCGAGGATGTGGAGCATCTAGGAGGGTGAATAGACTTTATTGAAAACACACTATTATGTATATTTACGTCTGTCATTATTAGTTGGCATTCTTTTTCAGAGTGCAACATTAAAAACAACAGCCCATGTTAAGGAACCATTGCTAAGCAGTGTCAAACTAAAACTGTTTGAGTATAATAGAAAAGACAAAGGTGAAGAAATTTAGCAGAAAATAATTTATGGCAGAACAGAAAGATGTCGAGACGCGAAGATGGTGAGAGTAGTGTGAGAAAAGGGGACAATCTTGATGTCTGAGAGGCAAAAATATACTTGTAAATGTAGGTTTACAAGCATTCAGATGTTCATGCTTTAGTTCTTAACGTGCCTTTCTTGTGTTTCAGCCGGAAAAACAAGTCAAAGGAAGCAGAGGGGAACAGCTTAATTGTATGACTGAAGCCATGAAGACCTGGAACATTGTTGGTGTATTTCCTACATATGTGCCGAGTTTACAATATGCTTGATGTCCCGTAGTGTCGTTATTAGATGTACAGCCAGCGCAAAGTACTGTGAAATGTACTATGGTGGTTGTTATTGCAGTATTGTGTTACATTGGATATTCTGAAGCTTTAAAAGGTGATAACGATATATTTTTTCACTATGAGGGGATGAAACCCAGGAGGTGTCAGGAAATCAAATCATGAAAGGATCCATATATTTGCAGCCTCACACCTCAACAGTGTTAATTTTCCACAGTGAAATGATGTTTATTTATACCCAGATTTTAATCTTACGTCACCTTGAGCTAATGGTTATTAAGGTAATGAAACTTACCATCACATGAAGACAGTGATGTTTTTGTTGAAAAGCAGTAGAACTACTGAATTCGGTCGCTTTGTCTTTGTTTGTATTATATTTATCTGTTGCCTATCAGGATAAACTTGTGAACTGATTTGATTGAATTTGAAAGGATGCTCTCTATGATGGGTGCTGCTGAAGCTAAAGTTATAATAGCCGTAATAAATCCGTGTTTCCAGGGAGGATTAAGGCAACCAACATAATTAAACCATGGCCCCTGAATTCAGATACTGTTTAAAAATGTGTTTCTTTTATATTAAAAAAGACAGATTATGTAACCTTGACAGATTTATGCTTTTTTCTACTTCATAAATGCAAATAAAAAGATTTTTACTGATGTCCTGTACCTGTTGCTCACATTGATCATTGTTTCATCTTCTCGTTTTCCAACATCCAGACAACAATACGCTCGATTGTTAAGTTGTTGTGTGTGTTTTTTGTATTTTTTTTAAATGCTATACTGTATATCTAATTAAGGGTTGGTTTTGTTGAGGCTTTTGTTCCATTGTGGGCTTCAGAGCAGCCAACAAAAGGTGCCCTACATACACATAGTGCTAACTGAATGGGGAAGACCATAAATTGTGTTGTAAATCACTGGTATGCATGAGAAGTGGGATCCCCTCAAGCGTAAATATCCGTGTCGCTGAGAAAAGGAGGATGGACTTCTCTCATGGCTCTGAGAATCCTGCACACTGTCAGCGTCACATGATGACTTCTGCAGCGAGGTTAAAAATGCGTGCAAAGAGGTGCACCAGCAAACAGTAGTGAGAAATCAAGATGTGCACCACGGCTCATGGAAATAATGTGTTAAGAGCTCAAGAGAAAACGACAGATTAAATTTGGTGGCGGACTATAAAGAGGTGAATCGTTTGCCTGTGACAGATATATGATTAGGAAACTGTTCGCCTCGCATAACAAAGAGCCACTGACCCGTTAAATGAGGGCAGCGGGATGTGGGGGCTTCGAGAGGGGACGTGGATGTGGGGATGAAGTAGGCAATTATGTTTAAAAACTCACCGCTACAGCACAATGAGGTTAGAACTAATGGGGAATAGATTGAAGGAGGGGTGGGGTCCGAACAGAAAAAACAACACCCAGGACAGATTAGAGCTTTATTCTTTCTGCCACAGGATATTTCTGCAGCAGCCACTCGAGTTAAAGTTAAAGTTTTGAGTTTAATCGGGAGGAAAAATGCCAGAAGAGGAGGAAAGAGAGCGATTAGCCAAAGTCATCAGACAGTGGAACAACAACAGACTGGACTTGTTTGAAATTAGCCAACCTGATGAGGTGAGTCATCCGAGAGAGCTCAGAAACCGTATGATGATTTGTCTGTTTGTGTTTGGGTTAGCGTTAATTCTCTGAACAACTTCCAACACCACAGTTTTAAGAGACATAGTGTCTTTAGATATAAAGACTGCAACCGTCAAAGTATACTTAACTGTTGTACTTTACTTTAGTATGAAGTAGTTTTGAAGTCATGGGATGCTACTTTAGTGTTTCCATCTTGTAAGATTTTAGATTTTTATTCCACCATGATCTTTTTTGCTGGTCTGCAAGTTATTCAATTTTATTCAGTTACTCATGTTTTATCTGATATCTTTCAACACTAAAGTATCTATTAGATTCATATACTATAATATTTATTATATCATAGAGATTGTTGACACATAGGAAAGACTTTCTGTTTCAGGTACTGAACTGTCTGATTCAGTGTTAATTTAAAGTCTGGTAGCAGTTTCTTCAAAGGGAAAACATTGAATTAGTTAAGTACGTATTGTGAGAGCATTGTGTGCTTGTTGTATCTTAAAGTCTGACTGAAATCACATTTAGTCATCAAAGATTATGTCAAAAAGATAATATCAGAAATGCTTATTGAAGGGGCGTGTCTGTCTGTGTTTGACAGCTGCTGGCATCACACTTTATGTAAGGACAGACAAAGTAAACAAATCTGCTCTACAGTCTATTTGTCATCAGCAAATATATAATAATTTGTCCGTTGTTAGTTGTAGTAAACTGTGTGTAGTGACACACAAGCGCGGTGAGTCTGAAAGGCACAGGCGAAAGCAAAGACGGCATATTGGGGGACAAAAACATCGTCTCTGATACGAGACTGCTGTGTGTTAGCGGCTAATGTTACTACACAGACACAAACAAACCGCTAGCCTGTGGCTACAGCCAGCTGCTAACGTCACCTCCCGGATATCAGGTTGGGCTTTCGGTCCCATAGATAAAGGGACATATTTCGAACTATTCGGTTTCAGACTAAAGGACCGTGGAAAATGCACAGTCTGTAACTATATTCAGTGTTACACAGCGGTGGACTAAGCTACATGTTAGCAGCTAACGCTACTTTGCACGTTAGGTCTCTCCGAGTCCTCGGTGATCTCATATGATTTTCAAATCAAGCTCTAAACATGAGCTGTAATGTTTTCTTACCTGGTCACTAGGAAATGAGCCATGTCAGCATCTGTTTTCAGTCCCAGTTCAAGCTGAAGCTGCCTCCATGAGTCGAACGTGTATCCGATGTTTATTCTGGTGCAGGCCTGGCTTTGGTCATAATTTCGTTTCGATTCTCGACTTGCTGCTGATAAAACCTTGGTTTTCTTCTTAGTATGACTTTTTAGTGGACTTTGTGTGGTGGTGGGTCGTTTTCTGGCCGTAGCAGAATCCATTACTACCCAAACACTAGTTTGGGTCCACCACGCTTGTCTTCTTCCTGTATCCAAGCCGTCGAGGACGCGCATTCAGCGTCATCTGACGTCACGTCCGCAGGACTGCGCGGGAAATTCGGACCACGAATTGCAGTACATGATGCAGCACACAGCCTGTTCAAGGCAACGGAGAGATACATGAGTGGGTGGGCTCATTCTTTTTGATTATGAACGCGTCCCAAGTCCCTTTAAAGACTTCCTTATAAACGCAAGATTGAATAGATTCTAACAGTTTTCTGTTTTTACGAACAGAACCTGGAGTTTCACGGCGTGATGCGCTTCTACTTTGAGGATCACGTCGGAGGAAACGTGGCCACAAAGTGCCTGCGCGTTTGCAGCAACTCTCCGACTCACGAGCTGATCGAAACCCTTTCAGAGAAGTTCAGGCCTGACATGAAGATGCTGACCACGAGTTATTGCCTGTATGAGATCCACGGCAATAAAGGTAGGAGCCTCCAGGTGAAAGGGTCATGTAGATTCTGAACCTGGCTGCTTCTTCTTCCAGACAATCAAGTGATTAATCAACAAAGTAGAGTTACAGTAGGTGGGTTTGTCACTGATTTCTGAATATGCTCTCACTATTTTCCTGTGTTTTCACTGTGGAATTAGAACGCAGAGTGGATCTAGACGAGAGGCCTCTGGTTGTGCAATTAAACTGGACAAAAGACAACAGAGAAGGACGTTTTGTGCTCAAGAGAGACAAGAAGTGTGTGGAGGTAACGCTCTGAGCATTTATCTGCAGTCGAGCAGCTTCGTTCTCTCCTCGCTCATGTACAATCTCACATCTATGCTCTCTTCATGTGCTCGACAATAAAGGAAAACTGTCACGAGAAGGAAAAAGGAGGCGTGATCCAAAACTTCAAGAGGACGCTGTCGAGGAAAGACAAGAAGAAAGAGAAGAACAAAGCGGCTGACAAGGTTTCAGAGGATGAGAATGGGTAAAACTGTTTCATTGTTCGCTATGAATGTTTGTTTTTTTCCAGACTGCTGGCTTCAGGCCTGTACAACCGTCAGAATAACATTCGCCCCTTTGAACAAACATCCAGGTCAACTGAGAAGCCACTGAACAACAACAGCATTTGTGTGTCTAACCGTGAGGCAGAGAAGCAACAGAGGCAGGCTGCCCCGGGTGAGTCATGTGCAAACTGTAGAGAACAGAAATAATAATGAACAGCACAGTCTACTGTATTAAATCACATACATAAATATATATAGAGGGCTGCAACTGATGATTATTATCTGACTGTTTAGTTGTTTAGTCTATAAAATGTCAAAAATGTGAATAACGCTACACATTTTCCCCAAAGGCCTCATCAAATTGCTTTTTTCCCCCCTAAATCCTCAAAACTTTACCATAAGGGATGTTGATGATTGATCAAGTAATCGCTTTTAAGAATTTAAAAGATCAGAGATGGGCACAAATACATCAGAAAGTATCAAGTTACAATTAGAAATATATTATCAAATATACAAAATACTGATTAAAAAAAGTATTTAACTCAAATAAATGTTAAAAAAAGATATTCTACACAAACTGATTACATTTAAGCAATTTATGGTTTAAATGTCTTATTTAGTTCATCATTCAAGTAACTTGGTGTTACAACTCCTGGTGACGCATATTCAAACACAGATCGAGTCAGATATTATTAATGATTAACCAATAATCGATTGTAAAAGCAGCCATTTATAAATAAAAGAAATTGCTTTAAATTTACTGTCATAATACATCTGACAGAAAATCAGAAAATCTTCACATTTAAGCTAGAAACAGAAATAATTGTGAATTTCACTTGAAAAATGAAAAATAGTTGGCAATTTTCTTAAGTAATCAACTGATTGATCAGCTCTAATCTGTTCTTCTAAAAGGTGTTGAAACGTGTTGGCTGCCAGTCATTGTTTTTCTGTTCCTCACATGACTTCTCCCACAGGAAGTCTTCCTCCTGACTTCTCTGATCAACCTGGATTACCGATTGGAATTAAATTCTGTGATAGCTGTGAGTATGAAGCTATTATTCTCTTCTAGCTTCAGTTGAAAGCTGACTGCCTCCCATCTCATAACGTCCTCCTGCCCCCTGCTGGTCTTCTTTCATTCTCAGCCGAGGAGGCCTTCCTGTCTGCAGTCATAAATTACACCAACAGCTCCACGGTTCATTTCAAGCTCTCACCTGCGTACATCCTCTACGCCGCGGGACGCTTTGCTCTACAACGCCATTACAGGCGAGGCTCTCCGCCCTCGGGGCAGACGCACGGCGTCACCTCCATCGCAAACAAAATGGTGGCCGTGACAGAAAAGGTCATGCAGGCAAGTGCCAGGAGACTCTTTTTGTTTCAAGTGCACACACTGAATGGGTGACAGCTCACACTCCAAAAGCAAACTGTGAAACCAAAGTCACATCTGCCAGGTGTTGTGTAAGTGTATGTGACGCCGCTGCTATATTTGCCTTGCAGAGGCAGCAGGCCATCGCCGGCGCGCTCGCCTTCTGGATGGCCAACTCCTCTGAGCTGCTGAACTTCCTCAAGCATGACAAACACCTCGGCCCGCTCACCCAGCAATGTCAGCTGGATCTGTCCCACCTGGTGCACAAAGCTTACAGGTAACAGACAGCCGAAACTGCGGGACACACTCCACATCGCCTTCCACCACCCGTCAAATGAGTCCCTGCGCTAAAAAACATGTAATCAAAAGTATCCGTCCAAGGCTTTGCCCTCGTGGAGGCACCACAAGTCTCCTGACACCAAAACAAACCGCTTTAAAAACAGGTTTCCAGCTGCAGCAGCAGCTCTGAGCGCCCGAATACAAAGAGTACGTGTACACAAGCACTTTGGAGCCGACTCTCTGACTTCAACATGCAATTTTTCTGTCTTCTCTGTCTGTGTAAACAATATGACTTATGGGCCGATGTGTTTATACATCAGCCAACACTTTACCTACAGACACAACACTGATTTCCAGGAAGCTGTGACGCTTTTTAAAACATAAATAAAACTGATTTAGATCATTCTTGAATCCTTTTTTGACATATACTCGATTGCAAAAGGTTTAAAGACAAAATATTGAACGTGTTTTTGAACACCCTTTGATTTTAACGTGTGTGTTTCACTCTCCCCAAGCTGCCTGCTGCACTGTCTGCAGGACGAGTTAAGGAAGCACCTGCCAACTTTCCTGATCGATCCGGAGCAACATGGCCCGCTGCCGGCTGGAATAGGTAAATATTTCTTTATTTATACATCACAGCGGTAATTAATTTACTCAGCACGCATCAATTAAGACCGTTAGAGGAGCTGTGACGTCGCCAGCTGTGTTGTGAAAAGTACCAGAAAGTCATATGTGAGTAAAAATAAAGATATTATGTTAAATATGATTAAAGTCTCTGATATTAAATGTACTTAAGTATCAAAAGTGCAAGTAAAAGTAGATTATACATATATTTACATGTATTTTTATACTGTATACAGTTGTTTTTGTTTTTTTTGATGAATGAAATTAGTTTTTTATCCATTTGCAGATCAAATATATTAATTAAAAAATGTGATACTGGCTCTGATGCAGCACGCAATCTGCAAAATAACTAGTAACCTGAAATTCATCATTTAAGTACCTCAAAATTGTACTTAAGTAAATGTACAAAGCTCTGTCACTGGCTGCCAGATGTTTTATATGCTATGAACTCTCGTCTTGCCTGTTTGCAGAGATGGTGCTGAACACCTTGATGAACACGATGTCTCTTTTACGCCGCTGCCGGGTCAACCCTGCCCTCACCATCCAGCTCTTCTCCCAGCTCTTCCACTTCATCAGCGCCTGGCTCTTCAACCAGCTGACGAGCCCGGGGGCCGACGCTCCCGGCCTGCGCTCCCACTACTGGGGCGCCGCTCTGCGCCAGAGGCTCATGGCCATCGAGGGCTGGGCGGAGAGGCAGGGCCTGGAGCTGGCTGCCGACTGCCACCTCGGACACATTGTTCAGGTCGGTCCCTGCCTGTGATACATGGACGAACGCTGGTAAAAAACAAGGCTCGGACAGTTTCTTCTGTCCATCAATCTGAGCTCCTTTGTGAGGCGACACATGTCTGAAGTTGTTTATGCTTTGCAGGTTTTAATTACGTGTCAGAGCACATATTTCACATGGTACACGCTGTTAAAATAGCATTGCCTGGGCTGTTTCTAGGCAACCATGCTCCTGACCATGAATAAGTACTCAATGAAAGACGCGAAGGACATCCAGAATACCTGCTTCAAGTTGAACTCGCTGCAGCTGCAGACGCTGCTGGCTGGTTATCTCTACGCAACCAATGAGCCTCACATCCCCTCTGTGAGTACTTGTTTTTAATCTATTCTGTTCTTCTGTTGCCTTCCCTGCTTCACACCACAGCCTGAGGATGCTTTCCGGGACAAATCCCTCCAAGACATTTGTGATATCAAGAGGAATCGCCTGTAGAAATAAAAGTACTGCTACCAATAAGACCTGAGCAGAGAAAATGCACAGTACAGTCGATATTTGGGGGATTTAGCGTGTCCTCGACCACAGAACAGGAGCTCAGCAGTATAGATTTAATCATATGAATTATTCAAAATAATGAATACGACCATGAATAATATATGAAGAATAGTGGGACGCTTTTGAGTGATTTCTCTAATATTTTGCTGAATATTCGGGTGTGTGAATGTGTGACAAAGCCGTGTCAAGTTCCCCATGAAGCCGATATAACAGGGAGTGAATTCAGTGGAAGACTACGGACAAAGACAATACTGCCTTCTTGAAGAGGCTGGAACACAAACTCAATTCAACCCCCAGCAGTTAGACATCAGAAGTAGTTCATTAATTAATTAATAACTGAGATTATCACAGGAAATTCTACATTAGCCCCAGTTTGTGCCTCTCATGTGCATTCAAGCCACTGATGATCCTCTTTCTTTCATACACAACAAGATGCATTTGTATTTTTCTAGAAGAGCACAAACCACTAAAGGAAATAACTACTTAATTTCCACCTCCTAAGTTTAGGTTAAAAGACATGAAAACGAACTAATGAATATCTTAAAAACAGAGGTTAAGCTCCAACGATTTGCGCTCGAGTCCAGTACAACTACCTCAAAACTGTACTGCATTATTCACTCTGTTCAGCAGTTTGCAGTGAGTATACGTTACTTTATTTTTGGACTTTTCTGCCTCTCTAAGGAGGTCAGCAGTCAGAGTCGTCTGCAGGAAGGTCTCCGGTACTCCTCTCAGGGTCACAGCAGACAGATTGGATGTCCCTTCCCTGAAGCCTTGTCACACAATGACAAATGTCAATCCACATACGAGAACGACCTTTTCCTGAAACGTTTCCGCTGTCCGATCCGCATGTCATCCTCGCTGCAGGATTTGATCGATGCTGTGGTGACGGCTGCGGCGGCCTCTGCAGATAACCTGATTTTGAGCGAAGGACGGGACGTCCAGCTGGAGGAGAGCCTCGACCTCCACCTGCCCTTCCTGCTGCCGGAGGGAGGGTACTCCTGCGACTCGGTGAGAGGAATCCCTCCAGGGTTTAGGGAGTTTTTGGAGCCGATATGCCGGAAAGGTACGTCAAAACGTGAATATAAAACACCAGGAATGTGTTGCATGGACGATAAACGCACCTAAAAACGGGTGTGACGTCCTTCTCCTCAGGTCTCTGCTCTTTAACATCCCAGCCGACCTCTAAAGGTGACTGGACCGCGTACTTCAATGAACCGACTTCTTCTGCAGGGAGCTCATACTTGGTAAGCAAAAAAAAAACATATTTGTTGAAATATAATTCAATTTTAACTATCAAACACAGCACTTTTAGAGTTTTATTTCTGTTATCTTCAACAGGCAGCACAAAGAGAGCCGGAGGTTGTGACCGTCACTCTGAACAAGCCTCTGAACAGTGGGATGGGGGTCAGCATCGTGGCTGCCAAGGTGACCGCCTCAGTGTTTGTCCCCGATTCTGACGTGTTCACTAACTGGAGCCGCTCAAACATGAAATATATCTGCTAAACGTCTCAGCTAATTAACGTCCTCCCCTCTTGTTTTGCCACAGGGAGCTGGGCAAGGTAACCTTGGGATTTATATCAAATCCATCGTCAGGGGAGGCCCGGCTGAAATGGTGAGAGCTGACACGTTATCGATCGAGCCGAGTTGTTCAATGTAAAGAATACTTTTAAAGGGAATTAAACAAGAAAAGATTGAAATGACTGACAAAAATCTCTCGTGTCTCTACGGTGTGCAGAACGGCAGGTTAACAGCTGGGGATCAGCTGCTGAGTGTGGACGGTCACAGCCTGGTCGGCCTCAGCCAGGAAAGGTAGACGCCTGACAGTCTGTTATACAGCCAGTTACAACCTTGTGAGGGTGAAGTTGAACGTTCACCGACTTGCCGTGTTGATATCGATTAACAAAAAGTAGATAAAGACAAATTGAGGCTTATTGCCAAGTCACAAACATCTGTGTTTGGTCGGACAGTGTTATCAAGATGTATTTTTTTTTATAGCAGCACAATCTTCACTTTCCAAACTAAAAATGGAATCGGTCAGTAAAATGGAGAATTGACCTTCGACCTGTTCTTGTAATGATTCAGGGCAGCAGCGATCATGATGCAAACCGGCCCCGTTGTGACCTTACAGGTTGCCAAGTTCGGCGCGAGCTACCACGGCCTGGGAGCTCTGCTGAGTGAGCCGACCTCAGAACAGAAACCAGGTACGTTATTCTGCCTGTCACACCGCTGGTGTTTTCAATTTCTGCTATTCAGGCCATGAATTAAGACTTTTTCTTGCGTCACAAGGTGATGAAAGTCTGGCTAGTTACAGTGTGGTGGATGCTGCTCCGTCAGGACACCACGGAGGCAGCAGGAGGAAGAAGGAGCAGATAATGCAGAGAAACAGACAACTGTACCGCTCCAACCCCAACATGGCCAGTGGGTGCACTTCTGTTTTCATCACTTAAATGCATTACTGTGAAATGTGATGAATGTCTGAGTCATGAGAACGACTCCAATGTATTTATATTCAGCAGATTTTAGCCCCGAGGATGCAGATGGACCTGTTCCCCCTGCTGTGAGAGGAAACAACATGGCTGCCGTCTCCAGTATCAACCTTTGTGCCGACGTCAGTTTCCTAGATTTCTCCGTCTAATTTCTTAAAACATTTGTAAAATATTCAGCCGTTGAGGAAGGAAATGCTGCACAGCGTCAAAAATGTCACTGTCAACTGAATTTATTTCTCTCTGGTCACTTTCCATGTCTGTATTCAGACGTTTCACAGGGAGTACTTGACGCTTCCGACTCCTAAATCCCAGGACAAGCACCTGTCTGATTCCGGTCGACCACAGCAGACGCTGAAAGTCTCCCTGAGGCCTTTAGACGGACAGCGCTCCAGTAAAAGGACTTTAATGGTAGGTCTTTAATAAATAAAGAGTATTAATGTCCCTCTGGGAGCAAAACGGTTTCATCACATGTATTATTTAAAGAAAGCAGTAAAGAAAGGAAAGTCAACATATTGTTCACAGTGTAGGAATGTGACAATTACTCAAGTAGGGAATTTAGGTACAATTTAGACGCTACTTTATATTTCAACTCCACTATATTTCAAATGGAAATATTGTACTTTTGACTTTGCTGCATTTATCTGAAACATATACTTGAGTTACTAGTGACTTTCCAGACAAATATTTGACATAAAAAAACATACAAGATGATAAAATCCAATGTTTTGTTAAAGATCAATACAGTTGTTCCTGATCTTTTGGGGTTGGGACCCTTCACAATAAAACAGTGTCCCTTCTCATGTTGGTCGCACTTCCAACCAGGAAACACTTCTCAGATAGTTTCACTTCAATAACTGTTCGTGATAAATAATATTTCATACAAAATAAGATGAATACACAAACCCAGGATGTTTAAATGGTTGGAAAAAAACTAAATAAAACCTCAAAATTGTACACAGGCACAATACTTGAGCATTAATCTCTGCGTTTCCCCTCCTAGCGTCAAGCCCTGTCACAGGAGAACCTGTGCGTGGACAGTGGAGGCCCCCTGCTGGACAAAAGGCAGAATTTATGGGAGCAGAAGGAGCAGCGAGCAAAGCAAACCATGAGCCACTACTCGTCTTTCCCCATCCGCTCCAGTGTTTCAAGTCATGACATCCTCTCGGGCGACTGTCCTCCCACAAAGCGGCAGCAGGGCGGCCGTACGAGTGGCGCCGGCGTCTGGAGAACTCCTTTTTCACAGCATCCGACACCCACGCCGTCGATCCAGCCCATACGCATAGACATCCCTGTGACCAGGGCGCTGAACGCACACACAAATCCTCCACTCACCACCTTCCAGAGTTCATCTCTGCTGGCGGCGACGATGAGCCGAACCCTCAGAGTGAACGGAAACAAACAGAGTCCTCAAAACCAGGCTAACCATATTTACGCGTGTCCCATTACTGCAACCAAGAAGCTACCTCAGCCCTCACATCCATCACACAGACCCACCGCACACAGGGAGCAGGCGGCAAAACCGCAGGTCAGCATCACGCCAACAAAACACGTCTCCTTCCAAGAGCCTCCGACTCAGGGTCCAACGAAGCAAAGAGACCCGCAGGAGCTGTCCGGTCCGTGGAGGAGGGAGGCCCAGGAGAAGCTGGAGAAGCAGCACAGGCTTCACGCGGTGGAGCTCCTGGAGCAGGAGGTGCAGGAGCTCCAGGCCAAAGCCAAGCGCACGGCGGAGGAGAGCGAGCGGCTCAGAAAGCTCAGCCTGGAGTGGCAGTTTCAGAAGAGGCTGCAGGAGGTGCAGCAGAGGGGAGAGGACGAGGACGAGGAGGAGGACGAGGATTTGGACATGATGCTGACGATACAGCAGCTGGAGAGAAGAACACAGGTGAGGCGCCGCACAAGGTCCGATTAAAGGGAAGATCCACCATAAAATACTTCTACTACTTGAGTAGATAAAGCAGGTTTGAGTAAGACAGAGCGTCACATATCATGATAAATAACACAGGATGGGACGTTTCGGAGCATTGTACTACAAAATACTATTAATTACACTTTTACGGGACATTATATTCCTTCTGAAAATACATGAAACATAAATGAAAACATATTTATGCTTCTGCGTTAAGTAGAGAGACGAGAGCTTAAATCAAATGATTTCTCTCCCTTGTTTAGAACCGGAGAAGCTCCGCTGGGAACATCAACGCTGAACCGAAAGAGTCGGAGCAGCGAAAGGATGACGAGGCAAAAACTGGTAATTGCTGATACAAGAGTCCGTGTTCATCAGACGTATTATTTTATTGCACATTACAACAAGTCCGTGTCTTTGGCAGATCAGAGACCAAGTGGACCGGGTCAAGATATAATCAACAGCGGCTTAAAAGAGTGAGTTTAACATTTCTTTTTTGGCAAAACGGCTTTTTATGACACAAAAATCTCCATGCACAGTTGTTTACTACCACACAAAGCTTATCTAGTCTAACTGTTTTAAAGGAACAGTTCACCCCAAAATGAAAGATTCAGTCATTATATATGATTTGTGTTTCCAAGTAAGTGTTACCAAGGCTGCAGTACAGTACAGCATCCTTCACCTCATAGATTTAATTCTCCCAAGTTGTTTTTGTATGAAATGGTGCGCCCATATCGCCCGTCTTCTTTAATCTTCATCTGCCGGAGTGTGTTCACGCACTGAAGCAAGCGCCCAGTCACACACGGCTGCCATGACAGCAGCTAAGCGTGACGTGATTCTGAGAGGAGGATGTGGTGGAGCGAACACTGTTGTGTTTCATTTTTGGGGCGAACGTACATTTTTAAAGTGGCACATAATTGCGATTTAAATCTCCCAAAACCTTTAAAGCGATCCCTGAGTAACATAAATCAGCAGACGACACTCTATAAATACATTTTAAAAACAGCACATGCTACTGTTTGTGCCCCTATAAGTGATTCCCCGTTAATAAAATTCAAGTATTCTGGCTAATATCAGTGTTTGATTACAGAAACCAGGAGGAGAAGATGAAGAGAGCGTCGGCTCCTGAAAAGCTCACGTTCAAGGAGCGCCAGCGTCTCTTCTCCCTGGCGTCCAGTGCTTAAATGAAGGTTACAGCCCTGTGAACGAGTCTATATAATCTATATAAACAAAAGTAAAGATGTGCGAGCAGAAGGACAGAATACAGTACCATGTAAGAAGAGGGTGTGTGCATGTATGTACAGTAGAGATGTTTGTCTTAGTGAAATGTCCCAAGGCAAAGAAGTTCAGTACTGTTTGTATTTCCTGTTCCAAGATAGTAAGGTTCATTTAGCAGTATAATCAAGGCACTCCTTCCACTTATTTTATACTTATTAACTGTAAAAACTGTGTAGAACTTTTTGTTTTTTTACTGCTACTTTGTGCGCTGATAAAATTGTACCACAGCCTTCTCTTGTTCGTGAGTCTCGATGGAGCCACGTCGCAGTCTGCGGATCTCGTTGATGGCGTCGATCCCAGACAGCTTCCTCGTCTTCACCAGGTAGCAGGCCAGCATGGTACCCGTCCTCCCGTGTCCGTGCATGCAGTGAACTCCCACGCCCTGACGAGGAGCAACACAATATTTACTGTGTTCAACAGTCTGTGTCAAAGCACACACATCCTGCATTAGGTGCTTTTATAAGACAGGGTTTTGTATTTTGTTTTCGCAGAATTAAATGGCATTTATTTAGAGTATCGTTTACCTGTTGGAGTCGTTTTTTTCCTAGAAAACAATGTTTTTCTTCATCTTATGTGATGTTAAACTGAATATGTTTGGGTTTTAGAGTGTTAATCTGACATAGGAAGCGATTTGAAGACATCAGGACATTTGGTTTTAAGAGTTATTATTAAAGTATTTTTCATTATTTTCTGACAAGTCATAAAACTTATGAATCATTTGGTTGATAACTGAAAAACTATCATTAGTTCTAACTAGGAATAAATACCAAAACCTCCTGGGGCTAAATTATTAAAGAACTTTTAATAAAGGATCTTTTTTGAAAGCATTACGGAACACAACCAGGAATACCGTCCCTGTCCGACCTATAACCTATAAAAACCTGCTGATTTGTAAGCCTTTGTGAGACATGAATAAATATAATGCATAGTATGAAATTTGATACGATGACAAAGGCTTTTTTATCCCTTTTCCTTTTTGATTCATGCACTTTGGAGGAGCTGCAAGGTTGTGAAAGACAGTTTTTCCTTTTCACTGTTCCAGGATTTTTTTTTGCCAGAATCAAGTAAACCTCCCGCCAGATGTATTAGGTTACGATGCCTGTGGTTTGTAAGCTTGTGCACAATGAAAGACTCGACCTCAGAGTCCTGAAAGCACTTTATAAGCACAACCATTCGTCAGCCACAGTCCATCAAGCATCTGAGCTCTTACCTCCCCCTTGGAGTTGGCTTCTTCCACGATAGAGAGGAATCTATCAATCTGACTGGGCGAAGGAGGAGTGAAGTCCGCGATCTTGATGTGGTGCAGCTGTAGCTCTGGGCACGAGTCATGGTACGGTGGTTTTCTCTCGCACAGGCAGACCAGATGTTTGATACCGTTGTCCAGCAGGTACTGGTATTCACACGTCATCCTGGGCAGCGCCAGTCCGGCCAGTTTACCCGGTTCAACCCAGGAGAAGTTGTTTGGAGACATGGAGGCCATGCTTGTCAAACTGAGAAGAGGAGACAAAGATAACGAGATTTATTAAGTTCATGGGACTTTGCAAAATCCCAAAGTTGTGCTCCAGATGAAATCAATACTCTTAAACCCTTTAGACATTTCAGAAATTTGATCTTAAAACCCCCAGCCACCAGTTGTAATTGTTTTAAATGACTACTTTTATAAGCATTCACATTAGTTTATTTGTAACCACTTTATGTGACCTTCTTTTTGATTTACTTACTTTTTTTTTTTATTAATCTATAAAAAATTTCTGGCATGGCTATTTTCATTTGATCACATCATCCAACATTTCTTTGTGGCTTTGGCTATTTAATAGTGACTGCCTTTACTTTATCCGTATTTTTCCCTGTTGTGGGTCCCCCCTCAATGATTTAATGAGTATTAATAAAGGTTGATTGATTAAAATACTGTTGTAGTTTTTACTTTTTGAAGTTTGGCCCTCTGAGCTAGATGTAATCCCTTCTGTGATTCTTTGGATGTTTATTCAAAGCATCACCAGTTGCTTATTGTTCACTGGATTGGGTTGAAACTTGTCCAAGAGGCCAGAATATAAATCACATACACAAAAATATAAGTGATCCAATTTAAAACTTTCACAATTCCTAACTAAAAAAAGTATTTGGAGTGCAGCTATAGGAGATTTATAGGAGACTGAATGAAGCAGTGAAATCCCTGCAGTGATCACTTATCTGTCTCTCTGGTTAATAAAAAACAAAAAACAAAAAAAACACTCTTAACCACACATGGATATAAAAAAAGATGGACTTTGGCATTTTGTAGCCAGCTTCATAGTGCTACCTTTCCAGCAAGTGGGTTTAAGAGACCGTGAGAAAGTGCAGAAAGTGAGAAAACACTCCAACACCGTTTGACAGCCTCAAGATATTTGTCTAGCCAACATTAGCACACTGGCTTTGCTGGATAGTTCAGTGTCTGACAGGAGGATTAGTTTAACAACTGTACATATTTCAATATAATGAGATACAGGCCTGATGGGAAAATACACTCTGTAGGTCACACAGCTTGTTATGTTTTCAGAGAGAGTAGAAGAAAAGGAAAAGAGTGTAGCTTCTAGTTTAACGTTAGCTAGCTAATGTGTCAACAAGTTACTAGCTAGCTTACCCAACTCGCTGCTAATGCTAGCCACTCAACCGTTAGCCATTAGCTCGCGTGAAGTCATTCATTGCCCGTCTATGACTGAACACAACCGTGTCAACACTCCGTCCCTCCCAAAAACTACCTTCAAGATCACCTACAGTTTTCCTTTGAGATGAACGGACGTCCTCGCTGTTTGTGAAGCTTGTGCTACCCGGCTAGCAGTCAAGCTAACGGCTCCGTTCACTGCTAGCAGAGTTATTTCAGAAAGGTAACGTTAGCTCGTCAACTGTCGAGATAATAAAGTTCAGGGGCGGTGCCGCTGTCATAAACCCATCATTTAAAAACCACGGCTTGTCTATGGCTGTTTTGTATTCATATCTATTTGATAAATGTATTTCAAGCTGCACTCAAATAGAAAAACTTTGGATGTTTTTGAATTATTTGGACACGCACGGGACTCGAACCGGCGATCTGTGGAGGGGGAGTCGCATCTTCCTGCTGCGTGACGCACATTGCCTTATTTGGACATCACTCCCGGAGTGGGGGGTGTTCCCCAGTTAAAACAGCTGGAGCTACACTCCATCCCACTTTTCCCCAAAAAGTTTATCTTGTAAATAATTAGATAATAAATTATAAATGCATAGAAATAATGTCCTACACCTTAAAGAAAAACTATTTACAGTAAACACAGAATAACATATCAATACTTTAATTAACAATATTTTAAACAATCTACAGTACAGCTATTATTTACAACTAGTCTGACCTGCTGTACTCTCAGGCAGCTGGTGCAGATGCTCCTGTTGTGCTGGCGTGGGTTCAGCAGGGAGTACTGTCGCCTCCTGGAGAGACTCTTCAGACTCAAAGAGAGCCGGAGGCACCGTAGTGCCCTGGAGCAGCACCACGTCTGCTGCTGTGCCACTGGATCAGGGTGCTCTGGTTCACTTCCACCAGCTGAATCTCTGCGTAACCAGGGAGTTGCCAACCACAAGCTGCCTTAACATTAGCATTATAACAGCAGGAAGCGTTGAAGATTAAAGTTAAGAGACGTGACTTTATTCACATGACAACCATCCGAATATCTACGTTTATAACACTGATTTTGAAGGACTGGGTAGAAATATTCTGCTTCATAGTCAAAACATTTTGTTATCGGAACACTGTTTTTCATAACCTACCTCAAACCTTCTGCACTTAAAGTTATGTCAAATAAAGCACTGTAGTAAATGTCTCAACACTCACCATGTGGCGTGAGTAGATTTGAACTTGTTAGCTTTGATAGGGTTCGGCATATCGCATTTACTCTTTGACGAACGCCCCCTTCTGGAGATAAAACATACGCTCTCCGCTCCAACATTTCTCCCCCGTGATTGGTCAAATGTTGGAAGTTTGGGAGAACTAACCAAGACGATTGGTCGCAGGATGTTGGAGCCTGTTATTGTCTGAGCAGACGATCTGAGGCATTCAGGTCGCAGTCTCCCCTGGAGGCGAGGGTTCGAATCCCACTTCTGACAATACGCCTGACATTAACATGTGTCTGTTGAGTGATCAGCTGTAAGTACAAGTGTGAAGATGCGTTGTTTTTGTACGATCCTGTGCTGTCTGTACATCTTCAGGCTCGGGGAACACACCAAGAGAGTTCTCTCTATATACTTTTTACTTATTTGTATTGAAAATATAAAGTATTTACTTTATCGTGAGCCATTTTTGTATCACTTTGTTTATACTCACACATATTTCTAAGAACAAAACCCACATTTCTTCTGTTTTATGTATATTTTGGTGATAGCTTCAGCTACTTTGCAGATTATACGCTGCACCAGAGCCAAAGTAACCGAAAGAACGCTGAATCCAATAACCATTCAACTCGTAGTCCACAATACATATATGTAAATATAGGTTTAATTTACTTTTACTTACTTTTGAGACTTAAGTATGTTTAATATCAGATGACAAGACTTTTACTCAAGTATTACTCATATGAGCTGCTTTCACTTTCACCAAATTCATATTTTGTACTCTTTTAAATCATATAGTTTTTAGATAAATAACTATATCTGATATATGTCATCCATTTAATCACCAAACCTGATGCCTCCTGCGCTTAATTATCTCATTAGTGATATAAAAGAAAGTTGTGTTCTCAGTCTGCAATGCTTCATGTTTCGTCACCATTATGATTTATTTATATGCGAGAGACGTCCTTGTTGAGTCCGTAATGAATCACTCTTGTTTTTAATAATGTTCTGGCGCTTCCAGACGGAGGCCGCCCCTGTTCCATACAAATTCCACATTAAAGGAAATAGAGAAGAACTTGCTCGTTCCATTTCATGCAATAGTTAATGATACAAACACAGAAACATCCAGAACTCACAGCACAGCACAGTTTACTTGCTAGTCATTTTATACAAATAGTAGAAAGAGGGGTTTGTATCTGAAGGAGACAAACTGCATCACATTTGCCAGATAGGTGTCGATACACAAGAGACCGATTTTTTTCAGACAGGTGTTTTTCCGTAAAGAGAGTCACAGAGTCGAATGTTTCAAACATCCCGTTTAAAAAAGCTTTCACTGACCTGTTGTAAGAAAAGAGTGAACAGAACTGTTTCAGTAAGCACGTACAGGTATAGAAAGATATCTAGGTGGTAGGTAAAGTCGAAATAAACGTAAAATGAACAACAACTTAAAAAAAAAACATTCCAATAATCAGGTGGCGTATTTTTGTTTGCTGTCCTACGATCGCTCGACCCAGCCACGAACCATTTAACAGAACATCTGGAAGTCCCGACAGAACCACAAAATATTTTTTTTTATTCTCATTTTATCTTATTTTTTTGTTTTGTTTTGTTTTGTACACATCACAACCTGAAGACTTGGTGGGTTGACTGGGTGTCCATCATGTCTCTGGGTTATCATCTTCCTCCTCCTCCTCCTCATCATCATCATCCCTTTTTGTGTCATCTAAAAAGCACAGATCCCTTCAACATGCTGCAACACCCTTCAACAAAAAGCAATCACAACCCCTCTCGTGGTTACATGTAAACTCTGTGGGTTTTTAATTTGTCGCACTCGTAAGGTGCCGTTCAAGAAAGGGGGCAATAATCGCCGTGCCCTCCTACTAGAAGATTTCTACGTATTTTTGAACGTCCTCGTTCAAAGTCCCACGCGGAGCAGACTGCTGAAGGGCCATGCCGAGTTTACAGGATGGCACAGAAGAACTTCTTCTCCCTGAACGGGTTCTCTGAGGCCGGCACCGGCGATAACAGAGGGTCCTCTTTGGCGTGAGCTTCGCAGTACGACATTAAGTCTGCTGCTGCTTTTGACACCTGCAATTAAACAGACAAATAAATAAAATTACTTACAAGGGTGAGATAAGAAGACTGATGCTATTCTCATGTGTTCAATATGTAACAGCTGGTTGGCTTAGCTTAGCTTAGCTTAGCTTAGCTTAAAAACTGAAAAAAGGGAAACAGAGCCAAAAAGCCTGACGTAAAAAATATTTGGTTTAACACTTCTGCTTCCTCATTGATTAAACTTTAAAGATATATTAGTGAGCTTTAAACGTGCAGGTAGGTCAGGCTAGCAGTTTCTGTTTCTGTTTCCAGTCTTTGTGCTAAGTTGCTAAGTTTGCTAAGCTAAGCTGAGCTAAGCTAAACATCTGCTGGCTCCAGCTACATATTTATTGGACGGATATAAGAAGGTATAAGTTAATATTTTTCAATATATCACACTATTTCTTGAGTATGGGGCCAGAGCAGGGGGTGGGGGTGGTTATTAGCCTAGTTTAGCATAAAGACAGAGTATTTACAGCATGTGTCCTCTTGGTTTTGTATTTCCATTTTTTTAATTAAGTATAAACAAAATATTTACTCAGATTTACAGACAGAGCAGAGCTAGTTGTATCCCCCTGTTTACTGTCTTTCAGCTAAGCTAAGCTAAGCTAACCAACTACATATTTAACAGACAGATATGTGAGGAGTATTCATCTAGAAGGAAAAACACCTGTGGAATTCATAAAGTAAACTCTCTGTCATTGTGGACGTGTGTCTGCTCACCTTTATCCTGTCGATGTTAGCCTCCATCTTCAGCTGCTCCACCAGCTTCCTGGCTTGTGCGATGCTGGCCGTGTTATTGCTCGCCATGGGCGCCGTCGGTCAGGTCTCGTGTGCTGTGCCTGCGTTGGAAGAGAAACAGACTCAAACATCCCAAACGTCACAGTTCGGCCGCAGCGTGACACTGATGAGGACGAGCACGGTGATATAGCAGGAATCTAAAGAGAGGCACGAGGAGCAGATGCCCTGTTTATTGTCACATGCCTGTGAAGACACACACATACCAAAGACACAGGCATTTTATTTATGGTGTCAGTTGCTAGGCAGCCTGTGACAGTGAGGGGGCGGCGGGGACGGTGGGAGGAGAGTGAGGGGGCAGCGCTTTGTCCAACTCTATATTTAAAAAAAGACACAAACATGACCAAACCTCTGATTTTAAACTGATAACGACAGCTTCCTTCATGCCTTCTCACACTCGTCGACACTTTTCGGTAACTGTGTCACACGAGGGCGCAGTGTCAAGTCGACCGTCTGCAGCGTGTGAAGGATGATGAATCAATACATTGATGAAGTTTGTCTTTGATTCCAAGGTAAGACAGGTCTCCTCGCAGGCAGCGTACGGTTGCATCACTGGTGTCCACACACGGTCAATAGGTTTCATCACAAAGCTTTATTTATAACTTTGTCCATTTGTCACATTTTGCCTTCAAATTTCAGCCTCTACGATTTAGATCCAGGTCATTGTAGTGCTGTATCATAGACAACTGGACCTGTTTCAGTTTCTTGAAGACGTTCCACCTCTCGTCCAAGAGGCTTCTTCACCTGGTACCTGGTGGGGAGCTGGGAGGCTTTTAAACCCTGCGTGGGAGTGTCCTTACACATGTGAGCTCTGAGTTTCAGAGTTGTTGGAGCCCAATTGTGGCTTGCTACGGCCAGGTGAGCCCAGGTGTGTCCACGTGTCCTTAACGACTCTGTAAGGAAACTCCCACGCAGGGTTTAAAAGCCTGTAACTCCCCACCAGGTAGTTAGAGCTGAAGAAGCCTCTTGGATGAGAGGTGAAACGTCTTCAAGAAAGTCCAGTTGCCACCAATATTACACTTGGAAAAACTTGGTAATATTGCAATTTTGACTACATTTTGATTAATTGTGCAGCCCTAATGCTAACCATGCAAACTGAATGCTATACAGAGTAGAGCACACTGTTTGTATCAAAGCAATTTATGAATAATGAATGAAACCACAACTTAAAGAGGTCTCTGTAAGATGTTCCTTTAATTTGCGCCGGTGCACAGTTTCAGTTCCCCGTCCTCAGATGCTCCTCTGGCTTTTATAACCTCTTTGATTAGACGGATCAAGCTGCGAGCGCTTCTAAAACAGCGTGTGAAATCAATCTTCCCCGTGCCGCTCCCCTCGGCGTGCGCTGTGGTCTGACTCAGTGTGTGGTTAAGACTGATCTCAGCGAGGCACAGGGAGCCGAGCCTGAATATTGATAACCCACGGTGGCACACCTGCTCGCCGGGACGCTGGACTGCCGCAGGAATCTCAGGAAACCCCGATGAACCGATCATCAGTTAAAACCTGCTCAGGGTCGCCAGGTTCCAGTTTGTCTGGCTCACATGAGTGATTCATGCATTTTTTAAGGCCTGAAACATTTCCTCCGAACCGGGCTGGAAAATCTTGAATCGCTGTCGGCGCAAACCAAACGTCAACGTGAAGCAGATGGATGAGCACGACCTGCACAGTGTTAACAGCGAAGCATAAACATTATGTTTTATGGTCGCTGCGGCAGAGCGAACCTGGATGTCCTCACGTGGACGAGTGCGTCACCTTTTAGGGTCATGGTGCCGTAATTCAAACCCAGGCGGGTGTCAGAAAACCAAACCTAAAAGCTTTAATATCTGCTGAAAGAGACATCGCAGAGCAACTCCTGGGTCCAGACTGACTGTGTTTGGTTGGGTTGAGATACTAAAATCTGGCGAGCCTCCGTGAAAGTCACTTTCCTGCAGTATCCTGTGAGTTATTCTGTTTTATATGTCAGGCTCATAATGAATCACACACTTTTAAAAGACTTTAAGGGAGAGTTACGCACAAATATCTTGGGACTTACACACAAACCCCACTTTTGTCCCTCAGCAAAATAAAAATAGGCCACAGTCTTACTACAAAAGGTGTGATTGACACGTAGAAATGAGTCTTCGGCGTCTTTCGTATCGAGGCCATAATATTGTTTCGACACTCAGGGGAGGCGTCGAAGCAGGGCAGCGTATCATCAGACTATTGATAGGGAGCAATGTCACACTTTAAGGTTTCTGGGATGTCGACGTGTAAAAGTAGAGCTTCGTTCTTTACAGGAGATAATCAGACGCCGTGACACGATAGCCTGGTTTGAGTGGAATTGACAGGAGATGATGAGAGATGGTGTTTTAAATAAATACCGTAAAAGGGAAAATGGGAAATTGTGTCTTCAGGGGCTGGAAGACGCAGGAAGCAACACCCAGTTTTGATTGTGTTACAGCTCAGGAGTTTGTCAAGTTCTTTGGAACACGAGACAATTTGGAAATATGGAAATTAAAGTGATCAAGAGACACTTGATTTCTGCAAATTGCTTAAAGTCAAACAAGCTCCCTGACAAATCATACGAGTTTAAGAGCTGCGTGAGGAGAAACTTAAACAAACGTACAAATCGGTTACGAGAAATCTCTGCGAGTCTCCCTGTGAATTTGGCGTTAAATGCTTGACGGTAAGTCGTTTCTCTGAGTCTGTTTTCCTGTCCGCAGTTCTTCCTTCCTCCCAGCAGCTGTTTTTAATCAGATTTGTCCATTTACACGAACATTAACATTTTATTGACAGTAAACATGTCAGACTTTATTGAAAAGAAACTAACACAGGCTTCCTCTTTGTCGGCCAGTGGAGAGCTGTTCCCAGACTCCCTTTAAAAAAGGTACATTTTTGAGAGTCGTTGCGCAAGAAGAAACTGTATAACCTTCGTGAAGTTCTGTTTACAGCATGTTCTGTACTATTTGGGCCTTCTTGTGAATTCGGCAAAGTTATACATCAAGATATGTTGTGTAAAAATGTTGTATGCATTGATGCACAGATTTTTGCAGGGACGTGAGATCCCAACACAAGTGGTCACTCCAGACACATGTTTATGCCAGGTGTGAACTGACGGGCCTGAAGCGGTCCACTTGTGATCGGATCACTCAGGACGGATGTTAATAACAGGTCCGATTTCCCTCCTACATTCATTTTGTGTTTGAGTTCACTTACATGCAAACTTGTGGCTGTGCTAAACATGTGAGAACACAGAACGTAAAATATGTTGGAGGCTATTTAGCGGAACTGTCGCTGTGTCTACAGAGTCATTTTCCTCGCTCATTGTCGTTGGAGCGTGCGAAAATGCCACGCTGACATTTTCATATCTGGACAGGGAGGGCGAGGAGACGGATGCCCGTGCGTGTGTCGACTCTAGGAGGAAGAGCTGGAACCTTGAAGGCAACTGAAGGGGTTTAATGAACAATGAACAGAGTAGATTGTTCCCTCTCTTCCCTCTTCATTCTGCTTTTGGAGATGCTTTTCTGCTTGTCGTGGGTTCTGTTTCGTGTAGTTTCACCTCTCTTCCTATCTGTCAGCTGCCCAAAATATCTTCCTGAGATGCTGCACGTGGTGTCAACATGCTGATAACTGTGACATCGCAACAGGCGCAGATAAATAATGTGTTCAGATGGATGAGGTGGAAAGCTGTGATGCCGAAACTCTTTCCCGAGCAAGGCCGAGGGCTGTGACATCACCGACCGCTCGTGCTGTGATACGAAACTGATTTTAACCGATATCAGCGCCCTGCAGCGCCTCCCCCTCTCGTCTTGACTTACCTTGTCTGCTTACTCCTCCGCACTCTGCCCTGGTGTCTGCCAGCAGTTCACGTCCGCCCAGCTCTCTGCGAAGAGAGAAACACAGACAAAGAGTGTGAGAATCGGAGGCACATTCCAGATAAATAACGCCGTCCGAGGCTCGCGCATGTCGCCGCCGACTTCTGATCACCGTGTGTCAGAATGTCACACTCCACCGAGGAAACGCCACGACGGACTGCAGAGGAAGGTGCGAGTGAGAAGTTAATTGAGGGGATCAATTACTTTTAAAGGAAGAGACCAGGATTGCTGAGAGTTAGAGGAGAAGGTTGATACCACTCTCATATCTGTCAGCCAGCTGGTGGTTAGCTTAGTTCTGCGTAAAAGAATGGATTATGGTCTGGACGACATCAGAAAGTCAGTGCCCTCAACTGAGAAATAATCCCAGTTGTTTCCTTCTCTTCATCCAGTCTTTATGCTAAGCTAAGCTAAGCTAACAGGCTCCTGGCACTCAAAAAGAGCAGATCAGTGAACAGTTCCTTTAGGTTGAGCTTCTGCCGGTGCCGACCCGGTCAGCTCTCCTCCTCTTCCTCCTCCCTTTCTCCAGGCCAACAGATCCATTCTTGCTTCTGACAAATGGGCCAATTACCCTGCATGAGCAGATCTGCAGAGGACGGAGGAATCCACCCATCGTAAATCACGGCAGCTCGCAACGTTACAGCGAGATGACCACTTGCAAAAGCTCGACAGCAGCGGCCGAACCCCCGAGCCAGAGAATGCTAACGACGTGGAAACTGCTTAGAGTTTAAAAACCAAACAGAAAGGAGAGCAGGATGTATAACTGTACTGTGTTGTCACCACTCCTCATTCACTGGAGACTGTACTGTATCAGTGCAGTGATTCTTAAACTAGTGTGAGATGAATCAAACTTATGGAAAAGGACAGTAAATTCTTTTTTAGATAATATTATGCTTTTAACATGTTTTTCTACCTACAAAAATACAAAAAGATGCCAAACAAGAACTTTGTCTGTACAAAACAGTCTATAATTGGCATCATTTTCATTAAAATCTGAAGCAATCAATCAAAAATAAGTTAAGAAGATGATTAATTTAACTAAGTTTGATGCACTTTTCAATAAATCATGCTCAGAACACAGTTTGGTCATCACTAAAAATGTCTCCGGTCTCACTTTTGATTGAGAAACTAGAAAAAAATACAGAAGCAATCATGTTGTGAGAGATGTTTCTGCTTCTATTCATATGAAACTGTACAATTTCATTAACATCTCATCAGAAAGTCACTGTGAGTGTCTCAGGACAGTTAATATGTAAAGCACGGTGTGACCCGGCAACAACAAACCACCGTTGTTGACTTTACCTCTCCTGCTGACAGACGAGCTCAAGACGACAAACACAACTCAGAGTCACATGACCCGTGACTTGTGACATGACGGCTTTTATTTGCTCGCAGCACGTGTTGTTCGCTCTCGCAGACATCCGGCTCGACGCTCATCAGGACTCACAGTTACATCTGGGAAGTTCCCACATAAACCCAACAATCATCTGTTGTTCGGTTTGGAGGTTGTTGAGATGACAGTGAGGTTTTATAACTGATTGGAGTGATTCTGTCCATCGTTCCTGCCAAACGCTGCTTTCTAATTGTTTACAGTGTGTGTTATTCGTCACTTTTGACATAAAGTCTGCATAAATTTATGTCAGAGATACATTATCAGTAAGAGGTAATGCAGTTTTGAGGTCATGGTAATTAATTTTCATGTATGAATGCTACCCTGCTCATCCTACCCTGCAGTTCCCTTTAGCTTAACGGGTTATTTTAGCATCTTCCAGCTGCTAAAACAACAGGTAGCGGCTAGCTGGCGAACGTAGTGAATTATTTAGCTGCGAAAGAACCAGATATTTTTGTTGGCAGTCGGTAGAAACCAAAACCTGAGCTAAAACACAAGAGACTTTTGGACTTATATTCATCAGGTGACCAGAAGTACAACTCTAAATTAAAAGATAAGTTCACCTATAAATCAAAATCAGGGTAAAATCAGCGTAAAATCATCAAAGTCGGGTGAAGTTTCATCGTCCTCAAATCATTTCTGGACCTTTACAGCGAAACAGTGCTGCAGCATCCTCCTAAACAAACAAAGTCACCTTTTTTGGGGTGAACTAATCCTTTAATAATAATGTCTATATCCTATTGTTGATCTGTGAGGATGAAGCCTTAAAGAAATCGTCATAGAAGTCATAAAGTAAAGCAGCGTAAGTGTCAGTGTCACTTTTGTTTTGTCTTCATGCTTTGGCAGCGTTGCTCTCTAAAGCATCTCGAGCTGAAGTAAACAGAAAGACGCTCCGCGGGACGCGACTGGTGATCCATTTCTCTCCTGTGTTCCGGCCTTCTGCTTCCCGTCCCTCCCTCGGTGGCGGACAGGTGTTCGGTGATGGGACTAAAACACCCCCGGCACGCTCCGCCCCGCTGCTAACACCGCCCGAATCAATCTGACCCCCTCCGCCATCCTTCCCCTGCCATTTGGAGGCGTTTTGAACCCCTTCCTCAGGGTTTCCGGGGGGTCTGTGTTCATGACGAGGGCCTCCACAGATGTGATTATAGCTGCTGCTCGAACTCTGGGTGTCGCTGACTTAGAGGGTGATTAAGCCCCGCAGGAAACATCCTGGTGGGGAAAATATAATTCCTGGCCTGTCGAGAACGATGATCTCTCACGCACTCTGACACACGCTGACTCTCCCTCCCCCTTTTTCTCCCTCTTTGTCTTTCTGTTATTATTATTTTTATTTTTTTGCAATTTTACGGCGTCCTAAGAGATAAATTTAGGCAGCCAGGCAGGGAGTGCTTCGTCCTCTGCGATGCCCAGGGTGTGAAATCAGAGCGTGGTAATTAAAAATCTGTCCTGAGCTCAGCCATCTGGACCCTGGAGAGCCGGTGATTAACCTGCGAGGGTCTGCAGGGAGGCGAGGAGGCAGGATGGGACCCCCGCTCGGAGATAAGCGAGGCTAAGTTTTGAGGGCTGCTGCGCCTACTGTTGCTGTGAATGTCAAGTTTTGTTTTTTCTCACACCGCACATGTGCGGCTCTCGGTGATAACGGTGGAAGATTTACCGCTCGGAGATCTTTGTGAAACGATGCTTCACTCACTTCAGGTGAAGGTAGCGTAAAAAGCTGTGGTTAGGTAGCTAATTGAGCTAATATTAGCTCCAGAAGTTTGTTTAAAATGCTGTCTCTGGTTGATACGTTTACCTAAAAATCAATCGACTTGAATTTCGCAGGACAAGCTGTATGGAGCCAATTTTTTGGGATGAAAAGTGCCCAGCTCCTCCAGTTGTTACGGAGAATACATTAATTAAAATATCGTACCAGAGGCTTGAAATCATCGTATTTTGGGGGAAAAAAATAAAGAATAAATAGGTGTAAATGTGTAGTATGACAGAAACCTGTTCATATTCTGCATGGAGACAGTTAAGACCATGAGGAAGGCTCGTTAAACAAATACCTGTGCTTACTGGAGCATCTTGTAAACAACTCGTCTTGAACACACCTTACTGAGATGATCCAAACCCCGTCTACAGCTGTGCTCGTTCATCATCGTAGCCCACACGGAGCATGACTCAGCGGAAAGAGGTAGATGCAGGAAATGAACCAGCTACTAATACAAGTGTCACGAAAAGGTCAGGTTAGTGTACATTGTGGCTTTATCAGCTAGCTAGCTGAAGAAATCTGCTGGTTGCTTTTGTGAGTAGAAGTGACAGAAGATGTTTTCTTGTTATTTGGGTGAACCGACCCTTTAAGAAAGGCTGATGCATCCTTAAGAAAAAAAAAAAACAGGATGCTTCTTTGTTCATCACACACACACAAAAAAAACCCCCACTGCAATTGTGTTACTGTAAAAGCTGACTCGATCCTTTCCCGTGCTGACTGAGTCATTTCTTTTATGTGTTTTACTACAAAAACCCACAGAAGTAATTCGAAACCCTGTTGCAGATTCTCAAAAACGCAAGCTTGTTTTATTTTAGCGGCGGTGCTTGGGCGTGCAGAAAGTTCAGTCATCAAGTCACCCTCAGATGTCCCCGATATGAGGTCCAGTCCACGATGTCATCGGCTAAAACGGGAAATACAGAGTCATAAACTGATCGGAGAGGTTACGTGGAATGAGGATAAATGAATCAATAAGAAAGGAAATAGGGAAAAAAGTTTATCAGATAAAAGAGGCCGAGATGTGACTGTAATATCTTCGCTTTCACAGCGACCGCAGCAAGGTGAAGTAACACAAAACTGACCTCCGGAGTTATTAATGAACACGATCAAGAGGATATTGACTATTGAATGTAATACAGCACGGACGCCCGCCCTTGAATAGGAGAAAGGACACTCCTCCCTGAGCACACAAAGAGACGGGACACGGAGAGCAGCGCTGTCAGGCAATGATTGTCTGGGGAGATGACGCTGAGTGTGACAGCTGAGCGTCCTTCTCCATCACTATTTCTGTCTCTGAGGGCGGACTCAGACCAGGACCTCGAGCTGACCTCCGGGATCGCATCACTGCAGCCTCGTACACCCCTCGTATACAAGGAGCGTTCAGCTCCACAGTAGTATACTCAAGAGGTTTATGAAGACATCTGTTGCTTAATTTGGTCCGCTGCTGGTCTTTCAATTTTCAAATGTGCATAAGTTACAAGAGGGATGCTTAGAAAACTGCCTATGCCAGGTTTTATGCTCAGCATCTTTTATAAAACGAATGTAAGCATTTTTTTTATGAATGAGGCCCCTGATGTTGTTTCTCATTGATGTTTTTTCACGGAGAAACAGTCAAACAATCACGCTTTTATAGGTGGAATCAAGGATGGGTACATTCTTTTCCTGCACTGTTAGCTCGATGAAAACGGTCACACAAAGGTTTCAGGTGTGGATGAAGTCGACGCAGCTGTACGAGTTACAGCTCACAGAAATAAAAGCTCTTAAACGATCGATTACTTTGATCGCCATTAAAAATGTTGCAGCGTCTAAACTGAAAATGACACCCAACGAGACACGTGTGACGACAAAAACACCCGAGAAGAAATGAGCATCTCTTGTGCGAAGCGCTCATTTTGTTTTCTAATTTTGGACGATAATAGCCGGTTTTGTTTAAGACCGCCGCTTCAAACACGGTAGAAGATATGTGTGTGTTTCTGTGACGCCGCCTCTCGGTCAGACCACCGCCACCCGTGAATATTCGATTAGCCCGGACATCTGTGCCACCCCCAGCATGCCCTGCCCACCCTGCCATCTTAGAGATAGTGGTGTGTGTGGTTGTGTGTGTGGAGGGGGGTTAATCTAGGTCCCAGAAGGGGGGAGGGGAGGAGGCAGTGGCCCAGGAAATGATGCATCCCCTGGGAGTCAAGGAGGCAGCAGGGAGGAGGCTTATTGCTCCAGGGAGCGCAAATGTGGTCTATTATGTTTATTAAATCAAACGATGGAGGCCTGGCATGTTTCTTCTTTGTGACATTAAAAGTGGTTTTCTTTTTTTCCTCAAACGTTTAAAGACTCGTGTTTAAAACCTTTTGTGTGCGTTACGTAACAGCAGAGTAGTCAGCGGGGTAGAAACAATGCACGTCGCCGCCGTCACAGGGACAGCGACAGACTTCAGATGAAGTAAACACATGTGTTTTAACGGACCAGGGTGGAAAATTAACACCAGCCGACAGTCAGATAATACTGGTGAGTTCTGGCCGTGAGTGAGAAGAGAGGGTTGTTTTAAATTCCCCCTGACAAGTTTGGCAGGAAACCAGCCATCATGCGAAGCTTCTTTTCCATAATCTCGACTACGGTCGCCAAGTTTAAAAGGTTAACTTCCTGTCACAAGTGATAGCTTCACCGGCTTCTGTGTACTTTAAGCTCTGTTCTCCGTGCATTAACTGCGAGGACTCAGCGGTATTTGTGCATTTGCCTTGAGTGAGGAGGCATAAACATACTTTTCCTCTGGAATCAATCAGCATGCCAAGAATAACACGGCCAGACTCCTGGGCTGTTAACAATATTACAAACATCCGGGCTTGTTTAGATTCTGCTGAGAGCGTGAGTGCGCTGCTCGGCCGGTTTCAGACCATGACTTGCTCCAACTGGGGGTTTGGCTGAAAGTAATGAAAGTGTATCTGCTGTGGGGAGGATTTAACACGTCATACATTTCACCTAAGTTGTCAGGAACATTTGCAGCTGATGCTTCCACAGGTGAAGACTTGACGTGACAAAAGTCACAAATATGCTGACGTAGACTTGACTGTTCAGAGACTTGACTCCCTAGAGACTGAAGATACTTGTGATTTAAGAGCTGCGCTTGAGTCATAGTTAAGTTTCAAACAAGGACTTGAGTGCTTTGAGAACAAAAACATTCAAGTTTCATGTTTGCTGTAAAGCTTTGAGACTCCATACTTACGACTTACGACCTCACAGAACATGACTTGAGACTTGCAAGCAAAAAACAGCTGTAGTAGACTTGGGACTTGGACACAGAACTTAACTTTGACTAGACAATTGCGAGACTTGACTTATTAAAGATTCAAAACTTGACTTGACTAAAGACTTGGAACTTGGGACTTGATTCAAACCGGAGTCCAACTTAAGTAACAAAAAATGAGGACTTGGAACTCCCTAAAGGCTTGACTTGACTTGAGCATAGACAAGAAAGTCGCATGCTTTACTCTCAAGGACTCAAGACTTATTTCGACAAGACTTGTGACAAAAGTTAAAATAAAGTTCTGGCAGACTCGAGGCATTCATTCAAGTCAGACTGTAGTCGCAAAAATTGGAACTTGTGACTGTGAGTATCACGACGAACCAGATGGTTGGTTACACAGAACCATCTGGAAAGATGGTTCATCGGTCTGTCACCATCTTTCATGTGCTGGCTTCAACCAGTCAGATCAAATGTTGGAGAGCGGTACCACCAGAAGAACCGGCTGGTAAATCAAACTTTTACCGAAGTCAGTCGAAAGAGAGCATGAACATTTCAGTCTGTTCTTTGCTCTTCTTTCAATGAAATACACTCTCCAGTTCTGAAATGACTGATGGTCTGGCAGCAGCTAGGCAAACCTCTCAGATCACTTCTCCTGCTGGTCGTCATATTGAAACCATGCTCTTAGCTGCCAGTTGTTCCGCAAAGGAGACTAATTGGTTCAACCACTGTGGTTTGGACAAGTTGGATTTGCGGATCACTTGTTGTCAGGAATCCGGTTGCCTCGCAAGGTAACACTGAGTGCTGTGGGACCCAAAAACCTTTCAATCGGAAACTTAAAACCTGACTTCAGACAAGACTTGAAACTTGATTCAAACTTGAGTCCAACTTGAGTAACAGAAAAATGAGGACTTGGAACGTCACTAGGTCCGACTGCTGTGAGACTCTCTACATGCTTGACTTGACTGAAGCCTTAAACACAAAAACTTTCACAAAGTTTCATATTTTACCCTGGAGGACTCAAGACTATCTGACTATCACCCTCTATCACGGCAAACTCCGACCAATAAGATCATCAGCACTACCAATCAAAATCAAACAGCTGTTTCTCTCGTGGGCTGTCACACCTAAACCACGCCTGTGGCCGCCAGTGGCTCCTCAAAGTCGGCTGATTGATTGTGATTGATTGTGGTTCGGTCACAAGCGCATAGCTTGAGGTCTGGTGAGATGGATTTGTGAGATCACATGATCACATGATCTTGCAGATACAGCTGCCTTTCACAGTGTGCAACTGTGAGTGCTTGACTTTGACTTGTGACTTGAGAGCAAATCATTCAAATCGCAATTTTTGCTTTCATTGACTTAAAACCTGATTTTAGATTTGGTTGGACAAGACTTGGACTCGAGTCAGATTTAAACAAACTCACAAAAAGAGACTTTAGTTGAGATCTTGTTGGATAAGACTTGAGGCGAGACTGGACTTTTGAGACTGCCTGAAATCCAAAATATTCAAGTTCAGACTGTTAAGACTTGTGACTTGACTTGTTCTTTCCCCAAAAGACTCAAAAACAGCTCCGGATGCTCTCATCCAACCACATCACGGCTGAATAAGCTTAAAACCAATAATCAACACTGTCAGAAGCAAACAGGTGCAGCGAGTACAAAGGTCAGAGCCTTCAGTGGGACATTATCCTCCCCACCTCGTGTTTCCTTTCCTCTGAACACTCCAACATCTCTGAGAAACAAGTTGCTCTGTTTGAAAGTACAATGTCTGTTCACACGGACGAGAAGTCGGCAGGCGAGAACTGCTCACACTTTGGCCTGACTTGGATTTTCTTGGACGGAGGCAGTGATGGGAGTGTTGAGGTCAGGGTGGTCAACGAGGCGTGGATGGCTGCTCATTCTTCCTCACTGTCCTCCATCATTCCTCCCTTACTCCCTCTGCAACACTCGCACTCTTTCCGGAAAAAAGAAACGCTCTCAAGGTTTTTGTGATGTTTCTTGTTTATCCTGCGATACTTTTTTCTCGAGCTGCTCTTCTAGTCTCAACACCGACGTGTGTGAAACAATCTGTGGCCTTGGAGCGGCTTTGCCTCCGAGATACAGTAACAGACGCGAGCGCTTGCGTAATTCTGACTCGCCGTGTTGCGTTTGTAACACGCCTATGCATGTAACACACGAGCACATGATAGGACGGCTTAATGAGTTGTACGTGACGATGCCTTCGCGTGACGAGCCGACAGCACGTCTTTCTCAGTTTTCCTGCGAATGCATTCCCCCCTGTCAGCGACTGTATCTGTCTATGAGCAACATAAAAACACCAACCCCCCCTCCTCCACCTCCACCACCACCACCTCCTCCTCCTCCTCTCCCAGCCATCTGCCTGATACAACCACTACATGGACCTTGTGTGTGGTCGACTGTTTTCTCCTCGCGTTTATTGAGGGCAGGAATGGCAGAAAAGAAAAAACCTCACAGGAGGCTGTCGGGATTCTCTCTGTTTTTCCGACTGCCACATCTTTCCCCCTTTTCATCCTTCCCCTTCGCTTCTCTTTTTTCATCCCCTCTGCTCGTGCAAATATCCCCTGAAACAGATGCCCTTAATTCCTCTGGCTCCACATTATAAGATCTGCCCAATCCTGGGGGGGAAAGGAAGAAGGAGGGAGGAAGAAGAAAGGGGAGAAGAGAGTCCTTTCTCTTATTCCCCCCTTCACATATATGAAAGGATGATGGGGGGAATAAAGCAGCAGTTCACCTGACAGCCAGGAGGTTGTTTTTTTTTTCAGATTTGAGATGGGAGGAGGGGATTCCATGATGTAAACCAGCCAGTGGCATCAATCTCGCCCCTCGAGCGCTGACAAAACGACAGCGTGGAAATGAAAACCCCCTCCTCCTCCTCCTCTGGAACACACCCTGTTTATAGGATGCGATTAACCCAGATGCCACCAAAAGAGAAGAATTCAATTAACACACCCCCCTCTCTATAAAATAAAATAAAAATCCTACCTTTTGTTTGTGTCTGTGAGGCCAAACACATCCAGTCCTGTGGAGTAGTATCCACGCGTCCGCCTCTCTTTCTGTCTGTCACACACAAACACACACACACACACACACGGCCAGTCAGCCAGTCAGTCAGTCAGTCAGTCAGAGAGGCAGGCGAGCACATCCACACAACACACACTCCTCTCTGTATGCCTCTCCCTCTCTGCTCCAGCTGAGATCCTCCCTGCCTCCCTCCTTCTCGCTGCTGCTCTGAGTCTCCACCCTTCAGCCAAACGCTCGGGCTGCAAGAAAAACTACCCTCCTCCTCCTCCTCCTCTTCCTCCTCCTCCTCCTCCTCCTCCCTTCCCCTCTCTTTTCTGTCTCTCTCTCTGCTATCTGGACACACTCCCTCCATCTCCCAGAGGTCCACAGGAAAAGCCTCGACTGTCTCTCTAAACACCTTCAGTAAACAAATGCATGGCAGGAAAGCTGACAGTCTGGACGAGCTGGATTTCCATCTTGATAAATATTCAGGCGGGCGCTTTACGGCTCACTTTTCTGCCTTCTTGACTCACGTTAACGTCACGTTTGCCCTCTTCGTACGATTTCAGGCATCGCATGAGACAAAAAAATCATTCCAACCTCAACAACAAACAACAACAACGGCAACATCCTGCACCGCACACACGACATGCGCTCTGCCAGAGCCCAGGCTTTAATCTTTAGACCACTTGTGTATTACAGTGAAGGCATCAAAGGCTCCAAATCAAAAAGAGAGAGAGACGCTCCCAGCAACTGTTCAGCAAAGTTGGAACAACACGCATAAACAAACAGCGCGCTGCACACATGGCTCTTTCACGTATACAGGGTTCTCTGCATGTACAGGATGCACTCGATTAAAGGCGAGATCAGCAGGATCAAGTGTGCGAGTGTGTGTGTGCAGCTGGTTGTTACCTTCACCAAGGGTGTTTTTAGCCTCATACATACGTTCTTATGTTTCTGTCATCTTGGGATCCATTATAAAAAAATAGTGCTTATAACAAGTAAGAAACTAGAATTTAGGTTTCTGGATTTCTTGGTTTAAGATGAATCTTGAAAGTGAAAGTTCATAATGAAATCAACGTGTTTCTTGCTTGTATTAAGTTTAAAAATCTGCCAGTGAAACAAGTGAAAATTGTCCTAACTATAACTGAAAAGCTACTTTCTAGTTGATCGTGTCTGATATTAAAGCAGCTACAGGGAATAATTTCTTAATTGATTCTGGCGCCCCCTGTGGACGTAAGCAGTAGTGCCTCCTGTCCAAAGATCTTGATCTGGTCATGCATTTTTAATATTTTTTTATATTATCTATTCGCAGGACGCATGATGATGAGGCGATGAGGTGTATCTATTTCTCATATCCGCCATTTTTAATGTTTTTAGCCATGCTAGCATATTAGCCGACATTTCTATCATCCTCACCTGTATATTTTGCTTTGTTTAATTCACAATTGTTAGCATGCAAACAAATTAAATGGTTAACACTGTAAAAATATTCTACCTGGTAACATCGGCACGTTAGCATTGTTATTATGACTATGTTAGCATGCTGAAATTAGCCTTTAGCTGAGCTTGAACTACTGCTATGCCTAAAAACAGCTTCACAGAGCCTCTAGAGTTGTTGAATCAACCACTGACCACATCTACACCAAGAAATCCTGCAAACTTGAAGCGATGCTACAGTAATTAAGTTCATTTCATAAGTTCAAAGGCCATAACTGACTCTCTTTTGTGTATTTCTTCACATTTTATGATTTGATTTCAAAGCTTCCTAGTTTGTGATTTTGTCTTGTACACTGCTGACGTATCCATCCATCTGTGTTTGCACGAGCACACTGTACATCTGCTTTCATGCATGTTCGCGCTCCGCCTGCAGGGAGACTCAGCTCGGCGTTACTCATCCTCGCCCTACTGTCTGAACCCAACGCCATGTTTTCTGTGAATCACATTTTCCTCAGCTCCATTCATGCAGCTGTTATTCTCCGCTAAACTTACAGCGACGGCGCGCGTCCAAGGAAAGACTCAGAGAAGAGAGGAGGAGGAGGAGGAGGAAGATGGAGAATTAATGAGTCATGGTTCCTTTGGAGGAGAATACAGGAAATGTCTTTGTCACCAGGATACAACATTGATCTGTGATAGCCTTTCCCTGAGTCCCATGAGTCAGTGATTACCAGCCGTTTGAGCCTGATGCCTCCACACAGCCCCGTCAGGTCAGCTCGGGCTGGCTCCACCCGTCATCTTCCTAATTCAATTTTATGAATTGATTATAAACTGGATGTTGGTTGACGCCATCAATTATAGACTATGGAATATTTTAGAGAGCCGTGTTCAAGTTTGCATTCAAACTACTCGATTTACCATCTCAAGCTAATTGATATTTATTATAACTCTATATTTTCTGACTCATTCTACTTTTAAGTGAAATATGTCAATCACTTACCCATTGAACTGCTTTTTATTTGCTATTTCAACAATTTAATTACTTTATAGC
Source organism: Lagodon rhomboides (assembly GCA_039737535.1). Lineage (NCBI taxonomy): Eukaryota > Metazoa > Chordata > Actinopteri > Spariformes > Sparidae > Lagodon > Lagodon rhomboides. The sequence goes on along the minus strand of CM077801.1, from coordinate 22,610,712 downwards.
TAACTACAGGGCCAATTTACGTTTAGCTAACTATTCTAACAGTTGATCCTACATTCTGAGTCTTTATCCATTAATACTTCTAGCTTACTATATTTTTTATTTAATTTGAGCTAACGATATCAAGTGATCACTTTCAGCTAACTATTTCATTGGTATCCATCGCCCTGAACTACAGCATGTTACGGCCTTGTTGAGCATCAGCAGAGACAGTAAGAGCGCGACCCCTCCCTCCCTCCATCACTGGAAAAGAGATAAATCCAGAGATTTGTTTATTTGTAATCTGATTACTATGTTTTATTATCGGCTCTGGGGATCATCTCTGAAGCCCGTGGTGTCTGTGCAGCTGTTTTGGTTAATAGGCTGGTTTATTAAGAGCTGTTAATCCACCTCTAAGAGGAGAGGGGGCAGATGTGGTGACTTGCGGTGTTGATATCACTCGGAAATTGCCCTTTCTACCGCGATAAATGCTGCCGTTTTGTACAAAGGGTGGAGCTGAGACGCGAGCCGGCTTTTCAGGAATGAGGAGAAGCTGCCTTGGATCCAGACCGACCGTTTTTTAAGGGTTGTAAAACTGTGTACTCCGTCGGTTTAGGTTAAATGTGGTCATGTTTGATATGCACAAAGCAAAAGGTGATTTTAGGTGAGGTGGAGGAGGGTGAAGGATGCTCAGATGATCCTGTGTGTGTGTGTGTGTGTGTGTGTGTGTGTGTGTGTGTGTGTGTGTGTGTGTGTGTGTGTGTGTGTGTGTGTGTGTGTGCACGAGGGGTGGGGTTATCACGACCGGCGCGGGGGGGAGGGATTTTCATTTCAGATTTTTTTTTTTCCGACCATCTGGCTCCTCCAGGCAGCTGCCGGCCTGAGCCGAGCAGAGCCGCCCCGCCTGTTCTGCCCCAATGCCCCATGGGATTTACGGAGAGGTCACCACTGCTGCTGGAGACGCACTGTCACCTAATACTCTCAAACAATCGGCTCAGATGATCTCACACACACACACACACACGGTCATAGATGAGGAGATAAGATGTATGGAAGCATCAGAGAAGAATGAAAAAATGAAAGAAACCTCCAGAAATTAATCAAACATGAGAGTTTTTTTTTTTTAAAGGTCAGCAAGACACAAAAAAACAACAACACGGTCTGAACGGAGCTACACCTAAATCAGCAAGACAAAAGAAAAAAGGAGAGGGAGAAGGGTGGTGGAGGTGGGTGGAGGGGGGGTTGGTTGTTGGTGACAGAGAGACGGAGGCTGGATTTCCCCCTCTGTGTTGCCATGGCGACAGCAGTGGATGGTGGATGACTGATTTCCTGTACAGCTGTGGAGCTCGGAGGGGAGAGAGAGCGAGAGAGAGCGAGGGAGAGGGAGAGGGAGACACGTTATCTGTGGTGGAGGAGGAAGGAGGAGGTGGAGCTCACTGAGGAGAGCATCCATGTTTTCTCTTTAATGGTCCCTCTCTCTCTCTCTCTCTCTCTCTCTCTCTCTGGTGATCATTTCTTTCTCCCTCTATATGCAAGTAGCTCTTATCTTCGATTATTATTTTATTAATCTTTATTGAAAGACTTTTAACAAAACACAAAGTGGGTGAACACCAGTTAAGTAATCACGGTTCCACATGTCCATTATTATCTATCAGATATATTCACAGGAAGGTATGATCTATATTATAGACGGTCCGTTACTTACGTTCTCTGAGGAAGATTCCTCCTCCAGAACTCAGACAGAAAGTCATCGTCTCCATTACAAAGATCTCCTCAATCAGGTCCATCCACTGCTGGAGGCCCGGAGGCTCAGGGTCGTTCTAGTTGTTTGAAATCGCTTTCCTACTGGGAGTAAACATTGTTTTACACAAATACCAAAATACAGGAGCTTAGCATCAATAGGAATTTCATATCCCAAAATCTTCTTAGAGCTGATTATAAAAAATATTTTAAATCTTGGACATGTCCAAAAGATGTGGGACAATTCTGGATTTATTTCATTTTGAGGTTACGACTAGAATAGGTTAACATGCTTTACTGCTGAAAAACACACAAGTTTAAATTAACTTTAATCCATATTTAAATGTTGCTGCTGCATCATTTTCTTAATGCAGAAAACAATGCCACATACACATGCAGTGTTCCCCACATGCTAACTTGACTTGAGCCACCAAGGTCCATTATTTGTCACCCAGTTAAATTGACATTGACAATGTATTTTAGCATTTTTACGACGACTTCCGATGGATAAACTATCTGCCCTCTTCTCTACTATTCCCATTGACACCTGCTCTACACAGAGACGTTCTCTGGTGTTCCATCCTTCCCCTCCTATTTAATGTTGGCGTACTAACAATGTTGTTTCCAAAAAGCAAAAGTATAATCACAGACGTCTCACCAGCGTTTTCTTGGAGTTTCGACAGTGTGTATATCTGTGGAACAGGTCAGATAGACGCAGTCTGCGTGGACACACACGTGTGCAGCAGCTCGGCGATGCAGCCGTCGTGCACTGCTCCAACAGGAAGTGTGGCTCAGACGCTGGACCGCTGCGAGACTTTCAATTGTTTTTAGTACAATTTCTCTTTTCTGCCTCCTCCCAGCATTACCGTGGAGCATCCAGGCAGGGATGTTTTATATCATGGAACCCAACGGTTGCCAAGAGCGAATCTGAAAGAAAATAAAAAGAAGAAAAAAACTGTCATCATCTTGTGATTTACGCAGTTTGTTTTAAATATGTTTTATCAGAGTGTGAAGAATACAGACTGTGTTCACACATTCTCCTGTCAAGTTTGTGTTGCAATGTGGAGGAAAAGCAGACACCAAGACAGGGAGAAAGGAATTTATTGATTTGCTCAGGTGGAAGGGTAGCTGATAGTGGCTCAGGCTCAGGCTCAGGCTCAGGCTCAGTCCAGTGGCACGGCAGGTGCTGAAGCTGGAGCTGAGGCTCATGGTACCGGTAGGCAGAGGCTGAGGTGGAGGCACAGGGGGATCCACAGAAGTGTTTGTCTCGAGCCAGAGGTGGAGGAGGCCGGGCGGCAGTGTGGCTGTAAAACTTGAGCTGGAACTGAGAACGCTGACGAGAGTTCAGGAATGAGACAGACAGACAGAGTTTAAACAAGAGTGGAAACAATCAGTCAGCGAGCGGAGAGAAGACCAGAGCAGAGGACTTGAGCTGAAGCTGATGAGTAGATTGGCTGCAGGTGTGTGAGAGGCAGGAGATCCAACCAACCAGGGAAACCACACCTCAGACACAAAGCACAAGCAAAGCACACAGAACAAACACTCCACACAGATCCAGGTCTTAAGTTTTTGTAGCATTTATCATTCGGCCACCTTTCCCCCTCTGATTTGACTCTTAAGCTGCTCTAACAACCACATTTTCACAAGTGGGGGATCAATAAAGTCTAATTCAAGACTCAAGATTTACTATATTTATGTGGTTGTGTTTTGCTTCTTTAATGTTTTATGAACTGATCCATCAAAATTAAAATGGACAGCTTGTGTCTCATGTTAAAGACAACACTGCCACCTTCAGGCCAAACTACATAAACACTGACACACCTGGATGATTAAAGTGAGTGAACAGCAGAGGGCAGCACAGACTAACACTCAGGGATGTGATCGGTACCTTCCCTCTGACAAACACAAATATTCCTTATCTGATAATCATGATTATTATATTTTAGAGGCAGTTTTAGTTGTAATTTGTGTGAAACATACAGATTATAAACTTTTTGTTACTGTTTTCTGGGTAGATTAACAGCAGGGAGGGGTCAGAAGTAAACTGACTAGAACACAAATGTTTTTTTATTTTATTTGAACATTTTTGCAAATAAAATTCACCAGGTTGAAATCACCACACACCAGCAAGAACTTTGGCAAATAAATGTACCTTTTTATTGGATATTGAGGGCATTAGTACCAAGAAGGCACAGACCAGACTTCATAAGAACAAATCAGTTTTTTTAACTACAGGGTGACAAAAAAAAAAGAATCTTTAACTTTTTCCTGAAGGGAGGATCCTTTCACAGAAAGGATTATGGACACAGACATACAGACTCTTACGCGGTGTAAGTACGACCATATGTTGAAGTCAGAAAAAGGAAGTTAGAACAATTATGAAGACTTTTAAGGACACGGGTTATGACTGTATGGCTATGTACCTTAAACACATACTGTTTTAATACAAGAAACATCATCATCCATCAAAAACATGACCTTAGATGTTTTCCATTAATGAGAAGAGATAATCGAGAGTTTAAAACAGTGAAAGAAATAAACCGTAAGAAATATAGAAGTTGTTTTTTTTTTTCAATAACATAGTATCAAATTCATGTATCACATAAATGTATTTCCTCACAAACCTTTTTGCTTAGATGCTGTGTCGCCAGTATGTGAAAGACTGCGTGTCTGAGTGATAGCGGTTACTTAAAGCTGAACTGGAATGACTCAGTGATCTAAATGACTGTAATGAAGAGCGAGTTTGGAGTTCGGAGCCGCACGGAGACAAAATGACACATCGCACAGCTCAACCTGGCAACACGGTAACGGAGTAAATAAAAGTAGCCGAGTCGTTTTGTTAAAATCATGCAACACAGTGAACGCTACACATTTAAAGGAACAGTTTTGAGAAAACGCGCTTGTTCGCTTTCTTGCAAAGAAACACTCTCATGTTTGTGGGATAAATATGAAGCTAGCACCAGCAGCAGGTTAGCTTAGCTTAGCATAAAGACTGGAAACAGGGGGAAACAACACGTGGCTCCGTTTGAAGGCAACACAATCCACCAACCAGCACCTCTGATCATCACTAGGTAGCATGTTTGTTTGACCCGTACAAAAACCAGCATTGTGTTGCACGCTGAATTATTTCTTAACTGAGAGCAGTAATCACCTGGCCAATAAACAGTCCTTAAAATACCGTTACCACCTGCTGAACGCTGACTAGAACCAATCACAATGTTCGTTTAGGTTAAGTTAAGGGTAGAAAACCACTGCATCACACACTAACTATCGTCTTATCTCATGATGTTATTTCAAAGTGTTCACATCTCATTTATCTAGAACACGTTTGATGCCTCCACATCTCATTAATAAAAACACGTTGACCTAGGGTTAATCTAACTGACCTGTCGGGCCACAGACTGAAGGAAAGGACAGCTTCAGTTTGCTCAAAGCTGGCGGTCTGTTGGGTCGATACCAAAGACAACAGAGCAACACAGTACATGAAACAGAGAAGTCAGACCACCGGGTTCAACTATTTATCTCTGAATGTTTCATTTACGGAGGAAAACGACAACAGAAATAAACACGTTTGCTGATGTGTGACGTCATCGGAATTCTCTCTCTCCAGAGCGAGAAGCTAATCATCTTCTGGCTGCAGCTTCATATTTAGTGAACCAACATGAGAGTGATGTTGAGCTTCTTTGCTCTGAGCATGAAGGAGCGCAAACACTTCAACAACCATCGTTCGTAAACGGTCGATTTATAGTTAATTAAACTCACGTGAATATTTTTTTCAATGTAAACAAACAATAAAATCATCCATTAGTAAGAGTTGTATCATTAATCATCGTTTATTCTATTTTATTGCTTTTTATTTAATTATTGTGTTTATTGTGAAGCACTTTGTAACGCTGGTTTTGATGAGCGCTCAACAAATAAGCTTATTATTATTATTATTATGAATCTGGAACTTTATAAACCTTTACAATTGCTTAATAAATGCTTTATGAGCGTTTCATTGTTTGTTAACCGTTAAATAAATATTAACTCAAGTTTAATTAACTCAGAAGAACAATAAGTGTGTTTCTCAACATCTCAACTTTTCCTTTAACATCAATCTTTTCCACTTCTGGAAAGTTTTACGCAGAACTTAATCATCTTTAAGAGTTCATTTAAAATCAAAACATAATTCAGTGGCCATGATAAAAGGTTGTGTTGCAGTGATTCAAACATTAGTTCAAGCTGAGAATATGATGCACGGCAGTATGGATCTGAATCAGACGAAGATGAAATGTGGCACTTTGAATTTTAGCTGCATGATTAATGTGTAAAATCATCTCGTCTACAACTCCCGTCCTCATCCACACCGTTTGATTTGTGAGAAGTAAGAGCTCATGACGCATCCTGTCAGCTTCCACAGAAACGAAAAAGAAACAGTCTTTCTCGTTTAGAGCCACAAACATCACACCTCCTTAATACTGTCACATACATTTGCTTGTAATACTGACTGAAATCAAAGGTTTAACATACACAAGTCCGGACAGTTCATACAAAAAAAACACAACGTGCAAAGACACCTCAGGTAAAACTAGAGGGATGCGAAATAAAAAATGTAACAAATTCCAGTTTAAAATGATAGATGGAACCGAACAGAGTGAAATAAAAACCGAGCTGAAAGGAAGACGGACATGTGTGCGACAAAAAGTACAGTTTGTTTTGGCTGACGGCCAGCCCGGGCTCCATTTTGAGTCTAGATTACAGGGAAGCTTTTGTGGCAACAAACTCGGCGCACGTCAGGACATGTAGGGACTTACTCGACCTCATTCCTCCTGGGATTTAACAGGACATGAAACAGTCTGAAATCGACTCTTTCTGACATTTAAGATGCTGAGAGACCGGCTTGATCTGCTTCAGTGTTGTGTGTTAAAAATAAAACAGAGCTTTGAATCCTGATGGCTTGGATCTGTTTAAAAATGACTAAAGGTGTGTGTGGAGGGTGTGTGATTGTCAAGGCGGGGGGGGTTTGACACCTGCATAGAGTGGTGAAGGCACGTCAGGTGTGTGTTCACATGATTCAGAGTCCAGTCTGAGAGCGGGGAGTTGGCACACTGCACTTCCTGTTGAGGTAAAATGAAGTGGCGTCGAAGAAGGATCATGGGTTCGTCTTCCCTCCCACCATGACTGTGAAACGTGTCCGTCATGGCCGCACGCTGAGAATGAGTCGGACATTTCGTTTCAGTTTATTTCCATTTCTCGTCTTTGGTTCGTAGCTCAGAGTGATTTTGTCCTTTGCGTCCTCCAGAGAGAATCTTTGATATGCTCTTCGTGTCTGTGCATGAGTCTGTCTGCTGTGAGCCCACGTGAATGCACTCAAAGTCTTTTTATGACTTTATTATACAGCGAACACGAGCTGTGGTTCTTGAAACCGGTCTGGAGGAGACAGATTTGAATATAAATGTTTTTTAAAAGAAGATCCCTTTTGTTTCCTTTCACTCAGGGGAGCAGCTCAGGTTATGTTTTAAAGACACAGGTTCTCCTAAACCCAGTGTTCGTCGTTAAAGTTTCAGCCAGAATCCTCCATCTTTGTTCGCTTATTATGTGTTTTTCGTCCGACAGCCAACTCGCTGCCACTTCGCTCGTCTCGGCCAAGAATAGAAACCACCTCCAGCGCTCCCTCCTCTCGTCTTATTCCCTGAGGGCTGAAACATCTCCACGTCTGTCACGGAGGAGCGAAACAGGTCACCCTGAGGCCACCTTGTGTCCGCCTCCGTCACACGACGAACTCGGGGACCTCTTCGCTGGTCAGGTCCAGGGAAAAGTACTTGTTGGTTCTCTTGATGGGAAACGGGTGCTGCTCGCTGAGCATGCCGGCGCGCTGATCGGCGAGGCTCTGGTAGCCTCCGCCGTCGCTCAGCTCCTGGGCGCAGCCAAACGTGTAGCTGTGGGCGGTGTCCTGGCAGAGCTCCGCCCACTGCAGGCAGTCCTTCTGGTAGAGCCGGACGTCGTCAAGAGACTGGCTGTGGCGATCGGTCGAAGACTGAGGCTTCCTGCACGCAGATGTCTGCAGGTAGAGAAGAACAAATCAGATGTTATAAAAACGCTGCAGACGTTTAAAAAATAACAAAAGACTTCAACTTCTATTGTCTCTTAAGTTTCTCATCAATCAGGGAACTGTGACATGATAAATAATTGTCAGGTTCTCTATGTTTACAGCTGTATAACATGATCCCAGCATCTGAGCCTCCCACTGTGAGCGTGATGTCAGGGGAGAACAGCCGCCGTGTGAATCTACGGTGTAATCTGATACTGACAGCAAATCAACGCCTACGCTGCGGGTATCTAACTGCTATCATTTGCAAAACAAAGAACTGATTTTCTTTAACTTCCACTTGAGAAAAATATGTAAAAGATGTAAACCAACCAGCTGCAATACGATCTGCTATCCTCCTGTCCGATTATTGAACATAACTACACATTTTATTCTGCAGACTACATATAAAAACTATATTTTTCTTAAATGCATTTATCCAAACATTAGCCACCATTTTTGGATCGTGTCATGTATTGATTGTCGTGTTACTTCAGTCGAACATACAGCTGTGAGTTAGATGTGATGTACCTGTGGCAGGGACTCGATGCTCTGTCCTCTCATCTTGACGACAGTCTCAGAGGAGCTGGAGGTGGAGGAGCTGACGTCTTTCACGATCAGTCCTGTGGAGAAAAGATGAGGAACATTCAGCTGCAGTATGAAACAGCTCTCACTGTGTGATAGTCCTTATAAAAACACAGATACAGAATTAATCCACCCCAGGTTTACAAGCTTCGTTATGATTGTCTGTACACTGTGGGGTCGACTCTTTACTCGATAAACTACATTTCTAACGAGGAGGATAAAACAATATTTCTGTTCCGCTACATTCCCCAAACTTCAAACTGCAGATCAAACTCAGTGAGACAGTATCTGTACCTGAGTATCCGTTGCTCTGATCAGGCGACATGGTCAACATGTCCTCAGTGATGTGGATACACAGCTCCTGGTCCAGAGCCATCTCATGAAGCTCCTCGTAGTCTTTGGGGTCGTCCACCAGCATCTCAATCTCTGAAGAGAGAAAAGTTGTCTGAGTAATTACCAATGAAACTCTCCACTCAGGTACCTTTCCTCTGATCAGCTATTACACATTGTTGCTAATTAGCCATTTCTTAAATGTGTTTATTTTGAACAAGCTACTAAAGCTCAATGAGCAAAACATTCAGGAAACAGATGCAAGATTCTATCATTTCTGTGGGACATTTTGTTAAATATTAAACAAAATAATATCACTCCCATGTTTAAACTTATCGTTGCGTATGAACAGTAAATAATCCTGGATGAAGCATCAGCTCTCACCGTCATCATCTAGTGTGCGCTCCTTGCCGCTGCTCTCGATGCCGGAGGTGTGGGAGCTCCCGTGGCTGGTGGTGGACGAGCTGCAGGTCCGTAGGGGCCTGTGCGGGGCCTGGCCCGGGGCCCGGAAGCTGTCCGTCTCGATGCCGGAGGTGTGCGAGCTGCCGTGGCTGGTCGTGGAGTGGCGGGACAGACGTTTGTGATGAGAGACGCTCCCCGCGCTGCTGCCGCTGGCCCTGGAGCGTTTGTCCAGGTGATCCATGTCCAGCTCGAGAGCGTCGCTGATGTACGACTCTCTGTACTGCTTCTTCTCTGAAATCAGCCAAATACAGACACATTTAAATGTTTACAAGATATATATCTTATTGATAAATTATAGACCTGATATTGGGAAATATACTGTTGGCTATTTATCAGAATTTGTGCCGATACTGGCAGTTTCAGTCCTCCATACGATGTAAAACAAGGTAAGTAATGACTGAATACATATTGATGTGAGAAATACCTTCGTTTTCCTCCAACCGGCGGACTTGTTTGAGGACAGGCTGCAGGTTCATGTAGAGCCGGTGGCTGTTGCTGAGCAGCTGCAGGAGGTGGCGGGAGCGAATGGGACAACCGGTGTAGTAGATGAGCTTACGGGCCGAAGGCAAACCGTCGGGGAGGATTTCAAATTTCTTCCCCTGAGAGAGCGAGAGGAGGGGGGGGGGGAAGCACACAAATGTTGATTACAGGACTCTGTGATTTATAGCAGGCAGTAATATAAGATTATGAAATAGGAATGTAGATTTCAAGTTATGATTAAGAGCCAGTGAGGCCCGGAGGCAAACCACAGAGGAGGACCAGAGTCGGTTCTTAAAACTACTCTGCAGCCAAACACAATGCAGCAATCAGCTCATATATCTGGTCCTGAGACTCTGAAACAACGCATTTTTGAGCAGATTTGGTGATTCTCCAGGAAGAGGACATGTTGGCTGAATGCATGGAAAAACTAAAATGGCGGGTTTGCGCTTTCTCCCTTTCTTTTGGCAGAGACCGGCCTCAATAACAGCTGTCTTTAGTGTCAGCGGGGTTGTTCTCAATACAGACCTATAAACATTTCTGCGAGGGTTTGGACTTTCAAAGGCAACGGGTGGGTTTAAAGTCCTGGAAAATGCAAAGAGCTGCACATTCTGACCACAGGACTGAGCTTTCACTTTATTCAGCCAGACTTTTTTCACAAGAAACCAGCTTCATCCAAGTCTGTGCATAGGTAGGGAAGCACATTGAAGGTATTCGGCTTGTACTACGAGGAAATGAGTTCATAAAAAAGTAGTGACAGTGGTTTTCCTATAAAAGATAATTTTCTCTTGGCCGAGGTGTCTTTGAGGCTGAAAGACTTCCCGGACCAGAAGGGAAACTCTGGGTGGGAAAATGAAGCAGAAGAAGAACGTCTCTGCCATCCCTCAAGTCGAGTATTTGTCTTTAACCTCAAAGTGCCCGTCTGCAGCTCCTGGTGGCCACCGCTAACACACTGAGATCACACCGGGCAGCGAGGACGTGTGAGCAAGCCAAACTGTGATGTCTGTTCTGTACATGCTATACGTGGTACTACAGATGTTTCAGACATGCATTTCAAACTGTTCAGCCTGTTTTGACACAAACGTCTCTACATCCAGTTTTTGCTATTATATTTCACACATCACTAAAGAACTACACAAGACATACCTGCATCACCTCGTCATAGATTACGTGATCTGTGTTGGACAGTCAGTTCCCTCTCTCTCCCCCTTTCTGTTTCTCGCTCTCTCAGAAAATTATTGAAAAGTGTTGAAATCTTTGCACGCTCCTGCCAACTGACTCTCCTCTCATTATGTCTTGCCGTGGCACATTTTTGTTCAGCCGTGTTGATTCTGTCTGCCAGGATTCCCTGTAATTGGTCCAAAAGTTTGAATCATCCCAAAAAATCTTTTCATACGGGAGACGAAGGGTTCAATTTGATGCTGACTGACGCCGCCTCATTTTGACGGAGGCTCGGCTGATTCATCGGACAGGTTTCAGGACTGTAACTTTGGTTCGGATTAAACTGAATGTGCAAATCCAGCGCAGATCTTTTTTAACAATAATGGGAACATCTGAAGGCTGTCCATCGTCCTGACAGATTAAGACTCTGAGGGTGATCTGAAGTAACATTAGTAACTCACAATCAAGACTGACACTAACTACATGAAGCTCCCCCTCGCTATCATGGTGTTTGAAATATGCTATGTCTCACTATAATAAAAAATTAAAATGATATGAATGTAATAAGGGATTTTGACAGAACTCTTATGACCATGTCTGCAAAAATAAAATCTAATGCAGCCTCTGACCCTCTAAAACATCAATAAAAAGATTACTGATATAAAAAGAGTATATTTTCATATATATGTGGCATCAATCAGAGAGTTTTGGCACCACAGTTCCCATCATGCTCCGTTAACTCTGGCCTTCTGCCTCAGGAATCTTTCCCATCTCTACCACCATCCCACATGACATGAATGTGGCAAATATTTGGATCTTTTTTAGCATAAAGTCGTTAACGTTTTGCCAGATCTGCACCCCGGCAGGTCATGATTTGATTCATTAGCTACGAGGAATCCCTGTTGGCACTGTAGCTATGAATCTGTTAGATGTGGGATTCATACTGAATCAATGGCATCTCTGCTGGTGGCGACCAAAAACACACAGCAGCAGACTGGTGTCAAGTTGCGGGTTATTAAAAGGTATTCAGACGCCGCTTAGAAAAGTTTCTTGTTTCATGCAGTTCACATGGTCAGTCCGTCTAAACTCTCCGCTCAGGACAGCTGGACGACCTTCTCCCCCGTCCAACAACCCTCCCCAACAGGCCACACACGTCGAAAAAAACTCCCAGCAGCACCCAGGGGCCGTTTATATCCAACAATCCCTCAACAAGACCAGCATGAATCAGAGTACTGGCGAGGAACGGAGTCTCCGATCCAACACCACAGGACGTGAGGGTGATTACTTCTTTTCAGCTCTCTCACGGGGAGAACGTCAAACTTTCACAGGCTCGGGGAAAAGCATTATTGCATCAGAAACACTGATTTCCATTTTCATATCAGCACTCCTTACATTAAACTTTGACACAAAGACGAGCTAAAGTCATCCAAGCCAATATCCTGCGCAGAAAATCCCCCTGAAACCGTTGCAACATCTGGTGTTTATTGACCCACACGTCCCTCCGCCCTGCTGAGCGCTCTGGCTCGCTCGGCCATAGCTGCAGCCGTGGTGGCAGCGGTGTTGGATGACGTGACTCGTGGGTGGGGTGGAGGAGAAAGCCTGTTATTCAGGAGAAGGGCGGGACGGGGCCACAAGAGGCCCTTCGCATCCACAGCGGAACCACAGCCACGCCACCGACCGCTTCACTCTCACGACGCTGCAGACGGCAGACGCGAGGAAACCGCCGAGAAAACAGGAATGAGGAAAACAGGATGTCTTTGCCGTGAACTGTGTGGCAGATGCGACGGCTGTTTGCACCAAAATTAGAACGAAGCCAAACTCTAGTCTTGAATGAAAACCTTCTGGGACGACAAAGCAATTCTTTCAGGAGCCTTTCATTCATGAAACCTGCTGCTAAAGTCCCTTCGAATGGATGAAACCAAAGACGCAGCCGAATTAGAGTCAAAGGGGCTTGTTCTTGTGCAACAGCACTGATAAGCAATAATGACCTCTCTTGTGATTAATAGCCGACTGGCAGAATCCGTGAAGCCGTCACAGTGAAACAGATATATAGTAAGCTCCTTGGGCTTCCTGCGATAACACAAACCCCTATAGAAGCAAATTAACCGACTGCTGTGCTCAGCTTAACGACAGGCTGACTCAGAGCGCAGACGAGGAGATTTAACAGGATTTCCTCTAAAGGGATACCAGTCATAACTGATAAAATGAAAGTATGTGTATCATATGAGAGAAAATACTGCTGCCTACACATGATGTATGTTTACAGTATACACTGTCTGCATGTGTGTGTGTGCACATGGAAGGCAGGTCTTTGCTAAATCCCTGGTTAGTTCCAGAGGCCTCGCAGGGTTAAGATAAAACAGCAGTGCGGTGGAAAAAAAACCCTGCGTAAAAATTTCCACAACGCTGAGCGCACAAACATCACAAACATCCCCGTAAGCCAGGAGATGTTTGGGTTTCGTCATCGCTGGAGTAAGTGTAAGAAAACAAAAAACAAGCCAAAATAAAAATACGTTACAGGTGTAAAATGTTTCTCTGAGCTACGTGTTGAAAAAAAGGTGTGATGGTGCATCTGACTCACCACAAATACCAGCTTTCCCACGTTGGTCCAGGGGAAGTCGTACAACAGTTGCCTCACAGTCCCGACGTTCTGCAACACAGACACATGAAGGAAAGAGTTACAGGTACAGTTTTACTTTTCAACACTGCTGCAACAGGCAAGCAAAGGTAAGAGTAGAGCAGATTATTCAATTTCTAAATTGAAAAGACAAACAAAGAGGCATCAACAGACACTGAAATGATTGTGTGGTCAAACATTTCAGTGGCAGATTTTTTTTAGGACTCAATACAAACAGCAAAACAGACAAAATCGTGAGAAATGTGTTATACCTGAAATATTTGAATGCCACGTAAAGTCAGTCCCAATGTAAGAGAAGCCTCTACTTCCTTCTTGTCCTGTTGAAAGAGATGAGATCAAATATTTATCGGGTAAAGATCAAGCGACATCTGATACAGCAGAATAACCTGAAATGAGCTGGATGAAATGATCCCTTAGACAAATAAAAAAACTGGCAATGCAACAAAATTTCTATGCCAGTATTGATGAAACTGTAGACATAAACTGTCAGAACTGAAACTGACGAATCAACTTTTGTCACAGGTAAACTTAAAATATCCAAGAAAGCAAAATATTGGGTAGTTTAAGTAGCAGCTTTAGTCTAAAATGCACCAATCTAATACAGCAGGTATTGCAACCTTTAACATACATAAATGTAACCTGCATGTAGAGATTCAACATCTTGGACTGACACTGTGTCTCATCTCTCACCTTGTAGAGTCTGTAGTAGTGGACGGTGACGTCATCGAGCTGAGCACACTCCTTAATGTATTTGAGGTGCGCCTCTGAAGCTGTGAGAGCAAACTGGTCTTTATGCATGTTGGGGATATGCCTCAGGATGTACTCACGGCCGCGCTTGGCTATCACCTGTGCAGGGACAGAAAGCGGGAAACGTCAGGCTTGGCCGCCCTGAAGTTGCACTGACATATTACAGCAGATTGGCAGCACAGGATGCCAATGAGGGTAATGAAGCTCCCTGCTGCAGGGCAGACAGATGTCAACCTGGAGACTGAACGGGAGCCAGAGGCACAAACAGGAAACACACTCATTAAGCTGCGCATGTGGCTTCCGAAGGGTTTTGTAAGTAAGCTTTCCGAGCAGCTAAATCTGTGGGAGGTTTACTGTAGGGTAGCGCTCATCATCAAACAATTTCCTGTCGCTGCTGGTTTCAAGTGGCGATAAGCAGACAGGAGGCTAATTACAGGAAGTGAAGGGCAATCAGACGGGCGTGGCTGTCACAGCCAGAGAGGTAGAGGATGGCGGTGGTGGTGGTGGGGAGGGTGCCAGTGTGGCCAGAATAGCCGTGTCAGCCGGAGCATTTCTCAAGATTTTAAAAAGAACAACAGTGCGTGTGCCACTTCCAGGGACAAAAATAAACTTAGCGCCCCAGTTCTCTTTATCCCACATGCTCAGATGTGGAGCTGTCGCTACGTGTTTGTCCAGCATGATTAATGGAAGGTGGCTATAGACCCACGCATTGTATTCACAGTGCAGGCCAGGACACGGAGCACAGCCGGACCGCCTCACACACACTGTTACTGTATATTCCATCTGCTCAGTCAGTGACACAGCATTTTATTTCAGGTCTGTTTCAGCAGACCTGTTTAAGTCACTGATGTTTTACAAGGAGGTTCACTTTAACTCACTGAGACATCAGACAGACTTACCGCAGAAGGATTTATCAGTCTAATACGGCAGTGTGTTAACCGTATTAGTCACATTTAACATTACTTTGAAGCTTCTTGTGTACGCCGCAGCCTCAAACCAGAAGAGAATCAGGATGAAAATGACTGTTAGTTTCAGCTCTAGTACTAAACATATTGGAGCGAATGACGAAGTACAAAAAAAAACCTCCACAATAAAAGCCTGAAAGCAAGAGGCTTTACATTAGCCACACTAGCCTTGATACTGATAGAGGATGTGATGAGGTGCAGGAGGACAGCAGAGAGCCAGATGGGCTGCGGTGTGAACAGGAAGGTAAAGGGATGATGGTCAGTCATCTTAAATCAACTCTTCTTCCCTGATAAATTCAACATGTGAGGGTTCAGCCCACATACGGTGCTGGTTGGACATACTCACCCACGGGGGGAAGTAGGCTTCTGGTTCAAAGTACTTCCCAAAGTGCTTGTTGCGTTTGAAGTTGCCGAGGTCAGCCTGCAGGGCGAAGGCTGCCAGGAGGAAGTAGGCCTCCTCCCGTTGGATACACTGAGAGAGCAGCACCTGTTTCCTCAAGTGCCAGTAGTAATAGTACCTGGCTGCCCGGTCACTGCAGGGCACAGGGAAAGCAACATTAATCAGATTAAAGGTTAAGTGAGTGATGGAAGGGCAGGTTGTACAGCGATTTAAGGTTCAGTGAGGCTATAAACCGCGTGCAGTCAGTTGAGGAGCTTTACTTGCCTGATCAATCTCCCATTCTCAACGTAATACTGAGCCCTGAAGTGAATGATCATCGGAGGCCCAAACTGGTCGATGCCCTGGAAAAAAAACACAGGAAGAAATCTTGTTTATTTTCTGAAACAGCCTGATTATAATACTTCCATCAGACTACACAAGTAATAGTCAATAAGGATGGTCATGGGTCGCAGACCTGTCTTCCACTTTTAACCTGACTCACATTGACGTGTCTGAAAACAAACTTTCAGTCCTGTCTGTCTCCCATGAAATGTTAGCCTGGCTGGCTAGTTACAAGAAAACATTTTTTTGAAATGTTGAAACAAAGGCGTTTCAACACCTCTCGAGCTGGCTGGTTAACGTATTATTTCTCTAACCCATACGCAAACAAAAGTGTACAAACAACAATTTGTGGTTTTAGGGGGAGTTACAGTCTGCGAAAAAATGTCATGGTGACTTCCTGGAGTTTATCCAGGTTCGGTCCTCTCACGTCTGAAGAGAGACTCAAACCTGTGCTCACCAGTCTGGTAACCCACTCTGTCTGTCGCCCCTCTTGTCAATACCTTGGAGTCATGTTCTGCAGTTTCATGCGCACCCACAATTCACTGTATTGGTTAATATTAGAGAAAAGGCTTTTGAGGGGACAGTTTACATTTCCACTTCCTGTGGGGAGAAAAGCGATCTTGACAATGAATTGGATGTAGCTACATCTTATGAATCTCAGGTAGAGGCTCTAATAAATCTGGTTTTTGACTGATTTTTACAAACTGTATCTCGCCTCTGAAATGGGGATTTAAGGTCCTCTGCTCACTGATGCATCATTTCTTACCTTGCTGGCTTCTCTCTTCCATTCTTTGGGGCAGTATTTGGAAAGCTTCTGATCCAGCTCCATATAGATGTGTTCATTATCTGTCGGAGGAGGAAAGGAACAGATTCAGCTTAGACACTCTCTGCGTCATCGGTGTGTGTGTGCGTACACGTGTATGTATACTGCTGTAGGTGACTTTATGTTTGTGTAGGCACTTAGAAATCCTCCCTGAATGCACCCTGTTCAAAGACTGCCTCAGAGGCATCACATCAGACAGCCTCTTCACTTCCCTTTGTACTCAAAGCCTCTGGTGCTCCTGCTCATTTCTTCACCTCGCTCTGTCGCGTCTTAATCTGCTCCTGAAGTGACGACTTTCCTGAGCTGCAGGCCCGCTGATCTGACAACTCTGAGTTTCTATACAATGAAAACTCGTTGAAAAGCGAAAGAAAATGAAGAGCAGACGCGGAGCCTGTCTGGCAGAGCTTCAACACATACTTCCTGTCAAATTCGATGACAAGTTTTATGACTAATGCTTAAATTCTTAGTAGTATGGTTGTAATGCGATGTCCTAAATATTGTGCTCCATGTTAATTTAAAAAGATACTAGCACAAGCCAGAACTGCATCTTCATATAAAGATTTTGGTTTTATTCGGGTACATTTTGAGATCTCGACCGCAGAGACTTCTGCCGCCATCCAGATACAATTAAGGTCAATGATATTTGGTCTGCGGTGCTCAAAGAACCCAAATATTACACTTGAAGAGCTCAATGGCAAAGGCTGTCTCCAGAAACAATATCTCTGCTGCTCGGGCTGATCCACAGACCTCATTGTGAAAAGTTGAGAACTATTTGTGGTTGCACTTCGCCAGAATAGTAAACAGATCAGGGTTGATATATGTGTTTAAAAATATGAGGAAGGTCTGTGTTGCGTTAACAGAATATTACGTCAATTACATCAATTACTGCGGAAGAAGACTTAAAAACTGCTGACTCTGAAACAGTTGATTATGCAAATGCTGGGTGCATGGTGTGTGTGATATCGCCATGTTGGTGTTGTTCCTAGAACATCATAATTGATGGTGTTTCGTAACCACAATTTCAACAAAAGTGACAAAGTCCACAACTGGATCAACTCATGGTGGGTGGGTTAGGGTTGCGTTTGGAACATATTGTTAAACTGTTCTCTTATTATTTTTACACTAAGTTTGCTTCTTATTTGCTGTTTCTTTCTGATTTTCTGTTGCTGTGTGGTTGGGTTTAGACAACAGCAATACTTGAAAGATGGTTTAGGATAAGAAATACCCTTTCACAATGTGTTTTTCCTTGAGTTTCTGAGCTATGACACAATGTAATTGGTCTGTTTCAATGGTGGAGCAAAAGTAATTATGATGTTCCAGTAACAACGCTAACACAGCGATGTCAGATCGTGCCTTTATGTATGCAGAACGAAGTATGTGAAGAGATTTCATGAGCTGTTTGGATGAAAAGTCAAGTAATGGAGGAACAAAGCTGAACCAATCAATCCTACACGGCTTTACGGCTGCAACTTCATTTCCACTGTTAGATAATATGCTGATTCTTATCTTAATCGACGAATACATTGGTTTAAAAAAGTGTAGAAAAAGGTTCAACAAAAGTTCAGAGTCCAAGATGACGTCTTGAAAAACCTAAAGATATTCAGCTTACTGTCATCGAGGAACACAAATACAGCAATCTGTTATGCTTGAGAGGCTCGAGCCAGTGAAATATCATCCATTTTGCTAAAGATTCTTTAGATACTAGGATTAATTGATTTACAGTTTTCTGTTGACTTACTTATCAAAGACAGTCTCAACCTCAACTTTTCCTGCACTCATCAATGTTGGAAATAATGAAGTAAATCCTCTAAACTGCGAAAACAAGGACATATCTGAGCTGGTGTCCGATGTGGCAGCTCGGCCGGTCGGGGGGACAGTGGGTGACACACAGGGAGTGGGTGGCCTCTGTTTGCCTTGGGGATTTCACGCTGTTCAGACAAGCGCTTCAGGAATGTCCCACAATCAGACCCATTGGCTCCTGCTCAACTGACCTGCTGGGCCGTCATTGGCTCATCTGGAGGCCAGCTGTCTGAAAACACTGCCTTTGCAATTTACTCTCCCTTCGCAGTTGCCTACAACTGTCGCCCGCTGTCTGCCTCGCCACAGCGCGGCCACTGTGACTCATTCCAGACGTACGCAGTACCGTCCCCGTAAAAACACCTTTGGGCTGGCTGCACAATGGGAGCCTCTCAGGAAGCAGAGGCCCTGGTTCCTGGAAGACCGCCATGACATGTAGGTGAGAGATGCTGCGTTTGGGGCAGATTCCTGTGTCCCAGCCTCGTATTTGTTTTGAGGAAACTAACTGCCTGGTCACACTATTTTTAAGAGGCTCTGGTGCTCTGTACTTGTGGCTGCATTCACTCCACAATTTGCATGATCTGAGCGTGCATTTCAAATATTCTCAATGAAAATGAGGCCTTTGTCCACAAAGCTGAGTAGTCACCCACAACTAGGTCAGAAATGGAGATGTGAAGGACAGTTATAGAAAACAAAGGCCGTTCTGTTCAGCTGACGGGAAAACAAGTTAACAGACAGATAAACTGTTTACGGCACACTGCAAAACAAAACAGACTGAACTGCTCAAACAGGTAGGAAACGTGTTTGCTTCCCCCCCACCTTATCTGTGATATTAAAGGTCTTACTTTGAATAACGCTGAGTCCAAACAGGTGACAGTCCTTCAGTCTCAGGAGGTCACACACCTGGGCCAACAGTTCCTGGCACAGAGTCTTCACCTGAGGAGGAGAGAAGAGGAGGAGGCTCACTTTTAGCCTTAGGATGATCTTTTAGCCATTTTATAAACAACACATAAGAAATACTCACACACTGCTAATGTCTGTAATAAGCAGGCAGTTCAGAGAGCTGCACACTTCTCTGTCTGTGTCTTGTTGTGCATATCTTAAGAGATTTTCATCTTGTTTGTGGTGACAGGGCCAGACTTGGCTTCTCCCCATTTCCAGTCTTTATACTAAGATGAGCAAAGTCTTAAACAAAATTAGCACATTTGCTAAAATGTTGACGTTTTCCTTTAACTGTTCAATCTAAGAAAATATGATTAATATTAGCACATAAAGTTTACCTGGAAAGTAAAATGTCCTGTTGTTATAATGAAAACAGATGCACCCTCAATGATAACTTACGCTGTTTTTCTATTATAGGTTGAGAAAAAGTTTGTACTCACATTGACTATGACATTGAGCGTGTCATCATTGGGCAAAAAGACACAGACGCAGCGGCGGTCCTGCATGGTTTTGTTGTTGTGGAAGTTCAGTTTGTTCATCTTCGTGTGGCTGGCACAGGACAGGCCCTCCCGCCTGCTACCAGGGCTCTGGGCCCTCTGACGACCCGCCTCCACCACCGCAGGCACCGACGCCACCAGAACCAGTCCCTGTAACCCTGCTTCAGCTGCAGCCCAGTCCAGACAAAGCAGCACCCACGGGCTCAGCAGGCCAAACAGCACTCACAAGGCAGAGCATGGGGCCACGGGCTGCAGTCTGCACTGTGGAGACAACGGAGAAGACGAAGGATCGGATGTTAGAGCAGCAACTTCTGTTTCTTCAGTTCGAGGAATGGCTATGTGGCTGACATGAAAATGATAAAAATACAAATCTGCAGAGTAATTTGTTCACACCGAAAGAGTCTGAAAGGATAAGAGAAATAACAGACGCATCGAGGAAGAAAAAGGGAGGGCAGCATTCCTGCTTGTGTCCATGAGCATGTGACATCATTCTAGGGGAATGTCAGTGACTCCTGAGGAACATGTGAACATCTGTCTGGGGAGGAACTGATGGGATGTAATGATGGCGTGAAAGAAACACAGAGACTGAGTGACTCATACCCAAAACCGACTGATTTCTCACTTAAAACACAACAAAACCAGCACTGAGCCTTAACCTGACAGCGTTTTAAAAAAACTGCAGCAGAAAACTACGTATTACCACGCTTGACAAGAGCAGCTGTTGAGGAACTTAACTCATGAGGGTTCAAGATGTTGATTGGTTGTTTGACTTTTTCCTGGCATCGGTTTCGTCAACTCATTCCGTTTTGTTGACATGATGTCGACTGTTTGAATTGGCTGAATTGCTAGAAGCCACATGCAAGAGTTAAACTGTAAATACGAGCACTTAAAACGTCCTAAACAAGTGATATTCTGTCTTTTGCAGTGGTAGTTTCTGGATGAGATGCTTACTTTTTATACTAAATAGAAACATGTATAATTAAAGGGAAGCGACAAAGTGTTTTGACAATGTGTTTGGGATTTTTGACTTTATCCCGCACCTGCGAGCCTGCTCCGTATTCACACTTCTCCTTAAGCAATGTGTTCCCTTGTTCTCTGCCAACTATATACCCCTCTCGCACATGCACTAGCGAGAGCACACACACACTCCTCGAACATTAACAGTTCTTTGAGCAGCGAGTAGCTCACAGCATGAGCCGTGCCGGAGGACGTGTGAGACCTTCGGCGGGTGTGAAAAGTCTCAGACCAGACAAAAGAATGTTAAAGAACAATCAATCCAGATTATCACCTCTTCCTGTTGAGAGTCACTCGCCTTGAAGCCTTGTTGTCATTAAAAACAGATACTGGAAGGATCACATTACAGGGCGCAAACAATTAGCATTGAGAGAGTTGAAGGTGTGTTCACAGGGTTGTTGTTAAGCTACAAACCTGCCTTCAAATCACTAAATTGTAACTTCAACAAAGCGAGCAGCAGTGGACACAACACCGGTGTTACTGACTGGACTGATGCCAATAAACAACACCTTTAACTGAAGGCCTGCACCTGTGCTGCAAAGTCAGAAAGAGCTTTTCCCGCTAAGCGCCCCTTCAATGCGCCTGCTGTCGACATACACCGCCGCTTTGTTGCCGCAGGGACAAGGAGCATTGTGAGCAGAGCAGCAATAAATACACGTACTGTTGACATACAGCATCAGTTCTCATTAGAGCTGCTCATTGGATGTGCAGTGTGGCGGGCAACCGGCCACTCAGCAAACTCTGCTGATGAGCCATAACTGGGACGACTTCCTGCGCTGCTGCTGCTGCTGACCTTGACTACACACATCACCACTGCACCACACAAACAAACATGTACACAGTGTGCAGACAAAAATAGAGACACATGTATTTTAGATGGTTGCACAGATATTGTCACCCACACTCACTCTCTCACACACAATGGGTTTGTTCCTGCTCTCTTGCTACGACCATATGTCAGGTGCTACTACAGGACAGCTGAGCTGTGTGATGGCAGCGGGGGTAATTAGAAGTGAGATCCATCTAACCGGATCACTTCCCCCCCGTCACTCGCTTCCCCTGCAGAGATCGAGAGTGATGCCAGCAGGCTGGGACAGATAGAATATTTGCAGAAAACACTGTGTTTGTAATTGTTTTGTGTGCCAGATTGCTCAGGTGCCAGACACAGGAGAAATAAAAATAGAACCGGAAACTGCGACCGACTGAAGCAGGATTTACATGTGACGTTAACAGCAGGCCCACCGCGTATACTCTGTGTGTGGGTTGTCTGCATTGTATTGTATTGTCATGCTTTAATTATACATTATGTTCTCCACGATAATTGTGTTTACATTCTTTTGCTCCACCTTCTATATGTGGAGACTGTGGGAAGGTTTGCTTTGTCTCCAGTTCTGACTATTTCCAGACTATGGCATTAGTCTGGAAATAGTTTTTCTCCTCAGAAATACTCCTGGACATGAGCCCACATTACAACCACAAGTGGTCTCTTTTTAAATCTTTGGTTTTTGATTAAATAAAACCCCGTTTCCCCTTGTTTCCAGCCCTTTGTGCGAAGCTAAGCTACTTATCTGATGGTTTAAGCTTTATATTTAACTTAAAGACATGACATTAATCTTCTTGTTTAACTTTTGACAAGAGAGCCAATAGGTGTACTTCCAAAAATGTCAAACTATTCCTTACATATAGTCTTCGTCATAAAAATGTCATTGGAAACATGAGAGCTGAATAATCACATTCCTCAAGCTCAGAAGTCAAAAACGGTCTCCAGAATATATGAACACACCACTCTCACTTTTAAGTCTGACAAAAAGAACTTAAACTGTTATTTTTTGTTAACAAAATTTGTGTCACTCTTACTTTGTACTAGATGGCTGTGCTACACAATGTTGTCGCTTACCAACTGCAAAAGGTCTACGACAAAGAGCCGTTTAGACATTTAGGGGTGGAAGGAGATGACAGGAATTACTAGAACATTTGAATGTGTATATTTTGACAGGTAAAAAGCATCTTCCTCATTTGGACAGCTTAGTTTGAATGTGAAAGAAATACTTTTATGCTATCTAAAACCTAAGATTTCTAGAACTTTTACTCCCTGAAGTTTTTTTCCTGCCAGTGTTTGACATGAGTGTGCAACATTCAGACATCCGGTTTCATCTCCCTGTAGAAAAGTTCATGGCCCTTGCAGCGGGCTCTGTTGAAGTCATATCATCTTTCATTTTCAGCTCAGAAATATGATTCCTGACTTCAACAATCATAGTTACTGCTTGTTTATTACACTGTTGAATGCTAACCATGAAAGCGGATGCCTCTGTTGCGCTCTTCTAGAGACAGGGGTTAGCCATAACTGAATATAGTCATTATTGATGGGTTTTAAGGTCTATTGTGTCATGTCTGGTCTACACATGAGACATCACCACAGAGGGGATGTCCACTGTGAAATGAGAGGGTGTATTCTCTTACACGCTGTGCACTGGGACTGCTGCGTGAGGGAAGAGAGTGCTGGTTAATGAAATTACTGCTGCTTTCCAACCCCCTTTCACTGCCGTGCGTAGTGTGATGCAACACTGAAGTCCAATCTAAAGCAGCACAAAGAGCGGCCGTCCGAGCTTCCTCCTGCCTTTTCAGCCTCAAACAGGGATTCTGTCAACGTGGCAGACCTCAGAGTCAGGCATGACACCAAATCCCACACTGCGATGCAGAGAAAGGGCCTCTGTCACAACTACACCTCTCTCTTTCTCATTCTTTCCCTCCTCCATTGACATCAGAGGGGTGGAGAGTCTCAGTGTCCAACTGTTGGACAGCGGAGCCAAAGAAAAATTTCCCCTCGCTTTGTGGAGAAGGAACAGGCCAACTGAAGGAGGCTGTCGCCACGCTGATTTAAGAATAGCTTCAGGTACAGTACGTGTCAAAGTTGAAAAAAAGAGAGAAAAAGACGAGGGTGGATATCCACAGCAGAGAGAGAGAGAGAGAGAGAGAGAGAGAGGGAGGGAGGGAGATGGAGTGAAGCTCGAAGCTTAGGCATGAAAAAAGAAAAAACTGCTGCAGTCAGGAGAATTCCTCACTAACATCTGCTTCTCATTCCAACAATGGCGGCCTTTGATTCCTGATACACACAACGAGCAGCAACATCTACATGTGCAGAGAAACTCCATCGTCTGACAGCATCCGAAAACCTGCACTGGAAACCTCCATGTGGAGCGTAACTTGTTGTATTTAACTAACTTTTTGTTTCATGCTTTGAGACCAACATGGGTTCATCACGAGATTTCAAAGGAGGGAGGCACTAATTCGGCACATAGCGATAAAGTTACCACAGTTACTTTGTTGTTGTGTATTTAGTTTGTGTTGTTATTTATTCCCTATTTGGTTCCAGGGAAACAATCGACTGATACAGACACCGGGCTGATGTATCTGTGCATCGCTAACTCAGATCAGTTGAATAACAGAAGATGCCAAAAATTACTTAGTTTAAGGTTCTCTATTTGAAATATTGGCTGCTTTCCTTTGTCTTACGTCATAGTAAAAGGAAAAGCTTTGGGTTTAGGACTGTTAGACAAAAGAAGACATCTGAAGGCTCCACGTTTGACTTTTAGAAACTGTACAAAGTTTAACCGATAATGAAAACAACAGTTGCAGACCTACTATTTTTATCTTCCTGTCAGGCCTAAATACAAATTGGTGCCTAACCTTCTCTAATGTTTGAATTAGAAGCCATGTGTCATGATTTTTATATTGACTCGTCCTCTCCGTTCTTCTATTCTGTTTCAGTCTGAACTATGAAGCACTTTGAAACAACTACTCGATAAGCTGAAACTGTATCGACATCGTCATCTGCAACTATCAAAGCTTTATCAATCTGAATATGTCACTTTGGCCAACGGAAACTTGTGATAACCATTCTTTTCTGGGTTTTTTTAGCTAATCAATGGGAACTAAAATATTCCCAGGGTTGTTCCAATGTCGATACCAGAATTGGAGTGACTCCGAAACAAATCCATGACATAATATCCATATAGGGTCAGTTGTATAGAGCTGTTACTGGCTATCGGCCGATACACAATGCAGTGGGACTGGGGTTGGTATCTGGAAGTAAAGATGGTATCCGTACTTTCCTGAATATTCCATAAACATTCTGTAGGGATTTAGAACTTCCTCCAGACAGAAATAGATGGAGAATCTGCCAAAAAGAACCATGTGGGAATGTGATTTTACAATGGCCTGAGGGAAAGCAACAAAAAGACAAAGCAAATTCTAATTTTGAGTAACCAGTCATTTGAGAGGAAGCCTGTTTCATGGGCTGTACTTTACTGACCCAATCTGCCCTCGCTGAAATATTTAAAGGCCTCGCTTGCAAAGGGCACGACTTTCATAAACGGTGCCAACAACTGGATCAGAGTGGGAACTGGTCATTTATTTCCTTCAGTTCGCTGCCAAGAGATGTGTTTATTCAGCTGATGAGAAATGCTGCCGAGCTGACGAGCAGCTCTAAATCACATCGGTCACAAGGTGGCATTTGCCTTCGCAGTGAGACTTCCCTTCCTCTACTCCGTTTAACCCTGGTGATATACTAAGAGGAGGAGCTGAGTGTCAAAAAATAAACAGGAAAAAGCACGCTAGTGGGCGACATGCTTGACCACCCAAACCACACATTCTGGATCGCCTAAACATCTATTCTGGATGCAGGCTGGCTTGTCATGATGTCGGGAAGTGGCTTTCATTATGGACAGGAAACATGCTGTTATGTGTGTTATACTTGGCAAATACAGCTATTCTAACTCTGATAGTGTCGTCTTAAATACATAAAGTACATATTTGACTTTCTCCGCTGTCAGTAGCCTATGGGCGGCGTAAACAAATAACTGTGACTCTTGCTGGTATTAATAGAGCCTGGAGGCGTGTTTAGTTGCTCCCCCATAAATACCTGGATGCTCTCACTATATGTGTGTTTTTAGCCTTTAAGCCTAATCTCAGGGGCGGGGGGGGACACTGAACAGTTGTAAAACCCTGATACTAATGATCCCTTGCCCATAAGATCATCTAGGAGACATTTGTGTGTCTATTTCCACTGAGCACGCAGAGAGGATAAACAATCTGTTCCTGGCTCAGAGTCGGACTAAAAGTCTGAGAACCTGAACCACATTTTAACGACTTATCTCAACTTGGTGAAATGTAAGATGCGAATTATTGTAATTATCCACAACACAGACCGACCCTCTAAATATAATATTCGCTCACGCTATATATAATTCATGTTTACTCATACAAAACATCCAACAAGTGAGTGCCTGGATGTCGTCCTTCATCAAATGCCACGCTCATTAACCGCTGAAGGTCAGGCCAGTACACAGCATGGTATTGTTAGCCGTTATATAATTCACAAAGAGAAGCGGAGGAATTAGATGGTGGGTGGCCTCTGGCTAACTTGTTTAGAAAATGCTGCTGCAATATTTATAAAACATTATCTGAATTTATTGGAAAGACATCATTTGGCATTGAATTTCAATCATCCTTGCACCTTTACACTGGATTAACGAACTGGACCGCCTTGTTGAATCATTCTTCCTCTAGATTAAGGTATGAGTATGGAAGTGACAGTGAAGGCCTTACTCAACTGCTGTCTCAGTAACAACGTTTGAAATGGCAAAACCGCAGCTTCTAAACTTTCCTAGTTGCGAAGTTAGTTGGCTTACAGTTCAAGACTAGTGGCAACAGCTATCAAGGCTTTATGGACAAATGAAGGTTAAAGTTAGGGGTGTGAAACATTGGGAATCTCATGATTCAATGCAGATTCTTGGTGGCAAAAATTCTATTGGTTGTTGGTTCATTAACTAGAAAACAGGGTACTACTTTTAGGCTCTCACTCCAGTGTAGAACCATTCAATTTTATCTTTAGTCCGACTACTAGTGCTGTTATTAGGGTTGCAGCAATAAACTGTGTTTTAAGGTATACAGTGATATGTAAAAATTAAAAGTTATCAACCAAAGTTTCATGTCTGTCAGGAAATAATATTTTCTTTGTCGTCAGTAACAAAAGTGTTAACAAGCAGCTCAAGGCTTGGTTACCTTTGCAAAGAAAAAATTTCAACATTCACAACACCTGGCTTCCATGTGGCTCCAAGCAAGGACTGAGTGCACACACACACACATGCACACCTCTAAAACTGCCGGCACCGACAGACATGTTAGAACAGAGTCAGCAGTCGCTCCCCTCCCTCCCCGCCCAGCATTCAGTCTTGGACTCTGCATGAGTAACGCCACAAAACTAGCAATCGCAGTGCAACACACCGCGGAGACGTCAAACCGACCATTACATATGCTTGAAATAGTGCAAGCGGCCTTAAAGCAGAGGGTTAAAAAAATGAGCTGCAATTATAACAAACCCAAACCGAACCCTGTTGTTTTGTTTCAGGCTAAATATCTTCCGTTTTGACAGAATGAAGAGGGCTATTGCGGCCGATTTGAAATGCTTCCTGGGTTTGTAACAGGAATGTCCGCTATTGTTTTAACTATCACACCTGCGGAGAGTCACAGGATTCTCGTTTGTCTTTTTGTTGAAGGAAAACATTAAACTGTGCAGAAAGTTAACTGCAGCGTTTCATGAAAAAAAAATACCTGTAAATATTTGAAACTTGGCAGAGTGCTTACAACACACAGCTGCATGAATTTCACCTCTCCCAGTCACTTGTTACAGTGCCAGCGTTTCCTGTAGCTATAAAGCACTCTACAGCCTGAAAATTACCTCAATTGAAAGACAAAGTGAAGGCATTGTAAGCCCATAATTGTTCCTGATTGTTCACTCCACACCACAACCCGAAAACAAGACTTACAACAGGAATTACAATGGAGGTACTGAGATATAAATGTGCTGCAAAGATTTATTCACCTACAATCTGGAATCTACTGACCCAGGACTGAACTTGGGTCTCAGTAACACAACTACCTGCTTCCAATCCAACAAAAATCAACCAAATATCCTACAGGAAACACTGGGAGCTGTAGTGAGAAGCGTGTGAGATAAGCTGATAATATCCTCAGGGGATGCGAGCAGGTTAAATCTCTCTGGGCCTCTTCCATGAAAGGACTCCAGCTTCACTATGAAGGGAAAAAACACAATCCAAGGAAAAGGGAGAATGGGAGACAAATGCAGGAAGGACTGACCTATTTTTTTTTCCTTCTGTCCCCTTTGGTGCACTTGAGACATGGATGCAAGGAGTCATGCAACATCCCTACAGTTGCAGAAAAGATATGCAGCACTGATGTCTTCTTTCAGATCTAATCTTTTCACTTAAAATCAGGCTTCTGTGGAGCATTTTCAGGACTTACAAAGCCATAAATCCAGTCAAAAGGTTAATCTTTAAAAACATATGGCCCCCTCTTTAAAAATCTCTTTAAAAGCTGACTTTCCTGAGAATCAAGTTTTGCATTCAAAAGCTGTTACATGCGTACAGTGATTGTGCAGAGTGAGTGTGGAGCCCAGGGCACCTGTATAACTTACACCAACAAGGACATCTGACTATGTACACACCCGTATACTGTAGACAAAATGGTTAGCAAATGTTTGGCCTTCATTATGTCGATAATGTAATCTCATACTTTCTCATGGACCTGTGCCATCCTTCTTTCCTCAGTCACATTGTCCACACACTCAAAATATGGTTCCTCTTACACCTTATCTTCTGGCAACAAGGCCGAAGGCAGATCGAGTGATAAATTCCAGAGGGAGCGTTTTATAAACAGGCTTCTGCAACGGTTTGAAAATCCCCTGCTAGTGTGTATCAGGCTTCCCTGGAAGAATTTGCATTGTGAAGAGACGATTATGTAAAATGCGTATAACAGGTTATCTCCAGTTACCCATGTGCAGCACCACAGATGCTTTTTTGCTTCAGCTCGAGTACAGTTTTTGTATTTGTGGCAGAGTTTTAGCATCAGAGAAAGCCTGCCCAGAGGCTAAGGATTGAGTTGAGCTTTTGATACGGAGGAAGTCACTCATAAATTCAGAAAAACAACAGATCCAGCATTCACTTAAGAGTGCATGAAACAACCCAGTGACCATTTTTCCACTGAATAAGAGTTTAAAAACTCGCCACGGTCACCAGTTAAAAGACAATTACAACTGGTTCAAAAGTGACCATTTTTTCACCAGCTATTTGAGACATCGACAAAAAGTTCACATATAGACGATACTTCACAAATTTCAGTAACTGCATCCAACTAGACAGGATCCAAAATGACGACAGTCTCGTTTTTGCACATTATAGAGGATGAAAGATGCCTTTATTATGGAAATGCTACCCTGCAAAATCAAATTTAACTGCAGGGCTCAAGGATCGAACTGTCACCTGACTGATGGACGGCCGCACTTCTAGAGGGTAAAGCGTGAAGAGGGTATTTACTACAGAAATTACCAACTCCTCAAAATGATAACACAACTTTGTGTTTTATGACACGCTGATGTTGTAACCGCATTATGGCTGGTTGGAAAGAGGGCGAAAAGAAGTCGAAAATCGACTAGAAATCAAATGTTGACATCCCGGTTCGTGCTCGAGTTAATTCATATGTCGTGTTTGGTTCCATGACAGCGCAGTAAAGGTAAAAAAGCCCCAAATCGATATACCAAAACAAATCCGTTACTCATTTAAGGTTAAACGTGTGAAGGGGGATTGCCTTGTGCAATAATGGGCCATCCCATCCCAACACACATTCCAACACCGATTCATCTGAATGAGTCACCGACACACACACCAACCATCTTTGTTCACACGTTTCCTCTCCCGTTTCCTACTCAAGCGGAGCTCTTCCTGTCCAGACAGCAACCTGCACCATCGCTCTCTCCCATTCACTTTGCTCTGTCACAACATCGAGCCGAGAAGACAACATTGCGATCACAAAAACATGAGTTGTTTTCCTTCCGTCTCTCCCCTCAGCTGGAGCGGAGACCTGGATGGCATGTCATACACCGCCACACAAGCAAGCTGATTAACCTACCATGTGTACTGGATGAGTTTCAAGTATTAACAGTCCTTGCGAGGGATCCCTTGACGGACCATGCCAGTGTCTGCAGAGCATTACAATGGTTTGTTTACATTTGTGCAAATTCAAGAGATGCAACATTATTATTATTATTACATTATATTTATATGGATTTATCTATTGTTGTCTATGTAGTGAAAGACTTTCTTGTTAAATATCTGTCCTACTGCTGTGGTTGTATTTGTAAGACACCAAAGGAATTCCCAAAGGATGTGAACAAAACTAACTAACGACCTCATTATAACTTGCCAAAGGACAGACGGAGGGTAGTTAAACCACAGGACACAAGTTCAGATGTCATAGCATCCCTCTGAAGTGCCCTTGAGCAAGTCTCCATAGCATTAGGGGGAGTGCTCAACATCTGACTCTGACATCTCTGGAAATATTTGCCTTGGGAGTACAATTAAAAAACAATGTCCACATCCTAAAAAACAACTTAAACCTTGTCCGAAATCGAGAAGATTCCCGTTCCCTTTCTTCCCTAATTGCTCCCTGGTCTAATATTAAACAGAGGGGAAATAGTTGGCATTCCTGAGTACTAAGACAACAACTTTGCAGTTTGTTGAGGGGAAAAGAAAAGGGGGATTTGCAGCTCCAAACAGGATTGATTAGCATTGGTTACACATCATTTTGTGCCACTCAAGAATGCTATATTGGCATTACTTGCATGGTAACTAAACAACTGTGTCAAGAGAGGAATTTTTGGTTCCTTTTCCAACGAATTTCACACTTTATCCTTAGCAAACAATGGAGGAAGAGACAGCAACTGTACACACTTTTCTAGGAGGGCACCACGTTGGTTTTGGAGCAACGTTAGTAGGAGAAGAGTACGTGATGAAGCTGAAAAAGTGAGCAAATATTCAAAGTTATAACTAAATCTGACAAGTCAAGTAAAGACAAAATCCCTGAACTAGCATGAAAAAAGACCGTCATATTTCGTGCCAACATTCCCTGTATGATATCCTGGCAGCATCACCCTTGTTGGAGCAGGACACAAGTTAGCTCTGAACACCTCAAACACACTCAGATTAACCGACACAGATGTAAAAATCACACAAATATGCTCCATTTTAAAACACTTAAAGGAAGGAAAGGGAATGGGACGTTGCTGAAATGACGTCGTCGCCGCCAAGATTCCAAACGTGACGGTTAAAAAAAAAAACGGATAAAGGCACTCAAAGCATCCAGTAAAGCAAAACTCACCTTTTTAAAATGAAAAAGACAAACGAAAAACAAGTTATTCCTTTTTCAGAGTATTAATCCAAACGGGTTAATCTGTGTTCTTTTATAAACAAAAGCGAAAAAGAAATCCACAGTTTGGCAAAGACTTCAGTAAGTTTGGGAGAAGAGTCGCCGTTCTGCCGCCTTCGACGAGAGCCACATTCTGTCCCTGCTGGAGCTGTTACAAGTAGATAGGAATACATGTGCGGTGGGTGGAAGCGTTAAAACGGGGTGAGGGTGAAGACTGTGGACGACAAAGCGGACGCAAATGGTCATAGGCGAGATGTGTATATTAAATCAACCAAACATGAGTTAATAATATACGTATTAGCTTATTCGCATGTGTGTTTGAGGGGTTTTAATCTCGAGAATTGCCGCGGTGCTTGCATCGCACACCCCTAAATGGAAGCCGAAGTTGGTATCGCCCACGGCTGCCTCTCATTCCATTCCTGCTGGCCGTGCTGCTGGACTGACCGGAGCGGTGCCGCATTCATGGTGGAAGTCGGTCGGCGTCGTCTGTATGTATTAAAAGCATGCTCAGAAAAGTTTGTGATGCAGGGCAGTTTATTTTTACGACCGGATCACCAACACTCTGCAGCTGGTTTTCTTTTATATGCCCGTCTTGACCCGGGTCATGATGAAAAAAAAATGTACTAACCCTGTAATAAATCTTTTCACAAGGATAAAGGAAAGGACGCCAAGACTGTAAATACTTATATGATGTCATAGGACATGCAATTATCATAATGCAGCCGGTCATAAGATGACTTTGAACTTAATGAGGTGTCACATTTGAAGTGCATTTATATATGAATAGCATAGCAGAGTAAGTGAGTTGTGTTGGGAGAGTCATTTTAATCAAATATGCCACTTTAAATCCAAAATCAGTGATTCGGTTATATTTTGAGAAAATTCACAATGACATAAACACCATCTTTATTATTATAGATTGGCTTATTACAAGATTCAATATCAGAATCAGCTTTATTGGGCAAGTATTTGGACAGATAAGAGGAATTGGACCAATTTACTTGCTCTCAGTGACGACAAAAACCTGAACAATGAAGGGAAAGGATGATTTAATTAAGAAGAACTGTAAATGTTCAGGATACAATAGCTTGTAAATAGAAGGTAGTTGTGTGTACAGTATAGTTAAAAACACAATGGCCGACACCATAAGCGTATACACCGTAAATCTGTATACAAGTCAGCTGTTTAATGTGGTGTTAACGGCACAAGTAGTGCAAATAAGCGATAGAAGTAATGCAAAGAAATAAAGAATATTGAATCACTGATGGGCTAAAATAAAAGGAGAGGAGATATTTTGTAGACTTCTGAGATTAAAATCAGAGCCAAAGAGTTTTTAGCGGGGAATATGGATGAAACCAGGAGGTCGAGAGGTCAAGAGGATGCTCTGATACTGGAGCGCTGCCAGACTTCTGTGAGTAATGGAGCATGTAAGACTAAGTGGACAACAGCTGTGCCATGCTAATAAATGCACACATGCTTCATCTCCATTTTTATTAAGATACATTTCATGTACGTTAACCCCCCCTTCATGATGTCAGCCACAGGTTTAAAAGCGAGGAGAGCCCCTCTTAGTTGACATGGTGACCTGTAATTAGTGCTTCGGGGGGCCCACGCTCCGTTCCTACTGCCTGTCAGAGAGAGAGAAATGGAGTGGCAAACATGAAAAGGGGCGCGCAAGTGTGGCTGGTCAAGCCAGGCTAAACCCCCTCCGGCCTGGATCGCTTTGAAGTGACATCAGAAAAGGGACCTGGGAACAACAAAGGTACCCAGAGACCATTATCTTCAAAAAAAAAAGGAAAAATTGCAGACCACAAATCCCCAATCCCCCGGATCAGACGCCGCACTGATCACGTTACTGTCATGTTTGAAGATGAGACGAGTCAAAATGTCAGTCTTACGTCATCTGGTGGATGACCGGGAGCGGCATACGGTTTTCCTTAACCCAATCCTGCAGAATAAATGTTGGTGATGTACTTCTCCACGGATATGTTAAAGCCTTACATTTCTTTAGGTTCAGTTTGATGCTGTGACCACCCTGAGTTATGGTCTGGGAAGGTTCAGGCAGCTCGGTTAAGGAAAAGATCATGTTTTGGCTTACCTGGTTCTGTCTCCACAAACTTGGCTGGGAATTGCGCTGACATCTCATCAAAAATATCCTGTTCTGTTGCCACCACCGCAGCTGGAAATTGTCTGAATATCATGTCAGAGATATCTCTTTTTATTGCCGCTAACACAGCTGTATATTGTCTGAACGTCTCGCCAGAAGTATTCGGTTTTGTTGACACTAACACAGCAGGAAATTGTCAGAACTTCTCGTCAAATAGGCCCGATTTTGTTGCGTGTCAGCAGCTGACTTATGCAACATGCTCCCAACAGTTTCATGTCTTCTGGCTGTGGGTTTTCTCTGCTCGTTCTCCATCTGCCTCACAGTTTGTTACGGGCCGCTCATTTAAAGATTCTGTCCCCTAAAACACTGACGAAACACAATCCAGACCCACTGTAATGATTGGCACTCCGAATATGGCACCATATACCCCCCGTCCTCCTCCTCCCTCTCAAACAGCAGAGTGCGTCCACTCTTTGTCTGCTTCTTGATTTGATTAGCCGTCTCTGGCCGGGCTGGAGGTGCAGCGGGGAGCAGGTTGGGCTTCTTTGTTGTGGCAGTATCTGACTAATTGAATGAACTCCCTCCGCGTTTCTGTCTCCCGAGGGGAAAGGATGAGTGGCCCCCCCTCGCACCGGTCTTCAGTCATCACGGAGAGTCCTTGCCGTCAGCCCTGCCCTTGCCTTGTGACACGTGCCGCCTCTCCAACCTCCAAAGCAAGGTTCACATCGTGACATTTGCAAACGAAGATGTAGTGGAAAGCTTCATAGAGAGGGGTAGGCTTTTTTTTTTTTAATTTAAGACATTCATACTGTTGCTGTCAGTTGTTCAGATGGAGACTGACAGAAACTGTCGCATCAAGAGTGAATAAAAGGGAGCAAGAGGGAGACGTTCCTGTCTCAGCTCCGCACAATCACACCGTAGAGTGGTTGTGAATGTCGGACACAGCATCCCCTCTAATCCAATGTGGAAAGGAGGGCATTCCTGGGGCTATCTGAGCATCTGTCAAATAGCTTTTACAAACTACACTACTGTAGAAGCTTAAAGGAGCGAGTGCATCAAAAATCCTCCAAAACTGGTGTATTAGCGTCCAATTATTTGGCCATATCGTGTGCAGAAGTGTTTTTGGTTGGCTTACCCGGATGTAAACATTACCCCGTTTTAGTGTGTGATACTAACATGTTTATCGAAAATAATGATTTTCAAGGCGTTAAATGCAATCACCAGAAGTCAAATACGGCCACATGTCTTCAACCCCACCTCCACTCACCTGCCTTCCACATGATACTGTACACACTCGACTATAATTTGATCAATCTACACATTGTAAGGTCAGAGTTTGAGTCGTTTGTAAGTAAAGTCGGCCTGTGAAGACGGACTAGTGAGTGAGTAGATGAGTCCCTGTGTTTGACTTCAGGGTGAGGGAACCATAAGTGTAAAAATGCCATCTTATTCCAGGGCCTGAGGACTGTTGGACCACTTCAGTTTACGTAGCTGCTGCTATTGACACACCCGTACCCGTGTTTTAATCTGTCTGCACACTACATGCACACTACTCTGTGTTGAACTCGATGACCCTCGTATTACTTTCTTCACCTCGCCCTCGAAAGGCTGCTTGCAAATTGCCTCGGTTCAAATCTGACAACAAGCATGTGTTCCTGAAACTCCTCAGACTCCTTCAGAAATCTATGAAGCTGCACGTTCAATCAGTCCGCAGCAGATGTTCTCTAATTGCAGTCATCTGGCGGCGCTCTGTTACGTAAGGACGCATACCGGTCCCGCTGAACAATGTCGGGTCGAGAGAGGCTGGAAGCTGCCAGATCAAACAGCGCTATCTGTACGGTATCGCCGCTTATGTTTATTTTATGTTCTCCTTTATTATGAATTTGAATGTGGATCCGTTCTCAGGCAATAAGGCAGATGGCTGGTCAGTTGCATGAGCTCCTTGTTCCAATATTCTCCCCCCTCAGGGAAATATCAGGGTAATAGGGGAGGGGTTTCTGCTCGGAAGATAAATTGCAAAGTGTTATGGTGAAAGGGAAGCGGCAAGGTGCACTCCGGAGCGTAGTTATTCTGTCGGAGGGCTTTATTGAAACGGATCGCTCGGAAAAAAAAGTTTTGAGAATGAACTTCCTCTTCTGGCAATATTGTAAGGAAAGTGCAACCGTAACTCTGAAGCCCCGGTGCGCTATAAAGTGAGTTCGAGAACAGTGCTGAAGAAACCGGCCCAGATCCCTGCAGGCGGGCGGACGGACGAGTGCATCGATCTACGTTATTGTGCCAAAGCCCCTCTTCAGATGCTGTCTGAGAATCCAGTCATTTCTCCGCGGCACCAGTAACGGCACTGTAAGCAGAAATAACAGAGCGGAGATTAGACAGCTTGTTATATTGTCTAATTATTATACACACAAAACTGTTGCGCTGCAGCTTTTGATCGCAAACGCCGGTGAGATTTTCACCCCCCCAGCTTCCCTCTGGATCCGAACATTGTTTCTTCTCGTCGTCAATAAAATGCGATTCGCCAACAACACTCGTCGTTTCTTTTTTCTCCTTCTTCATTGTTTGGCGGAGACAATTGCCGCCGTGTTGCCGACACAAAAGGACCAAGCACAAGCCGCTGAGAAACGCTCGAGTCATCCTCACATCTGCACTGTCACCGGCAGGACGGACGGACGGACGGACAGAGTGACACAGGGAAACGTAAACAAAGAAAGAAAGTGAGAGAGGAGAGGAGGGGGCCGGAGGAGAGCGAGTCACCAGATGGTACAGTGAAAAGAATACACAATGGTAACACTACACTGGCCGTATTCAGGGTGCTTATGTAAGCCTATACCGCGCTGGTGTAGGTCGCTCAGACGGAGAATGTGGCGCTATGAGGGCATCATCTGTAAAAGCATTCTTGGACGGTGTCTAAAAAGACAGTATTTTATTTATAAATAGAATTGATTGTGCTAGATTGTGGAGTAATCTTTTTTGTCACCGTTGTTCAGTCTTAAAGGAGACGTGTTATGCTCATTCGCAGGTTCATCATTTTTTATTTTGGCTTACTACTAGAATACGTTCACATTCTTTAACGCTCAAAAAACACGTCAGTTTTCTCCTGTCTCTTTAAGGCCCGCCCTCCTGAATACACAGTCTGCTCTGATTGGTCAGCTCATTCACGTCTGAGACAGCACCGCTTACAGCAACAGACAGAGCAGCTGTGCTAAATCAGTTCTGACCTGCCAAACTACTCGCTAGGAATTTCATTTTGCAAATGTTTGACATGGTGACATAGTGTGATGTCATAAAATCACAGAATTAGAACCGGGGCTACTGAGGAGGCGTTTCAGGAGCAGTGTTTTCAGTGGGAGAGAGGAGCTTCTGTTGGTCCAGACTATGACCTTTCACAATAACCTATAAAGCACTGAAAGATAGGAAAAAGATGAAAAAGCAGAAAAGGTCTCCATTGAAAAGAGAAAAACCTGATGGGATTGTTCCATTCCGAGGCCTCATCTATAAACCCAGTCTTAGATTTATACTTTAATTACATTCTGAGATAAATAGAGTACAGAATACCTTCCAAGAATCCAATCTGTGATTGAAGCAGCTGTGATCTATAAATCTCCAATCAACTGAAACTGACGACACCTGCCTTGCGATGTCCGCTCATATTATGCCGGCACAGATGAGGGTTGAGTCGGGAACAGCAGTGAACCACAGACGTTTTCTGTTGCGCTCAGTCGCTTCGAGAGATACCTTTGTTTTAACCAGAAATACGAGCCGGGATTCGAGTGAACAGCCTGTGTGTGTTTTGGGTGCAGAGGGAGGTTGTTTTGTTTTGATACGGTATCCACGTGGCTAATGTAGCAACATGGGGTCGCTCTGGTAGCTGTGAGTCAATACGGGCCAGCTCTGAGCACCAGCTGTCGTACCTGGCCTCGTCCCCGCGCATTCACACGGCCACCTGGCACTTTGTCAGCTCCGCCGAGGGTTCGCTGCAGTCATCGTCCAGTCAGAGAAGGGAAACAATAATCAATGTCGGAGAGGGACACATTGGGTATCAAGTAGGACAGAAACATTGGTTTCATTTGAGAGAAGTCTGTGCAGATGTTTATCTTTCTGCTCTGTTCAGCAATGTAAAAAGTCAAGTCTATCTCTTCTTGTTTCAGGGAAAGATGTGTTTATCAATGAAAGCTTCACTGTTGAGTTTTCAACCTCTGGTAATGATCTGGGGTCAGTCTTTTATGAGAGAATCCCTGTTTTGTTTATCTTCTCCGCAGGCATGAGGACGCACATGGACATGCAAGAGCCCAGCGGTCACATGATGTGCATTCCTACTAATGCTTTAACACTGTGCCACTAACCTATAATCAAGGTCCTTTTAGGCAAATCTCGCCGCTGAGCAGCCGTCTTTCCAACGCCCTCAGGCAGTTATTTTGGGCTGACAGGACCAGACCCTACGTAAATAAATGAAGAGAGAGCCAGAACTCCACTGTTAATGGTCACCAGGACATAAAAACTAAACGTATAGCATCACCAGTCACCAATGATTGCTGACTTTTCACCAAATTAAGCTTTAAAAACTTACTCCATAGCGCTCCACAAAGCACCTTTAAATCACAGCTGCACTGATGGACACGTTTGCAGTTTTCATCCAATGAGATAATTCATCCAATGTTGCCTAAGTCCAGGTCTGAGGTCGTAAGCTGAAGCTGCCACATTCTCAAACCTGCTCTTAGCACCACTTTCGTAAAGATCACTGACGGGTATACGCGCTAAATTATTAATTGCAGGTAGTGAAAACAATTCTGAGCATTGCGTGATGCAAAATTTATGTGCGCTCTGCCCATGTGTGGCCTCTCCGACCACTAAAAGATCCCATATTGAACAGACAGACACTGAGATAGACGGCTAATGGACTTTTTTATAACAATCGTAAACAATTATTGACTTTCTCTGTCTGTCAGTGTTGGTTCAACTTCGCTGTGATCGTCCAGAGCTAGATATCAAGGAATCAGAGGACGTCGACGCTGGTCAGTCACAGCTGGTTTTTGTGCCTTTGGGCAAGGTCACCGAGAAGGAATGCGTAGACGGCCAAGCCGAGTTCAACAGAGGTTTTCGTCCTTAACGGTCACAACAGGATTTGACTCGCAGCGTGCAGTTATTGTAAATACGTATTGAACAATGGAATAAAAATAGAACACAACCTGCGGCTGGCGTATACGTAGTGTGACCTGTGCTATTAATAACTACCATATATTATGTGTTGTCTGGCAGTCAAGGTTAACGTGTGCCGGCGAAAAGCTCCTGAGCAAGCACTTCCATTGTATCCGACGCTGTGTGCACAAACACGGGACACCTTGAAACCCATTTTCTCTCCCCAAGTCCATCAGCAGCCGTTACCCAAGCTACGGGCGATTAGCTGCGCTCTGAAAGAACCAGAGTTTATTGTTACTTCCTTCGCACATCCGAAGTCCATTAACATTGAATTAAGATGTTTACCTTCTGGTGAAACGTGAACAGCGGCTCTCAGTCAGCGGCTTATTGTCCGTCCCAGCACGGGTCACCGCTCGTTCCCGAGTCATAAATCATCCGGGTTCACCTTGTCCAACGTCTCGCGTCAGGGCTGAGGATTGTCACAGCGGGGATTAGAATATCTGTTGTTAGTGTGTATCAGGGATTAGTGTTGATCGTAATCACTGATCCTTCCCGGCCGCGGAGGTCACAGAGCCGGAGGCCGCGGAAAGGCTGCAACAAAACAAACAACCCCTCCTCCTCCTCCTCCTCCTCCTCCTTCAGCTCCTCTCCACCCCCGCTGCATGGAATGTGCATGTATGTTTGCTCCGGTGCCTCTTTGTTAACGCTCAGTGTCTGCAACACAAATGTTGCACTAACTAATGTACCAATCCAAAGTATATATGCAGGTTAATGTTCCGAAAAAAGCAGCGCTTGCATGCTGAAGTCGAGCAGGTCAGTGCGGGGCTGAGGTATCTGCAGGCTATTGAAGCGTGACCCCCTCCTGTTCCGACTGCCTCCCCCTTTACCGCAATAAAAACATTCCCTGAATATGTGAGTTGGGGGTTGAGTGCAGAGTCAGAGCGGGGCGACCAAAACTGTTTTACAGGTGACGATGAAGCCCCAAGACAGATGCATGCAAGAACTGTAGTAACGACTGAAGTCAAAGCCTCGAGCTCGAAGGCAAATTAATCCCTCGGAGAAAAGTTGGCGATGTAGGTTTCTGCAAAACCACAGATAAGATAAAACTTTATTCTTCTCTCTTGTCACAATGCTGGTTACAAGCCAACAGAGCTGTGAAACAGGCGACCAAGGACATCTGTAGACATTTCCTATTTTTCATTGGAAGTGGGACCATCTTCATCTCAGTTTGTCGACCACAATTTAAAATCAAACCAAGTGGTCTTTGTGCCTAAACCTAAACAGAGCCTAGGCACAGCATTGTGTCAAGAGAGAAATCTGGTTTTGCAGAATCATACTCAGCTAACATTTATTCTGGCAGTTTGGTTGCTCTTGCAGATGACGATGTGAGTTATGTTGGAGAGACGTACTACGGGGAGCCTTTGCTAATTGGGAAGAAGTTGGCGGGACGTCTACCAGATGCCAACATCTCACCAACGTCTTCCCGACTTGTAAAAGCTCCCCGTCTTCGTCCATCGTCACTTCGATTAGTCAGGCCGACGTCTGCAAGAAGTATGCGTGTTATCTCGGAGAAGGGTTTATCAGAGCTCATTTGATGAAAACGGTTGCCTCCTGCTCCTGGAAATTACCCTATTATTGTGTGTTACTAAATCTGAAGCCTGATTAACTCGTGTTTGAAGTTCTGAAAATCCCTTTTTGCTGATATGGGTAATGTGCTGCAGAAGACTGTCAACAGTGTTATTCCGGTACATCCATTCATTACCTCGTGTCGACTCTTGTTTTTATCAGGTCCTCTTTCTCCAATGTCTTTCTTATATATATGATATCAGTTTGAACAAACCTTGTATAATCTACATCCACAATAACAGAAAAAACAGTGGTCCTCTGATGTTCGCTTTTTGTGGCTTTTCATTCGAGGCCTTCTTCATGTTTTCTTGGTCAAACACAGAGTTAACATGACAGTGATCTGAAGCATATGCACAATGTGGTCAGATCGAAGATGAACAGAGCTCCTCTCCGTCCACAGATCTGACACTTCCAGCTCTGGTGTGAATCTATCTGTCTCCTTTCACTTCCAACTGTCCTGTTCCTTTTCTGCAGGCGACGATCTAGCAAAGCTGACATGTGCACGATATCGAAAGAGAAGCCTAAATCCTGTCATCTCGTCTTCATACCACTTTTCGTACATTTCACTTGTGCCAGGCAGAGAGCGCAGGGTCGCGTCTGGAACACAAGAGACTCTTAGGGCACAACATCCTTGAGCAACCTTACTTTTATTATCTGTGCTGAGTCTAAATCAGAGACCTTGATTATATCCTGTAAACTTAAAGCGTTAGCAAAACAGTGCAATCCATGCCACAGGGTAGAACAGAGGACACGCTGCTCTGGTAAACAGACGAGGGGGCTGCAGGGAGAATACTGTGTTAGAAGGAAAAGGAAAGGGGCGATAGTAAATATTTGCCCTCGCTGGAGAGGTGTTTGGGTTTCGAGCACTTCGTCCAAAGTCCAGGAACTAAAACTGTCCCTCGGCTCTTTCATTTCACTCTCCGAAACTCTGCCTGCCGGTCGAAACCGAAACAGGCGACACCAGCAGGTGAAAACATAAACCCCATTTCGGAAGTCTGACCCCGCAGGTGCTGTTCGACCTTGGATTCCTACATGCGTGTCATTTTTTTTTGTTGCCGAATGGATGAAGACAGATATGATGCTCTGGAGTGTCTGCGCCGGGGATTATAAATCCTGTTGACGCACGTCGTCAAGGCCGGGAAAGCTTCCTCACCCAGCCCTGTCAGAAATACTACACAGGGCCGATACAGACTGTCCTCCCACATGTTCGACTCCCCCGCATGTTGTATCTCCACAGGCAGAGATAGCAGCGGTGCCAGCCGCGGGAGGGGAGCGACGGAGGACGCAGGATTAAATTTACTGAGATGGGGGTTTGTGGGAGTTGTGTGACGTTCTTTGAAGGATTAGACAATGAATCAGCACAATTACTGATAAGAGACAACTCTTCACTCCTAATGTTTAATACCACCGAGCTATATTTACACAAGAGCTCAACTCGTCATGTTTATATGACACCTCGGAGGAAATATTTGTGCTTCTAATCCTCCGACTTGTTGCTGTTATTACTATTAGATACACGACTCTGCGCCACATGAAGCTTTAATTGTGTTCTCAGGCTGTTGTGTGTATACAGTCGTGTCAGCACTTTCAGAACTGAGTGCCGTCGTGCTGTTGCTATGTGTTTACAATAACAGTGTCAGATTTACCACTTGAAATCCGTACGACGTGAAACAACAGGCCCTTAATTTCAGACCTCTCACCTCAAGCTGTCGACTGTTATTCATGCAGGCAAACACAGATTGAATCAAGCAGCTAGCTCGTTAAGCTAACGATAGCTGGTTAGTGGAAACTGCTCTCTGGCTGACTCTCTTTGTGATATACTTTGTTGAGTTGTGCACCCAGGTGTTTCCAACAATGTTCAAACCCAGAGAAATCTTTGTTCACTCAAGCTAAAGTTTCATCTGGAGGCCCGACACCAGACCTCCAGGACAGAGAAGTTGCGTACGAGACTACATTTAGTGTAAAGCAACACCTCACCTGACTGCAGCACCTCCTCAGGTCGTTGCTGCAGTCAGGTTGATAAACAGGAGGGAAGATAAATCCACGTTTCAATCCCAAAAGTTCAGAAGTAATTTCTGAGCACCCCTCCCATCGGTAAATGGATCCGGATCGGCACAGAATCCGATGTGACTCCAGGTGTTTATTCCTCCAGAAGGTGTGGCTCTGCCCTCGACTCTCTGCTCCAGAGCTGGCTGGAGATCCCTCACAGAAGAAATGACTTGTTGTGCATTCAAAAAGTCATTCCTGTTGTGTTTTTACTATTTATTCTTTATGTTTTCTGCCTTGCTGCAAAAATAACTTCATCTTGTTGGACAATGCAGATCTGAACTGACCAGACCTGCAAACATCATGTCCAACTCGACAAGCACATGACTTATTTGTCTCGTGTACCAAACATGAGACAAACGAGTTAACCTCTTTTCCCCTCGCTGAACAGAAACATAGTGTGCTTTGTCGGGCCATTGATTTAGCGCTGGGGGGACAGGAGCTGAGAGGTCAGGCTCTTTTGCCGGACGAGGGACGTATTGAGTGAAGGAACCGTCCTGTTCTGTCCCCCGTTGGCAGCTCGGAGCGTCATGTGCTCACACAAAGGCTCAATGTTTGGATCTTATGCATCCCTCTAAATGCGTCCCACACTGTCAGGACGCTAAAAATAGCAGTTCGGATGAAACGT
The DNA here is from genome assembly GCA_039737535.1 of Lagodon rhomboides. Lineage (NCBI taxonomy): Eukaryota > Metazoa > Chordata > Actinopteri > Spariformes > Sparidae > Lagodon > Lagodon rhomboides. The sequence goes on along the minus strand of CM077801.1, from coordinate 22,567,943 downwards.
TTTGAGGCCCTCGGGGTTGTGTGAGAGAGGCACATTAGTCCTGCTGTGCTCTCACTGCTAAAGGTTTAAAGGTTTGTACTTTTTTTCCACGCAACGGCAGTAATGTAAGGAACGCCGTGTCGGACATAAAACAGGACAAACAACAAAAAGATAAGTTTAGCCGTGGAGGAGAGCGAGCGCAGCGACCAGCGCACCACCCTGCTGGTTCTCCATACTTTAGCCCCAATTAACAACTAATTAGATTTCCAGATTGATTTTCTTTCCTCCAGGCATTATTCCTGTTCCTGTAGGATGAGCATGAAATTGAATTTGAAACTTTTTTAAGTGAGGTAATTAGTTAAAGTAAGCATTAGTCTACTTTGTGTTTTAGTTGCAGTGCAGCCGTAAGAAGAAAATCATCCCGTGTGTGTTCGAGTGGACTCAATGTGTCAGATTATTCACAGAACTTGCAAAATAAAAAGATAGGATGTTGCTTTTTCATAAGTTACAATGATTGTCCTGGAGCAACAGTAACATGGCGACATCAGATACACCATCTGAAACAGTGCTCTCTCGCTTGGCAGCTGTTCACCCCTCCTCCTCCTCCTCCTCCTCCTCCTGACATGAAAGTCAGCTCATATACAAAAAACCTGAACATGATATGACAAGTATAGAAGAAATGTTGATATCGTATGCACCAAATGTACAAATTGTGATTAATTACACCTGTGCTCTCACTACTTCACCCGTAAATGGCACCGAGCGGAGATATAAGTAACGCTTCTCGCCCGAGTGCACATGACCGTGATGTAAACCGGCCGTTGGTTGCGACAGCGGATCATCCTGCTGACGCTGAGGCTTACACTGATTACACTGATCACTCAGTGAGGTAAAGACTTGATGGTTTGTTACAGTCAGTAATTGTGGGGAGACCTGATGCTGACAGAGCGCAGGATCAGATCTGACATCAGGGAGTGGTGGTGGGGGGTTAATGCTTACACTGCGGGTCTCCCCGCTGCCCGTCAGTTACATCACCATCTGATTACATCATCTCCCACTGGGACTGGTGAGACGGCCCAGCGTCTCCTCGTGATTGGACCTTTGCAGCGGCCCATACCACGGAGCAAGATGCTGTCAGTGTTACTGTAGGGCGTTTGTGAAAAGGCAAAGACATCCCCGTCTCTGTTATTGTGTCTGTCCCTCTGTAGCGCTCGCTCTCTCTGTTATAATTCAAGATAGCTGCAGAGAGAGTTCAGTCAAAGTTAACGGCTTCGCTCGCTCTGTGGCTGCCTGCCCGCCTGCCTCGCCTTGAGAGCACACGGCAATCCAGAGATTGACTGAGGCTATAAAACAGGAGAGTGGCCGGAGCGGCTCGGCTTTGATCGTGTGTCTCGCATAGTTTTAAGCCTGTTTATCCCCTTCAGGTAAGGTTTCACTCGCTTAAGTGGGATGTTACGTCAACTCAAATTCCCCCTGACGCACAACTTACATCGTTATTAAAGGTGCCGGGATTCATTTATGCTTATTTTATAATGTCCGTAAATATCACATCAGACGAGGCTGCAATGTTTCAGCAGATATAATGTTAAACATGTTCGGCGTCTTCGTTCAGAGTGTTTACGCATGAATCAAACTAAAATGCTGACCTCATGACGATGGATGAAAAGTCGGCGGGTCACCAGATTTATTACAAGTCACTCTGAGGGGAACATGAATGTCTGCACCAAGTTTTCAAGGCAGTCCAGCCAATAGCTGTGTGGACATTTCACTCAGAATCACAAATATGAACCTGCTGGTGATGTTGGAAGAAGATTTAGGGGATAACCAAAGTCAGTTAGCTTCATCCTCTGGAGACCATGAATATTTATACAGAACTTCAAATCCAGTCCAATAGATGTTGAGATATTTATACATTATGTCATAAGCAGGAATATGTGTTACATCCTCAGCTTTAATATGAAATGTTTGACTAATGATTTTTTATATAACATACGTGTATCGTTTTGTGAAAGCTAACCAAGTAGTTTCAAGTTCCAAACTGTGACAGCATGTACCTTCGACACGCTGTCACAGTTTGGAACTAAAACTACTTGGTTAGCTTTCAGAAAACATTGTAGTTTGGGTGTAAAAATCACTACGTTACGTTGTGTACGTAACTAAGTCGTGCTTGGCACATGCTTCAGGTCTTACTGCCACTAGGGGGCCGAGACGTATGTTAAAATCTCCAGTTTAAAACTTTATTTCAATGTTAAATGTATTTATTCATGTTTAAACATACACAAAGTTAGCCATACTTTACATCACTGAGCATTTGCGTATGAATACCCAAGTGTATTTCTAACTATAATAATAATCATGTGGCGTTTAAGTGATTCGTCGGCTAAAATGTGTGTATAAGGGCCCCCCGAAAAAATAGAGTCTGCCTAGAGTGATGTGTCTGAAACAATAAAAGCATGACCTTCCGTCACACTCAGGTTTGTTCACCAGAGGTCTAAAAATTAAATTCTCGGACGGAGACGTTCACGGGAAAGATGAGTCTTGTATCCCAGTGTTTGTCCTGCTCGGGGCGTAATCAGTGTTTATTTTAATTGGAGACACTAACGGCTTTTTTCTCTGTTGCTGCAACAGCCAGCGCACATATTATCAGAGCGAACAGCGAGCGGGGATTTTTTTGGAGGAAGAGAATGTGGCGTAAAGCGGGCACTTTGCATGCAACGAGTCATGAAGTCGCTCGGATTAGAAACAATCCGCTGTTCACGGCCGGCGAACACACTTGCTAATTGCGAGATTGCGGAGTTAAGTTATTCTGCTTCGAGCGGCTCAACGGCCTCGTCTGTCTGAGAGGAGGAGGAGTATTTGCGAGCTGCATTCATTGATATTTCCCGCATAACTTTTTTTTTATTTGCCTCCACAAAGATTCTCTGTATCCGAGCCGTTTAATGAAAGCCATTCATCGTCCTGTTTTGATGGTTAAAAATTTGTGTTTTACGGTTCAGTGTGGGCAGATAATTATGTTTATTAGCAGGAAATGTCATCAAACAATGACATTACACGAATCAGAAAATCACTTTCTCAGCTTTCAGAGGCCTCTTTGGTCTCGTGGAAAAACAAGATGGAGGGAGACATCGAGGAGACGCAGCACATTTTGTCTCCGCTCCAGATGGACTGTGTTTATGTGGGATAATGTTGCCGTCAGTAATTTCACCTGTCATTACCCTCACAAATAGAAATCCCTGTTTAATCAGCATTTCCATCACCGGACGCTTCTGTTAGTACAAAAAAAAACAGAGCTAATGATTGGAAAAGACTGCCGTTTCATTCATCACGCACACTCTCTGGGTCTCGATACTCGAGAGTTCGTGATGTGTCTGTTCAGTCATGTGGTTTTATCGCCGGTTCTGATCTTTACTCGCAGCCTTTGTGCTTTTTGATGTTTGTTTAAAGTCCGGACTGGACTTCATTTTCCGTGCCGCTGCACGAGATCTTCCCCCTCATTCTTACCCCGCTTGCTCAAATTTCCCAAAAGGCCTGTTTGAAGGAAAGTCAATGCCGCGTCACATCCGAAGGCTTTGAAATCGATCGACTTGATCCGAGACGTTTCTGCGCTTCGTGCAAACGAGCAACAGGCTTCGGGAGACGCTGATGACAACGGAGCTCGATTAACAAACTCGTGAGTGGAAGTTTCCTGGCTGCTCATCAGACGTAATGAGCAAAGTGAAGAATTATGATGCTGCGAGTGAATGAAATGAGTGTTGTGTGACTCACGCTGCGCTCTGCGGAGCCGGCAGGAGGCCCGCCCAGCACAGCAGCCGCCTGTCTCTGAGTCTAAACAACATCCATAACACACTGTGTACCAACCACAACCTGCTGATGCTTTAAAATCCATCAGGCGGGTACATTATCATCCTACAGATTCAGCCCAACCTTCATGGGGTCGGTAATCGTCTTGCAGTCTTTTCGTGGCAAGACAAACAAGATGATGATGATGACGTACTGAAGATTTGTAGAAACTTCCAGCTAATCCGTAAAATCCACAGTAGAGTCAGAGAGAAAAGCAACAGCTAACTCCAAACATTCATATCCTGCAAGTTATCTGAGGAAGGAGGAACAAGGAATCTGCCCTTCACATAGCTCGAGAACTGTTCATCCACACAGCACATCACACATTACAGATAAGGTTTTATCGTACCGGGGGAGCAATGTGCAAAATCTCGTGGGTAAGCAGACGTAAACAAAATGGAGATTAGCGTGGTGCAACAACTTGCTGAAGTTATGTGTTGCAGTGAGAAAAAAGCAAAAGCAGAATGTTAAACAAGTCTGAAAAGTGTTGTCAACATCAGGTTTTCTATTCTTCAGCGAGAACTGGAGGTGAGATGTTAGGTTTCTGTAAACAGTTGTATGCTAACTCACGTTAGCCGTTTACCGTTGACAGAAAATAGTAGCAATGGTAAATGTGTGTCTGACTTATTTGGTCACTTTACAGTCTATGGAGACATGACTAGAATTTAAAATAAAGTCCAGTGAGGTTGAACAAAGTTTAGCCACAGTCGGCAGAGAAAAAGGAAATAGCGATAACCTTTAAAACTGCTCGAGAAAACCCCCCCCCTTGATCTCCGACCTTAAGATTTTCTAGGATTCCCCAACGAGGAGTCGAAAACAAGTCTGAACCTCGAGACAACCCGGGCACACGGCTGAGGTATGATGAAGCAAAACATACTCAGGTAGAAGGTAGGAAAAAACACACCTGAAGGCACATTCCCTGTACGTGATTAAACAGCATCCTGGCGTTGAGTCAGCCCTGCAGGCCCGTCAGGTGTTTAACGATGATCCAGCGTTCCTGACTTCCGATTGGCTCTCGGTGTTATTCTGTCCCGATGACGCAGCGTTGAGTGTCTTTCCTCTGGCTGACATCGACGTGACGAGACACGAGGAGGCAAACGCGTTCATGATTCCTCTTCACCTGAGTCGGTCGCTCCTGTGTGATGTCCGGATGTTTAGAGTCATGACGATGTTTACCTGCCTGTCTGTGCTCGCCAGCGGACCAGAATCACACCTCATCATCAAACACCCAAACTGACGTCACGCACGACAGACCCCGGTTTAAACGTGCGACAGGCTGTAATTACAGTTATTGTTTTTAAAGGTTTATCTTTTACAGCCTTTGCCCTCCATCGTAAATGTTCTTTACAGTATCTGGCAGGATGGTTGTGCGAGCTGTTAATCCCCTGCAGGTCGGCCTGTTTCTCTGTCATCTGGTAATGGGCTAATTAAGGAGAACAGCAACCCGTGGGAGCACCACCCACCTGGTTGCTCCCTGCGCTGTGAACCAAACCTGCCGTCTACATCGGGAGGTCACGTTCAAAGACGGGCTGGTTTTTTTCCTGTTAATGACGTGGAACAAACTGCTGGGCCGGGTTTTCCAAAGAATCTTGTTTCATTATGAGGCAGGAGGGGAGGACACAGGTTAGCAGTTACCTGTATGTTGAAATATGAAGATACAGCAGCACTGGAACTATTTCTAATTTTTCCATCGATTTTACCCTTTTCATTTTTTACTTTCACAGTGAATAGAAGGGTCATTCCATGAAATCGGTGCCTTTTCAACTTTGAAAAGTTAAAATTTAAATTATATTTAATTGCTATTTTTTCAGTAGCCAGGAATTAAAGACAGTTTAAAATGACAAGAAATTATATTGTGCCATCTCAGCTATGGAATTTCAGCTGTTTTAGTCAAGTCCTGTTACTGGAAAGGTAACAGGGTTGACAGTAACAGGGTTGACCATTTCAAGCTAATTTGCCCATTGCTAGCTAAAACAAATGTTAGCTAAAGCACATGCTATGTACTTTGAGGCCAAAAACCTCACCCTCATCAGCTTAAAAATCATTTTTATCATTTAAAATAATATTTAATTGATTTTAATTTGATGTTTTATTGAGGAGAGAAGACATGGTAATGTTATATTTTCAAATTACATCTTTGTTTGTTGTTACTGTAATTTTATGACTGATAATTTCTTGGGGACACAAAAGGCACCGATTTCATGGAATGACCCAGAAACACTTGAGGGGACTTCCACACCACCCTGTGATTAGACGGGAGCACACCGTGATATTAACTTGTTGCGTCGTCACTCTCATCACCTTTTATTTTTGGGCGCTCAAACCAAAAAAAAAAGGAAAAATCCGAGCGCCTGCCGTAGTTTTCTCCTTCTTTAAACACATTAGGTAATGATTAACTGGTGCCTCGTTTCCTCTCCGGGTGCCGCTTCACCTCCGGCTCTCACCGTGTGATCTCGTGCTGTGCGTTTAGCCCCGGCCTCCCTCCCCCCTTCCTCCCGCCGTCAATATAATACTCCAGTGATCAAACCCCTGCAGCCCCCCAACGGCGGGCCGGTCGGCTTCAAAGCACCTGTAGAGCGACTCCTCCCTCCTCACGACCGCATTAGTCTGTCTGTCCCGGCTGAGAACTGATTCTCATTGGCTGCCGGGCTGTTTTTTTCCTCCATCAGGGTGAAGTGTGGATTAATGAAAGCCTTTGATGTCTGAAGAAAACAACCTGAACGACACGACGAGCCTCCAGGAGCTTTTTCCTACAAACGCCTCATAACTCAGCATCAGCTAAAAGTTACTCAGAATCTACTTTACATTTTCTGTTTAACCTTTACAAAAGTGGGAGACCGTCCCAGGACAAGAAAAAAGGGGACTGCATTCAGATTATGTATTTTAAAATGTATTACGGCCTGACGTTTATTTCCTCAAAGCTTGTATCAACAGTTTGGGGATTTTCATACTTTTCATACAGTCGAAGAAGGAAAGTTAAAGGAAAGAAATTAAAAATAACTTCAGAACGATACAAATTTAAATGTCAGGTAATGTTTGTTTGTGTTTTATGAATACGTAATGTTGAATAAATAGTCCAAAACTGGATTTATATTAGATTTTTGGGATTCATTCAGACAAAATATTCATGTTGTTTGCCTGTAGATTTTGTATTTTCGTCGTTGTATATTCATCTCATTTGTTATACTCTTAGAATTGGGATTAACTAACTGGACTTTTACCATTTAAACACTGTAAGTACCAGATTACAGTTTCTTGATGAGAAAACTTCCAAGAAAATTATAAGAAAATTGCAAAAACCAAAAACTGTTAGATGAGATGATTCTGTTGTTCAACACAATAATTTGCCATCTTGTATTTCTTGTCAAAAGTGAAAGGATTAATTCCACATTCATGTCTGTACAGTAGCCTAAACATAAAGCAGTGTTAGCTTCATTGAGTCAAAACCATCCGGCTCTCTGACGGGTCCAGAGAGGTCACATTCATCAGGTCTGTCTCAGCCGACTGTCCCGGGGGCGGCGGTAGACCAGCAGCTCCCACGCTCTGCGAGGTTAAACGGCTGTTAACTTAACCTGCTAATCAGTTTGTGTGCTACTGTTGCCTGTAATGGCTCCTGTCAAGCGCTACAACAATATGTGGTCGAGCACCGGCCTGTCTGTTTCTCTCTTCAGCCAGTCTGGCACCAGATCTGGAGGCCGCAGAGTTCTGTAAACAGTCCTCGCCTGTAGATGTGTTTACAGCTTCTCCTAGAAAAAACACGGAACGCGGTATCCCCGCTGCTCCTGATAGTCGGCCACGCAGGTCACAATGCCTGATCTGAGGCCGGCTGAGGTCATCCACTTCCTGCTAATTGTTGTAATTGGAGATCTGCGAGGTAGTGGTGATAAACTGGGCCAGGAAACCGGTAGACCGGGAGTGTTGAGTGGAGCTCTGGGAATACAGTTGGGTCTTGAGGTTGGAGTTGGAAATGATGGCGGCGGTGGAGATGGTGGTTATAGCGATGGGAACGGGAACGATGCTGGTTTGTTCAATCCACAGTTCAGTCACAACACTTCTCTTAAAATTAAAACGCACAGGTCTGAGGTCTCTGTACGGCTGTAACTTTAGTCCTTTCTCCTTTTTTTTGTTGGAGCAACGGAAATGAGTATGTGTCATGCCCTCCGCTTTCTATTTCAGGGCTTTAACAGTGCAATTTTCTCCTCCTAAAACAAAGGCTGCTTATAAATGGTAGTGTTACCCGCTAGTGGTCCCAGTTGCCTGGCTGAATGAGGAAATTCCCCGTCTAAATGCGGAGCTAAACCACCTGCCTCTACGCTAAACACAGCCACAGGACAATGAGACGAAACTGCGCGTCGAGCGGAGGAGGGACGAGATCGTATCCGACGGTCAAGGATAGGGAAGATTACATCCATTTTCGACGAAGCTCAGGGACAATCCTGAAGACGAGGGAGGGCATTATCTCCGCTTCCTCGCGGCCGAACTCCCATCGTTGGGACCTCGCGGACTCGACAGACACAGGAACGCATTACAAACAGCCCCTGGAACGACGCGTGGAATAAACACTGTGCCTAAACAGAACCAGATGTTCCTCCAGCTATGAACCGGAGAGCACTGCGATCCCGCTCTGGGTTGGGCTGATCCCAGAGCGTCACCGAGGCAAAACCAGCTCCAGCTTTAGGCCTTTAGCAAAACAGGTCTCTTCCTGTGCCTCACAGGAGCAACTATTCCTATTCTGAGGCTCTTTCTTCTGCCGTGTGTGCATTTGATTTAGAGAATATGAATGGTAAGAGCGACTGAAGTGATGTCTTAGAAGTGACCGGGTGACTATGAGGTCCGAAGTGCGTCAGCAGGCTTCCTTCAGCCTCGACGTGGCCTCAGTCAGTCAATATTTCTTTTGACTCGGACCTGCATATTTGCTGGATGACGAACTTGATTAAATTAAATGATTCTAAGCTACTTTATTCAAATCAGGTTCCTCCAGTGAACCTCCGATGATTGAAACTACCGATGTACAGTAAGGAGCCGCGCAATGCATTCTGGTAGGGTTGCACAAAGTTGAGGTCTGAGCTACTTTATTGAAATCAGGTGGTTCCAACGCAACTTGCCAACTCTGGAAACGGCTGTAGATAGAAAACGGAGACAAATTTAGCAATTGCACGGCGTACTTCTCTCCTAAGAGCCAAAGAGCGACCGTTGTCCAATCAGCTGCAGCCAGAGAGCGTTTGCACGGCTGTAGGAGGGTGTTTTCTCTGCTGGTCGAGTGTGCAATACAACCTCCTGCGTCCAGAAATGCTCCCGTAGAGACATATCGTAAAAGAGATGGCAGTCCTACCCACCAGTGGTCCTGATTGTTTGGCTGAACGATGATGATGTCTACATACACTTGCCCTTTAACCTAAACTTTGCTATCTCACGGCTTTATTTAACTCACTCCCTTCCCTGTAAACTCTGTGTGCTTGTCTTTCCAGACTTGAGAACATATAATCCAGGTAGTAAAAGGAAAATACTCGGTACAATAGTGCGAATAATTTCCTGGGAACGTGGTAAAAATGTGAAATTTTGATTACGAAAGGAGAAAACAAGGCCCTTGATATTTCTCAAGACTTCGAACCTGACGCGCCGATGACAGTCCATAAATTTGGGAGATGAAAACCTTAATGGCTGTCTTGGCAGCAGGAACATGCTTTTGTTGTAACTCAAAACTCGGGCTGGGGAAGTTTGGAGAGGCAACAGCTCTGTGGGATTAGTCTCCATGGCCCATGTGTATTTTCACTGAAAACAACAGATTTTCACATTCCGCAGCATCATTTATTCATCTGACAAGCATTATGGTTTCAGACTCGCCTTATTAGATGATGCAAATATTTTCCTCTTGGGTGGAATCTGGCTTTTTTTCTTCTTCTTCTTTTTTTTTCCCCTGGATGAAGTTTTGAAATAAAGTGAGCATCCAGTTCGCAGGGACTTGACTGGATCCACCCTTTTTTTTTTGGCGGGGGGGGAGGAAACTGCTTCCATTCCCTCCGAGTAGAGACTCTGGAGCCACAGCTCCCCGTCTGCTGTTACACAACCGGCGGGTTGGAGAGCAGCATTCTCACATGCTGATGTTAGCTACATACGCAGCACTTTCCGCAGGTCAAACCCCAGCCGCCCAAACCCACAGAGTATCTTATTAGGCTCAAAATGAAGCAGTTTCATTTGTGCTTGTGGTACAGAATTCCATTTATGTTACAGTATAAAAAAAAACTTCAGCTTTGTCATGGTGCAGTAAGATGATGAAGAATCGGTTCTCAGTAAAAAAGCCGAACCGGGTGACTCATACAGTGGAGCTGGTGCTTATTATGCTCGCTCACGGATGTGCAGAAGTCCAACATGCGAGCTACGTTCTGCTCTCTTGACGTCTGTAGTTCATTCATATATGATTTTTATGTTTTTATGTTCTCGCTGGTTGGTTGCTTAGTTTGACTACACACTGAACAGATTTCTATGAAACTTCGATGGAGGGCGGGTCACAGCCCAGAATAGAGCCCATTAACTTTTTCTGTGGAGGGCATTTTTTTGTCATTTTCGTTGATTTCTCAGGGAATGATGCGTGGATCTTGATGAAAATAATAAGGTGGATTTAGGTGACTAGTATCTATGAGTGGGTACAATTTGATGCCAACTCAAATACACATATGGAGCTGGCGGTGTTCTGGATTCAATGGGCATTGCTGCGTAAGGTATGGTCTGGTAATTTGGTCAGGCAGAACTAAGAGGGCCTTCCAGGGGTCCTTTGCATGTGCTTCACTGGAGTTTTTCCTCTCTGATCTCGGTGATCGAGCAGGGCATGAGACATATGAGTCAAAGAGAAAATGTCAGTAGACTTTAAGGTGTAATTAGCTAATTTTTACTGTTATTGTTGCACAGCCTGCACCCTGGATGGATGTTCAGGCACAAAAACGTCTTAGTGAGGGTCAGAAATGTGGAAGTATCAGCGGTTTACAGAAACATTCACTGCCAACATTTCATCCTGCCAGCTGGGCCGATCAGACCCAGACTACACCGAGCTGAAAACCGACTGCTCTGAACTCGTGTGACGCTTTTCCACACGGGGAGAGTCTTCTGGACGACATATGACCAATTCAGCTGTTTTAAAAGTTTCCAGGAAGTGTGAAATTTGTTAGAAGTTCCACACCATATAAATGAAAGACGGGGAAAAAGTGCGGTGACGGTTACTGTGGGAAATAAAACTTTTGATGGTGTATCTCGTGTCAGATGGAGAGTCCTACGAGCCGAGCTGGGAGTGCAGAGAAGGAATGCGAGCCTCCTTTAGTTTCTTCCCTGTCCTCCGTTCGTCCTCGTCACGCTCTCCCCTCGTCGTTAAGAGACAGACCACCAATAACAACGAGCTCAAGCGATCATACAGCTGCGGCGCGGCTGGTACTGTACTCCGTCCCACATCAAGAGGGGTCGTAAGTTTGCTCCCCGCCACAGCCGATGTGTCTGTCAGCAGCCATGAGCTCGAAACCCAAAATGCAAATGTGATTCCAAATAATTAGCCTCGTACAAATGCGCTCCGATAAAACTCCGCGTTCAGCAGAAAGCCCGAACCGGTCGGCGTAGAAAATCTTCAAAACACCCTCAATTATCATTCCAGCACCGTGCTGGTGCGGACCGCAGAACAACAAAAATAACACGAGCCATTTGGCGCCCAAACATCTCATGCATCTGTCGTGCATGCTGGGGCTTTGATAGTTTCTGGATCGCCCACAGAGAGAGGCAGATTTCTTGCTCTCAAAATAGCTGGCTGTTAAAGTAGATGATGTGTTTAAATTGAAGTGGTGTTTTCCCACTTGTCATTTAATGTGGGAGTGTAGGGCAGAAAAAAAAAAAATCTGCACGTAAACATACGACCGCGGTAAAAAACAAACGAGTCCAAGAGGTCAGAGGAGGAGGATTTTCCCTTTTCTTTCTAGTGTCTGAATGATGTTCACACTGTTTTCTCTACAGCGTTATTCTGAGGGACGTTTCTCAAGACGAGGTCCTATAATTGGACTCTTTCTCCTGTTTTGCCCATAACTCTAATGAATCGCTGCGATGGGATACGAATCTCTCCTAAATTGATGCCTAAATGACTCATGTTGAGAAAGCATTTTACAGTAAAATAACAGCGCGGCCATTAGTGATGCATAATTTACATTCCTCCTTAAAACAAAATCTCTTTCATAGCCCGTAAATGATGCAAATAACAGAGAGCTTTAAATAGAACAAACACAGCACAGAGACCCTTTACTTAAACCTTTTCACCTTAAAATAACAGCTTCAAAACCACATTTGTATTTTGGTTCGGCTTCAAATAACTACGTTGCGTACACGACATCAGTAACGTAACATACACCGTGTCACTTAAAGGGATATTCCGGTGTAAGTTTAATCCATGGTCTAACACATCTTGACACCGAGTAAGACTCCCCCTCGAGAGGTCAAGTTAGCTGACCGCTAGCTTAGCTAGTTTTAGCAACCTCAGAAAAGACCGCACGCAGTTCAAGGGAGAAAATGTGTGATTACTACTCCATGGAATGCTCAGTTCTTATTATCGAGAGCTGACAGGGAAAATAAGGGACAGTAATGGAGTAATAATCATACATTTTCATCCTTGAGCTGCGAAAGTCCACTGCACACAGTAATCGATTCGTCGGGGCTTCCAAACACAGGCAGGCTGCTGGAGGAGCACGGAGAGTTGAGCTGTGTTTTTAATACAAATCCAGCTAAGCTAGCAGATGTTTGATGCTTCGTACTGTGTGCTGGGACTGTACGTGTACTGTTGCTGAAGTTTGGTGCTGTTCTGACCATTAATTGTGGCTTTTTGATGGCGGTTTCTAAATGGAGGCATACGCGGCAGTGTATTGTTATCATGCAGTCTTTTCTGAGGTTGCTAAAACTAGCTAAGCTAGCGGTCAGCAAACTTGACCTCTCGAGGGGGAGTCTTACTCGGTGTCAAGATGTGTTAGACCATGGATTAAACTTACACCGGAATATCCCTTTAATATGTAGGTTTAAGCATCCATCCCGTCCTCCTGACGATGTGGACACTTTAATTCTTTGTATTTCTTTGCCTGACCTCCTCCTTTGCGACCGTAATAATTACTACGGCCACAAGAGGTCGCTGCCTGACACAAACGTAAATATAGGTCATAATCAGCTGCCTTCACTGTCCACCTGTATGGCTGTTGGATGGATGGACGACCTGGACGGCTCGACTAATGACTTGAGCTCTACCTGTATTAACTGTTGGGTAGTTTAATTAGTAACATCATAAAACATCATATCTTTAAGATCCTCATATGCTTTGCCTCAAGCTCGTACTTAATTGCAGTGCTTGGGGCTGATATTTGTCACACAAACTAAAACCACCACGCACCACTAAGTGCATCTTTCAAACGCAGCGCCCCGTTTGGCCCGTGCATCGGCTCGACGTGTCCGGACCTGCAGCTGACATTTACTGAAGGAGTGAACCGAGCCGCCTCCTCTTCAAACTCCAGAGTAATCTGAGGTTTTGTTTCTGTGTTGTTTCTCTGCTTTGTTCGCTCCACAGTTTGGGATTTGTCCAAGTAAAGCTCCTGTAAATACCTTTGGTGTTTTTACGAGAGCGATTTTACAAGCGTAGAAAAGAAGAAATAAAAGCCCCGGTGGCAGGCTGATGAACTGAGCGAGAGGAAAGATAACAGATCAAAGCCTGAAATTGATTTTGTGTGTGTGTGTGTGTGGAACAAAGCCAGTTTAGTGTGGCCAGTAAAAAGAAAAAAAAAAAGAGCAGCATGAGTGAGTGATTGTTGTAGCGTGCTGTGAGGGAGGGAGCTGGATGTCAGCAGAGCTGTGAACAGGTTAAGGCCTGTCCTGCGTTTAGAGGCGCAGGATCTAAGCTGACACGCAGGAATGTGTCTCCATGTAGAGCGTGAAATCTGTGCAATGCAATCTGCTCTGTACGCTCCGAAATGATGACAAAGAGATGGGGAAAACAAAAATCCAGATCTTTGCAGTGCGGGGAGCTCAAATTTGTAATGATGACAATAAACAAGGCGGCAGCGCGACGATGTGAGCAGATGTTTGTCAAATGTTCAGGCCGGGACTCATTAGACTTAAAGTTTGATGCATCTCTTCACATTATGTTTCCGAAAGTTTGGTTTATACGTTTTATGTTTTATGAATAGGCAGTATAAAAGTCACAATTTTATATATCCAGTGTTTCAACGCATTAACTTTTCATATAACATTTTCTGCAAGAGGAAGTTGATCATTATCTTTTTCATTAAAATCATGTGGTAATAAAACAAAACGGAAATTTCATTGCACTTATATCGATAAACGTCGATAAAAGAATGAAAAGAGTTTTTATTTTAGCTTTTTTTTTATATATGTGCCATGTTTTTTAGGATCGCTTATGTGATGTTTTTCATTATCCGACTACCATATTTGCCTGGTTAAGAAAATACAGGCCTGTAAACTGTTCACAGCCTCGACTTCCATCAAGTTCTCACATCTTTCCAGAAGCTGCTTCGACACATCAGACAGTACATTTCATGATGACAAGAAATGTCTTATAAATAAGCAAAGCCAGATCAGATTCTCAACACAAACAGATGATAATAATAATAGAAGGAGTCTCCTGCGCTGCTCTCTCCGTCAGACAGGAAGGGATTTCTGCGTGGAGACGAACAGTCGTCATCACGGTGTGAACCCTCCTGACCTCAGCTGCCTGAGACGTGACCTCTCAACCTTCTGACCGACCTCGGCCCGGCTGCTGTGGCGCTGATTGTGGCATCAGAGGGCCAGAGGCGAGCCCCTTTAGCCAGGAGAAATGAATCGTCCACATGCTGCGGGAGGAATGTCACGGCCCAGACGGTCCGGAGGTCCCCCTCGGGGGTTCAGGAATTCGGGCACCTGTGAAAAGCCCTTTAGTCTTTAAGTGCATCTTCAGACGCGTCGACCGGAGGACGGGACTTTGTCTTTCATGCCATGTCAGAGAGAGAGAGTCCCGGTCTTCTACAGATCGTCTGCCATGAGGTTTTACACATTTGCTTGGTGTTTAACAGCTGTAAAACACAGTTCGCAGTTTTCTCTTTCAGTTCATAATGTGATGTGACTTATCCTCAGCTGACAAAGATCCTGCAGCCATGCTAGCAGCTCTGTGAGGCTGTACTCTTGCACAGCGGTGCTTTGAGCTAAATGCTAACGACATGCTCACAATGACGAACAAGCTAACGTTTAGCAGGTGTAATGTTTACCATGTTCACCATCTTAGTTAGCTGAGGCTGATGTGAATGTCATTAGTTTTGCAGGTTTTTGGTCATAAACTTCAGCACAGAGCAAATTAATACTTTTTACTTGATGGCGCAAGATTAAAAAGAAGCTGGCGAGCAAATTTGTGTGGTCCGCCATCCAGCCTTGCTGCAGTGGCAGCTAAGCTAAGCTAAGTAGCATAATCAATGAAGAACTGCATTAAATCATTAAAGACCAGTAACATTGACTATCTTAGCTAAGTGTGTACTTCTGATACTTAGCTGGATTAGTGTAAAGTTCATCCTGAGGGGGTCGTGAATGTATGCAACTAATTTAACAGCTATCCATCTAATAAAAACACAAGTGTCAATGTCATGGCGGTGCTTGAGGGTCACAAAAGTCAGTAGGGTTCATCCTCTGGGGACCATGAATGTCTGTATGAAATTTCACGGCAATACATCAAATAACTGCTCAGGTATTTCAGTGAGGACAAAAGTGGTGACAGACTACCATTGCCACCACGGCTACATAATCTGTATTTTAATCTGCAGTGAAATGTTGTCCTCAGTGGTTTTAGTGACAGTTTTAAAAGACAAGAAACGTGTCCATAAATTAAATGTAAGCGAGTGTGAATGAATGACACACACACACACAGAATTTGTGAAGTCCATTCTGACCTTTTTAAAACAGCGTATAAATCACCCAGACATCTCTTCGGACCAGGAGCTTCTACCAGAGTTTTATCACCGTCCGACTGCCTTTTGACTGTGACTGGAATTTAAAGAGGAGAGTCTGTGAACTTCGCAGGACGACAAAACTGGGATCTTTTGATGTGCTGCACAGTTGAATCAGCGTCAACTGTGCCTGCAGCCCAGACAACGTGTTGGTGTCACATTTCATATAATCTGGGCGCGAGGAGCCTTTGAAGCGGCGCGGCTGCGCTCCGTGAATGACAACAGAGGAAGAAAAGCCTCTGCAGAATCTGTTGGCGGCGCCCGAACATATTCAGAGGCTTGTGTTATTCCTCTGTTGATTGATTGACTGATACGATACATGCAGAACACGCAGCAGGAAACAGGTTCAATACTTTCTGTGATGACCTGCTTCAATGAAATACGTCTCTGAATGTAAAAACTGCAGCCATTCCCAGACTCTGTGTAGCGTTTTAGCATCTTTCACATCATTATTTTGGTCGCAGTCTCTTTTGAAGACACTACAGGAAGCTGTTTTCAGTGAAAAAACAAAGAAAAGGAGGCGGGCATGTCCCTCTGGAGGTGGCCGGGACTACAACAGAGCTAAAAGGAGCGCTATGTGCTAACATGAACACCGTGTCAACTATATCACATGACAACAGAGCGCTGCAGGGACGACGTGTTTAGTGGAAGTTAGCATCACCCTGCAGACCTTTCAAGTGCTTTCCAGGATAATCTTCACAGACGAACACCACTATTGTGATTTTTGAGGCGAAATTAAATCGTCAGAAGTAAAAAGCTAACGTCAGGCTATAAACAGGCCACATTGTGGTTGCATAACTTCAGGCTCAAGACACCACTAAGCTGCTTACTACACCGTACGATCCAAACTCTACAGTGAATTGATCAATGAACAGGTTGGAGAGTCAAAGTTAAAGTGGTTTGCAGCTTAACTAGTAGATGAGATGAGTCTCCGTCCCCGACATCTTCTTTAGCCTCTTCATAAATTCACATAAACATTTCAAAACATATCATCACATGTGTGGTATTTACCGATGTATGTCATGTCGTAGAACAAAATGTGAAATCTCACAAACATCCAACCAAGAACCCATCAAAAAACCAAAAGTTGGTTCAAATGTTTGCTTATTTCCTGGTTTATGGACTCAAACCTGCAGCGCTTGCTGAACCACCCCCAGATGGATAAGAAAATCAAAAAGTGCAGGTTTAAATGTAGTTAAAAAAACTGTGATCTTACGCTAATTAGCGTGCAGTTGTGTGGTTTCGTGTTTATTTGCACTTCACACCGAATTAAAGAGAGAACTGTAATGTAAGGAAACCAGAAAAGGTGGCGGTGATAAACACGAGTACAGTAACTGTGGTGAGGGATGAAAGCGGCCGAGCACATCATAAATCATGCAACAAGCCTCTACTTAAGACGTTTTGAAGGCGCTGACCACAAAACATACACGCGGACAAACAACAAGAAGGCCGAACAGATGTTTCTACAGTCGTACGAGAGCTCCGATCAGGTGCTGCGCCGAAGGTTCGTGTCTCTGCGCATTATTAACTCACTTTATTCAAACTTTTCTCCACTGCAGGCGCGTCGTGTCCTCCCACAGACTGCACAGTGCTTCACAGGGTTATATAATTCATAATGTATGGCTGAAGTATCCTCCTGGAGCTCCACATTCACTTGTCATAACTTTCTGAATACCGCGGAGGAGCTCGCACAGCGCCGCCTGAACATTAACATGCTGCAGAAGACAATCCGCGACACAGAACACGGCGTCCTTCAGGGGACGGACGCGAAGCCTGAAAGATTTAAAGACGTCGGCGTGACGCATTCTCGTGTTCGATCCGTACCTGACGTGTGGAAAGTAATGAACACGTCAAGAGGATGGAGCGAGTTCGTTTTAATATTCATCAGCTGACCACAGCAGAGGAGGCAGCGGAGTTCAGGCGGCGTGAAACACGAGCGCCGCAGTCGCTGATAAGTTCATTAGCGAGGTGAGTTGTGGCCCGTGTCCGTCCTCTGAATTCTAATTAGCAGGACATAAAATCTGTCCTGCCTCCTGGTCGGGGACAGGATGGTTGTTGTTGTCCTTTTCTTCTTCGTCGGTGGACTCCAACCTCGCTGCAAAGTCAAACAGGCCGAGCTCGAAGGCCAGTGGACATTTTACCACAATATTATTCCACTAATAATCTGACCAATGTCCTAACCCGAACTTGAACCCAAACCTGACCCAACAAAAGCAGGAATAGACTGGACTGAGGACACAAAACAGACAAACTGACAAAGACAAACAGTGGACTAACGAACAAATGAAAGAGGTACACATAGAGAAATGGCACGACGAGACACATGAGGATGAATTCTCCAAACTAAAACAGGAAACATCTCCACTGAATCAATCCATTAAATGTGACAGTGTTAGGAACACTCAGGCTCGGGGCTTTTAATGTATTTCCACTCACACAGTATATTAGCTTAGACATCTGTAACCACTTACATGTCTTTAATCAATTAAAATCGAATCCTTCGTTTCTGCCTGGCTCTTTAAGGACGTCCAACCTGGCAACCCTCCAGACGTGAAACCTCCTCAGTGACCTGCTGCTGCCCCAAATATCAACGAGGAAGCTGCGGAGACCATTTTTCTTGCTTTTCCTCACAGTCATTGTCTCTCTAAACGATAACTGATGCTCAAATAAGCAGCCGATCCTGATGATCCCGACCACATCGAGGTGGCCTCCACACTTCCCTTACCCTTCGCAGCATACTTCCTGGTGAAACTTCTGCCGTACAGCTCAAACTTCCTGTTTATGTCTGAAACAAAGTGTCAGGATAAGTGCCTCGGGCGCAGCCTCGGAGCCGGATTATGACTCCGGTGTTTCTCTCTGGAGAGCTGCAGCTGTTGGAAGAGGAGGAGGAGGAGGAGGACGAGAGGAGACGGACTATTTCTGTCCAGCCTCGCAGAGAGAAGAAGCCTCCGTGTACATGAGGTAATTACAAGGTTTATATGACAGGGGAACAATTACCGAACCTCGTCAGCAGCAGCCACTGTGTCTCGCAGGCCTTTTAATTGCAGGGCTCCGGTGTTTGTCAACATGTATTTTTAGGGGGAAGGCTCAGGAATAATAGAGGGGTTCATGCGAGTCGATAGGAAGCCTAAAATCCATAACTTGTTGATCCAAAGACTCCGTGTGTGTCCTCTCCTGTCACTCGCGTCTTTACAGCCATGATTTAGCAGATTGTCAGCAGATCTGAGGTCAGAGAATTTAATTAACCGCCGCGGCGCTCATGCATAAAGAGTCCTTCACTGCCTGTGAGGCCGAGACGCTGGGTCACTTGACAGCAAACACAAATTGCTGTCGCCTGACTGGCCATAACTTACAGTAACACACTGCACACACAATCGCTTGTGGCCGGCGTGGTCGTCGGCTTTAATTCACGACATCGCGGTCTTCTGTCCTCGCCGCCTCTTTTATAGCATTAGCATTAGTATGCATGGTTTGTAGGATGAGGCAGTTAATATTTTAAAGTCATGTAAGAACCAACAATTTGTCAGTCACTTTTGACATCACTACGCCGTAACTCTGTCAAGCGCCTCACCTTTAACTCATCAAATACACACCGATCAGCCACAACATTAAAACCACTGACAGACGACGTGAATAACATTGATCATCTCATCACAATGCGATGTTCTGCTGGGAAACCTTGGGAGCTGGCATTCAAAACACTGTTGTGGACCAAGTACACCCCCTCATCACAACAACACTACCCGATGGCAGTGGCCCCCCAGCAGGACAATGTGCCCTGACACACCACAAACACTGCTCAGGAACAGCTCGAGGAACACAATAAAGGGCCCAAGGTGTCGACCGGGCCTCCAAATTCCCCAGATCCCAATCTGATCGAGCATCTGTAAGACTTGTGGAGCAGGTCTGATCCATAGAGGCCCCACCCCCCAACATACAGGACCCAGAGGATCCACTAGACTAAGGACGCCGTGGTACCAGACACCACAGGACACCCTCAGAGGTCCTGAAGTCCATGTCTTGACAGGTCAGAGCTGTTTTGGCTGCACAAGGGGAACCTTCACAATATCAGGCAGGTGGTCATAATGTTATGATGTTAGCAGTCTGTTCAATTGCACTACAGTTCTAAGTTTGACGCAGCACTTAACCCTCTAGTGTCATTTCTGGAAGCTGCCCCTCTAGCATACTAGTACAAAAAGCGAGGGAAGCACCCCAACCTTATATACTTTTGCACAAATAGTAAAAAAAAAAAAGTATGTAAGGTTTAGGCACACAAACCGCTTGGTTAGTTTAGGCACAGGTAGATCTACCATTACCGGTTAAAGCCAAAACAACCTGTCCCGACTGGTTAGAGGAAGTGCTTTGATGCCACATGTGACTGTACAAGCACAATACCACTCATGGTGATTACACACACAGTGCCGGGGGGCATCGCCTGATTATGCAACTGCAGTGTAACCCATGCTGGATGGTTTGCTTCACCAGTCAGCGAAGATTTCTCACTGGTGCCCATAAATAACAAAATATCCATACTCTGACATTTTCTGCAGCCGTGAGGTAAACTAAGGTCGTTCTGATTACCATAATGGCTGCTTCACACAGCCTTACGCATGCAAACGCTGGACACAAACTAAGGATGAGCACAAGGATTGACCTGAAGATATTACTCGCCAAAATATAGGTTCAGACAAACAGAAAACAAAAATCCCATCCCTTCTTTTTCCTTTTGTCCTGCTCCTGTAAAAAGATTAAAGTCGTACAAAACTGTAAGTCAGGAATGCAGAAGTCTAAGCGCTCCCAGATTTCTCTCATTCTGCTGACCCCTGATGTGTTTAAACTGTGGGTGTGTTTCATGTGTTAGTTTAGGGATTTTCAGAAGAGCCAAGAGGACCAGATGTGTGTTTCGCATCAGGTGACGCGCTCCAAAACAAACCCCTCAGATCCATGGAAACCGCTGCACCGCTCACGGAGTTCGGTTTAAAGTCTTGAGATTTGAGTAAACATCCACCTCCTCCTGAGCAGAGGATTCCTGTCTGCACACCAACACAAACCACAAGACACATAAAGGAGTGAATCAACACTTCCGCACCTAGATAAACATCTCGACATTCAACCGTCTGACATCCTTTTCCCATGTATTTATTAGGTTGTGTTTATTAGAAGGTCATGATCAGTTGCGAAAGTCCATTTACACAGTTAATGTTCATTTATTTTCCATTCAAAGGTGGTCATAACATGTTTCAAGCATTCAGCCTGAGACATAGTCATACTGTACCATAATGACATTTCCACTAAACCTGATCACATTGCATGCTGATGACCTGACCTTCATTCTGGGAGGTGGAGGGGATGTTGGCAGAGTTACAGGGGAGACCTCTGCCAACATCGCTTCAACAACTGTGAGAGTGAAATCACTGGATGTTACCAACGAGACCTCGGGACAACGTCCAACCATGTTGAATACATACAAGGTTCATTTATTTATCATTGTTGCACCAGACGTTGAGCAGCAGATTGTTATCTGTGCTTCATCCTGCAAGATTGTTGATTTCCCCCTGATATGAACTCTCATTGTTGTTTATAATGCAGCTGATGGTGTGGGTGTTTGCATACTTCACAGTAGAGTTTCTCCTGATTCTCCTGATATAGTCATGGGTGTGAACATGAGGGGGCTGAGCACGCAGCCCTGAGGGGCTCCACTGTTGAGTACTAACGTAGAGGAGGTGTTTCTGCCAATCTGAACTGTCTGGGAGTCTGCTCATGAGGGGGTCAAATATCCAGCTGCAGATCGTCACACTCAAGCCCGGAGTTTTCCAATCTGCGTCAGGGGTGAGATTGTGTTGAACGTAGGTGTTCTCATTTATTATTTACAAGTTGTTTTCCTTTGCTTTTGTACCTGAACATAACCAGACCATAAGCACAGCGTTGTCACAAGATAAAGCTGGTGGTTGGGTTGATCAGTGCTGGAAGAAGTACTTTAATGTACCACAATGATCTTTAACTGGTTATAACAGTCTCTATTTACGCTGATGACTTCATATATGTGACCATCAGCAAGAAGAGATTCAAGTAGAAAAGTACGTAAACATTGTACGTAAGTATAGCACAGAGGAAATTGTCCTTCGTGTCCACCACTGTCTTCGGTGGAGGAAATCTCTAAAGTTGGTCTTTCCTGGAGGTGTCTCTTTATCTGCTGTCATGTTGGGACGATGTCGACATCTTCAACCTGAGTCACTGTTTCCACCTCAGTGGTGAGCAGCAGACCACAAACACAAACAGAAACGTTGAAGGTCTGCTTCCCACACTCGTCTTTCCTGTTTCCAGACTCAACGTTCATCTGAATCTCTCTATAAATCTACCTAATTTCCATTTTGGCAAACACATTTTTTGTTTAATTTCATAATGATTATAGGAATGTGCGCCAACAAATGATGAAATACATCAAGTTAATTGGCAAAGTGCCGTGAGAGTTTTATTGTATGAGGATAGGGCTCCTCTTCAGTATGCAGGACGAGGCAGAAGCATTTCTGGATCAACGTCTTTTTTGAATATAAATCCTCGGGCCAGTGTCCAGGAGGGTTTTTTAGCTCAAACCACAAAAATCCCTGAGAAAAACAAGGCAGTGTTATATGATCCCGCCTCGCTCGCTGAGCTACTGGACGCCAGCGAGGTGCGAGTGTGAGCTCTCAACAAGGCAGCACTTGTTCTCTGAGCCGCCGTGTCCCTTCAGTGTCCTCCATGTGGTTAGACCATTAAATCCTAAAAAGAAGATGAAGAGATTGAGATTCCTCTGTTTTGGGTTTGTGATGATTTATTCATTGATCTGAAATGAGGACAATCAGCAGGCTTTTTGTTCTCTCTCTCTGCCTTCCTTCTTTCTAAAACTGCCTCCATGTAGAAAAACATTCAGCAGATCAGTCTCATATTATGTGTCCAGAGTTATGAGATGTGAGGATTTCATGATATAATGAAAGAGCAGGAGCAAGTGCTTTTGCGAATAACGTTTACTATAACTATAAGGTTGAAAAATGAAAGCAGCCTTATTAAGACCCATTTATATGTTTTGTTGTTAGACAGCAGCCTCTAGTGGCTGTGTGAAATACTGCGGCTGCAAAGGAGGAAGTGGGGAGAAGTACTGCAAAGAGGTCGAGGATGGATGGTCGGACTTTCGTTAAACCAGAAGTCAACGGTTAGTTCTTTTAAGCTACGTCACGTAGGCAGAAGCTGTCCCAAAACCGACCACTGACCTATTGATTGACACCTCAGTTGACCAATAAGGAGCTCCTATGCCTGGTCTGTGTCCTGCAACAGCCAACGAGTGATCAGGAAGACATGAGACCCAGTCTCTCTTCTCTCCTGTCTCTCCTGAGCCACTTCCACACCAGCCATTGTCATTTTATGCAATTAGCTCTTTGTATAGGTGTATAGGCTGTTTTTCCACCTTACAACTTGTTTTTGACTATTTTATATGCAGATGCTCCTGTTACTGTCCAGCGGCGGTATACTAAAGTACAAGAATTGCATTTTTTTTGCCAAGCGCCTGGATATTTCCTCAGAAAAACTTGTGTAAAGTCTGCATATTCAGTGATATTATCACTGTTTGTTTGAATAATTTGAAATTGGATCATGTAAAACTACATGATGTGGACACACTGTGGTTTCCAGCTAATAGGTGCAGTTACAGGTCACCTGGATCAATCAATCTAATATCTATCACATTTAATTAAATTTAAAGTGTTGCAGAATAAACTGTTCAAACACTTTTCCCGATGGTTGCCACAGACCAGCGCTTTAAAGCGCAGTAGATCATGTGAGGATGATAAAACTGCCAACCTGTGAACTCACCTTTTTTCACCCTCATGACTAATCTGTTTGTCTGGAGCTCGGGCGCCATGTCGCAGCTACAGTACCTCTTTTCTTTGCTCGGCCCACATGTGTCCACTGCAGCGTTACACATCCATCAAAAGGCCCTTTAGTGACTAATTGTTTCTCCACTATGATTACACTCCACCAAAAATGATTTTTTCTTCCACAAACACGCCCTCTGCCCACCCACATTTACATCTACGAGCCGTGTGTCACTTCCCCTCCGGCCAGATAATTACACAGTGGCTCGAGCAGAAATAAAAAATGAACACAAAGGTTTGTTGTCCTGTCTCCCCTTCAGTCTGCAGCAGGTATATTTTCAGGAAACCGTTGCGGTCACGCCTCATAGAGAACCCTGCCCCTTGTCTTTGCCTGGATGCAAAGCTCTTTCTCTCACTGTATGCGGGATACCAAAATAGCAGCACGCGCTCCCTGAGGTATAAACACAGGAAAATATACTGAGGGCTGAAGCAGAGACAGAAAAAAAACCCACTGAGGTCCATTTAAAGAAAGAAAAAGTGTAGGTGACGCGCAGAGTTCCTCAAGCGAGAGGGAAACTCCATTATACACGCTCTTAATTACAGCTGTGGAAAGTAACTAAGTACATTTACTCAAGAGCTGAACTTAATTGCCTCAACATCTTTGCTTTGAAAAGATAAAAGCATGACATAGGATGACATGCTCTCTGCGAAACAAGCTCCATCAGTCACACACGTAAAAGAGAACCGTCAGCGTGCGGCCACACTTTTTTCCATTTCGCGAGTCAGAACGTCGCCACATGATTGATGGCGACACCGACAGCCAGGTGAGCGAAGGTAAAACAATGAAATCCACTCTGCGAGATGGCGTGCCAGCTGGCCTGAGACGGATCTGCAGCAGCGTCAGATTTACAGTTGGTATAAACGGATCGGTTTAAAGTGCAGCAGCGGTCGCGATAGTGGTCGAACTGGAACTTTATGAATGGGTTGGTGTTTTTGAATATTTGCAAATGTTTTCGGCTGTAGTTAAGTCCTAAGCCACGTTTCCACTACAGCTACTTTCCAACGTGACTCCTAACCTCTGGAGGGACTTGTTTCCACCACAGGGTCAGTACGATAGTCTCTGGATAATATCAAGGTTTCAAGGTATACGGTATCTTACAGCAGGGAAGGTAAGACCCGGCTTTCTCTGCTCCTGATTGGCTTTCACGATGATACCGTGCACATTTCCGTATGATGAAAGCCATCATGGTCCTGGCGCTCCAAGCTAAATTTAGTCACTGTGTTTTTTGATGGTAGAAGACAAGAAAAGAGGCAAAGTTCAAACAAGTGCCTCAGAGCGTTTGTCTTCCCTCCATAGGAGAATGATATAAAGTGCAGCGAGTAATTTCTGATGACGGTGGGTCTGTTTATGCAAGACTGTGGTGATTTTAGCGAGATGCTAATGTGACCATGCTAATATGCTCCCACCAGAGTAAGAGAAACCCCAAAGTCATCAAAACTCAACCCTATACATACTTTGAATCTGAACTACCAATTTTAAACTCATGGTGGAGCAAGAGTTAAAGTCGGGGGATCGTTAGAGTCAGCAGATTTATCTTTTGGGAACCAAAAACCAATCCATCAAATGATTGTTGAGATATTCCAATCTGGAAAGTGGTGGACCAAACAAACAACACTGCCATCATAGGTGCTACTCGCACGGCTATCAGAGAGGATCGTTTATGAAAAATCTTGTAGATTAATTGTGTAATTATACAGAACTTTGCTGCTGAACAACTTTCCTGTTGAAAATGAGACCAAGGACAGCAGAAAGCCGCACAGACCAGAGCGAGCTCAGTGAACAACAACAGAAACCGCTAAACCAGCAGCGGAGCCATCTGCGTTCACTTTGCACTGCCGAACAATGAAGCAGCCCGCTGCCCGGCCGAGGCGCAGAGATCTGTATGTGCCCGATTAATCAAAGCCAGTAGGGCAGCTTCAGCATCTGTTCATCGTTCGCATGTGCACACACACTACACTCTCACTGCAGTGAACATCAGAGGGGCCTGCAGCGGGCCGGTACAGCAGGGGAATCCCTACCAACACCTTCCACCTCCTCCACCCTCAGAAACATTAAACCCTGTTTAACAGAGCGCGAGCAGAAGGCTACTCGGGCTGAAGTGACAGCACTGATTAGAGATCCACCCCGGAGACCAGCTCCCCTCCGAACCCAGGGGGAGTAACACCACTCAGGAGACACGGGGAAGCCCCTCGGGGAACAAATCGAAGGAAATGTGAGCTGTAGCTTCACGTTTGCGACATTAAGTGCAACTGAACATTTCCTGTCACCTGCTCCCTGAAGTGTAGTGCTGTGATGTACTGAAATGGATATTCATGTCTGCTGTTTGTCCATCAGACATTTTCCCCCTGTTTTACTTATGGAATCTCATTTTTAAAAAATATTTCACTCTTTTAAATCCTGTTGTATGTTTTTATTTTCCTTCTGCTTCTTGTCTTAATGCCTTTAGTGTCCGATGTCATGTCGTTAAAAGGTGCAACACAGATAACCTTCCCTTGTCTTGTACTTTAAACACAACCAAAGATTAGTACAAGAGTGACATCTGCTGGCAAGGACCAGAGCTCTGTATATATTCAGACATCTAATGAATATGATGATGATGATTAATTATTAGACAATAATCAAATCATTGTCCTGTTTCTCAAAAATCCTAATTGACGAATTAAATTGTACAACCTTGTTCTCAACAAGTTTACTGATATTAGTTATACTTCTACAGTCCTATATTTCTGAAAGAAATCTTGTACTTTTCACGCCACAACATACATTTTACAGGTATAGTTACTGTCTTAGATTCATACAATATTTACAAACACAGTATGTAAATGGCTAAATTAAGCTCCACCTCGAGCAGCTATGACAGTAAAATGATGCTTCAAAGTCAAAGCTGGGTACTTAAACTACATTTATTCTGTTATTACTTCTGTACTTATACTTAAATGTACTTCAAGGAACTTTTGACTGGTTATGAAACAACCTCAATTTAATACTGATGACCTACATAAGCAAAGAAGCAAGAAGATCGGTTATATTTATATGGCTATTATAGTCATCTTCATGGGTTGGATTCCGTTTCTTGTTGTGGCTTTAGGTTTTATCTTAATGTGTTATTGAGTCTGTTTTTATTGCTGTAGTGAAACTTTTATTAAGTAAATAATCTGTATACTTCTTCCACTGCTGCTGCAGTATGTACCAACCTTCATAGTTGATAGCAAATTTGTCTCTTCAAGAATCTGATGTTTGTCCGAGCACCGTCTTTAATTTGAATTCTCTTCCTGCTGTGAGCAACTCCTGTGTTTCCTGAAGGTTCATATTTCTGTTATTTAACTAGTCAAAGCAACAGAAGTGAAACAAGTGAGACAGTGAGTCAGAGTTAACCCTTTATTTAAAGAAATGTTCAAACAATGAAGGAGCACAGCCGGCTCAGAGGAAAGTGTGAATGCTACAAGCTGTTAATAGTGGTCGGGTAAAAAAAAAACAACAACCTGTTTTAACCGTCTCTGATATGAGCCGTTCATTTATATTGAGAAGGAAGCAGGATAAAAATAACACCAGTCATCATCAGCGAAAGAGTGAAATGTGTACTAAAAACACTTCTCTCTCTCACACACACACTCTCTCACACACACACTGAAATGGATACAGGCAGCTTTAAGTGGCATTAATATTTGAAAAAGATGTAGCCATGTGTTTATGATTTCACTGAGGAAACCAACGTACACAAAATGGCACTCACTTAGATAAATTTAACCTCCGACGTCGAGGTTTTTAATTAATGTTGAGCCTTAAAATAAGTGACTACGTGGTTAGATCCAGTTAAAACAAGATTAAGATGAATTACACCTCCCTTTGTCGAGAAGACGACTTCATTCGAGTCCTCTCTCACCGTTCCACAGAGCGGAGCAGCGTTAGGACGGATATTCCAGACTTTTCTCTGCACGTGACAATTTATAAAAGGAGCTCCAGTCCCTAAATTGCGTCCCTCTTTTTAAAAAATTGTTCTGTGGCATACAGGTACTCCGCGGTCGACAACACATCTGGGTCCTTTCTGTGAACATCCTTAAATAATCGGAGAATCATAAGTAAACAATATCAACAAAAGAAAATAGAAATAAAACCTCACATTGATTGATTATATGATACATTACACAGACATACAGTATCTACACGACAACATTCACCAGGCCTTTTGATCTGAGGTGAATACTGTTTCTTTTTTAAATTCAGCGTCTACCGTGTGTGATCTAGTTTCCTGCTCAGTCAAAGTGAAAAGCTTTTGGTGTCATCACTGAGCGAACACACACATGCTCTATTTAAGGGTTCCTGCCCCAAATGTACCTGTGCAGAGAGGACGCACGCATTACAGTCAGAGGAAAAAAATGAAGGAATAAAGATTCAAATCTCCCTGTCCTGTGTTTAAAGGATAAATTCAACCGTGGACAATGAAAATTCGGTCATTAATTAGTTTTTGTCAAGCCGATGGAAAGTCAGGGGAAGTCTCGTAGTCCACAAAACATTCCTGCGGCAAAACAGCATCGTCTTAAACAACTTAAGTAGAAGAGACTTGTTTTAAAATGTAAAGAATCGACTGAACATCAAAATCATAAGCGGAAGCCCAAAGTCTTGGATCACGCCGAATCACTCGCATGGAGTTATATTATGGTTGTTTTTGGTGTATTTTTTTGTCCCAATCTACTTCAGTTATTTAGAAGAATGCTGCAACACCTGACTTTAGTTTTTGTTTTCAATTTGATCTCATACATAGCCGTTTTTACGCCCCTAACACTGCAGCACAGAGTGTTAAATTACTGCTAACTCACACCAAACATTTGCTCCTGTGTCACATTACTCCGGCGACTCAGGAGGTGGCTTTCATTGTCAAGCCACGTATTTGTCTCGCTGACCACAACCGTTTATCAAAAATGTGAAACAAGACGGCGGTCCTGTTCGGCAAACATATTTGTCCGGAGCTCTTAAAAGAGCTGGAGGTGACACCTTCTACTCCTCAACAAGGTTACCAGCTCTACTTTGTCCCGTTGTGCGTGAATCTCCTGACGCTGTCTGCAGCAGCACATCAGACTGCAGCTGTAGCTGTCAGCTTTAGTAAAACAATACAAGTCTGTTTGGTTTCCCTGTCATCACACATCAGTTGCATTTCTGGAAAAATATCTGCTTGAGTGTTTGCTGTAGTATTAAAACCACACTTGCCGTTACCACGGTAACCACAGGTGTAACCACACCAGGAGGGAGGTCTTAAGGATTACAACCGTAACATCTCGGGGCCGTTTCTTTCCCTCTTTCCCCGTTAAACTGTACACTGAGTGTTGAAAGGAGTGTGAACGTTGTCCAGTTGGGTTGAACTGTGCGGGTTTGTAAATATATACGTAACATAAAATAACTGTATGTATGTATGTATGCGTTAGCTGAATAGTAAAATCTAACAAAATAAACCTCAAACAAACCTGGTATAATGGATCAGAGATAAACATATAATAACACATGACTCTTTAAAAAACGATGCATAGCATAAACAACATTGCAAAATCCATCTCTGCTGCACTTCATACCTAAACCTCGGCCAGGCGACGTGTTTCCGCGGGTGAAAACAGGTGTCAGGAGTGCTTGTTCCAGGTGGAGCCTGGTGGTGAGAGTCTTGAAGCGATCCCGTTAAAAACAAGGGAAGGAGAAGAAAAGAAGCGAGGGGGCCCAAAGGAGGAGGAGAAGGAGGAGGAAAAGGGGAGGTTAGGGGGAGATTTAGGGCTCCCTGCTGTAAACACTGCTGCTCAAGACCAAGGCTCCTCCGACTCAGCTGACTCCACGCTCTTCTTAAAGGAGTAGGGGCTCTCGTGACTCTCTAAGTGTCCTCCTCGTCGTCCTCTTCGTCACGGTTGCCCACCACCCTCTTCCTCAGAGCTTCGTCAGAGAAACCATGTCCCTTCGGTTCTGGGCGGCCCTCCGGGGAGCCTCTCCTCCTCCTCCACATGTCGTCCTGCTCGTCCTCGTCTTCGTCGTCGTCTTCCTCGCCGTCGGCTTCATGTTCGTCCTCCTGTTGTTGGAGTAACCTCGCCTGCTGCAGTGATTGTTTTTCTGCAGAATAACATTCAGAAAAAACAGTCAGTGACCAAAAAAAGCTGACAATTGGTACATTTTTATTCTAATCTGTGTGTCACTTTTGTCATTTCTGTATTTAAGGTAAATGTGTTAGAGCTAGTAAACCATTATTTAGTATAATCACACATGAAACTCACTCTGGTAGTAATCCTGAGAGGAAAATCGTCGCGAGGGGAAGGCAAAATCTGCGATGAACACCAGTAACTGCAAAGACAAGTCGACAATAACCATCAATTTACTGGCAATAAATGTGCTTATGAACACTGTAAGAGCAAATAACTGTCGTTTTACTGTTTTAAAAATCATGAGTGCTGTAAAATTACTCACCAGTCCCAAAGCAAGACCCGAGAACAGAGTGGCCAAGCCAAAGATAACATAGGAGCCCCAGACAGGAATCCCCAGCTGCTCGGTCATGTAGTTATGACAACGCTGGAAAACACATGTTATCAGTCAATAACAGCAATAATCGTCTCCGCTACGTGTCAGATAAGTTTCATTTCTTCCTGTCTATTCTGTCAGCCCTGTTTCCTGCCTTTTGTGATGCAGTTTCACATTCTTCTCTAAATGGACAGAGGGAAGTGAAATAAAAACCATCCTAAATATATTAACCTACATGTTTACAGTCAGCACTACCGAGAGTGAAATCCTCACTTACCCGGATAAACATGGAGAGCTTGAACAAGGCGGACATTGAATTCATTCTGCCAAAAGAGGACAAAAAACGACAGCATGTAATTCAGCAGGGATTTGTCAAACTGTAACAACAACACAAAGCCTGAACACAAAAAAAAAACTACAAGGAGGGGGTGTTTGAGGATTTTAAACCAACAGAAAGACACTAAAAATAGAGCAAACAGAGAAGGTATCTGATGTGGTTTTCTGTTATTTCAAAAGGAGACACAAACACTGGACTGTTACTATGATGTGAAAAGAATACTATCTTTATTATCACCGGGGAAAACTGAGAAATGGTGAGACTGTATCCACAGGACCAGGTGATAACAATATGAATAAAATGTATATTAACCAGAAGAGATTCTTTTGGTATTGATGTACAATATATCATGTTTACTGTCAGTAATGCTGAGTAACGATTCACATTTAATACATTCATGCCACATTATGTTACCTGAGAGAGTAACTTAGAATACAGAGAGGAACAGAGAGAGCAAGACTGTATCAGTCCTGCAGCTTGTCCAAGTCACAGTGTGTCTGGGTAATGGTGAGCAGAAAACCGTCACAGGTGTGGCTACTATTCTTAACAAACTTGACACAGACAGACACCTGATGCAATATTTGGTAACGCAAGGTTGTCCAGGACAACCTGACAAACCTCAGGAAACACCTGCTCAAAGACAAAATATATTTATAATCTAAAGAGTGCACTGTGTTCGACATCGAAAGATGTTGTACCACAGTTACTCCATCATCATGTCCGGGTAAAACTTTAAACTCACAGAATGGAAGATGGCCCCAACCAAGAGGAGACTGGCTCCACTGCTTTCCATTTCTGCTCATCGACAAAGCTGAGGAAGTCGTCTTTAGTGCGAGCTCCCTGGTACTTCCTGAAGACGCCGTCCTTACAGCTAAAACAAACAAAAAAAAGCATGCTGCTGAATTCTGTCGCTTTAAGGAACAGTACGGTGTTTTATTTGATGCGCATGACCCACATTTTCTGTAATGGAAATCTCATTAGGTGAGATGTTCTCTCAGCACTATTTCTGTCTTCAAAGTTGGCAAGAAATAGTGCTGAAAGAACAGGATGATAATCAGGAAAATGAATCAGCAAAAATCTTGAGAGTCAATTAACCATTTAGGTAATTCATCAAGCAAAAATCCTTCACTGGTTCCAACTTCTAAAAGGGGAGGATATTCAGTTTGAACCAATTGTATTAA
The DNA here is from genome assembly GCA_039737535.1 of Lagodon rhomboides. NCBI lineage: Eukaryota > Metazoa > Chordata > Actinopteri > Spariformes > Sparidae > Lagodon > Lagodon rhomboides. Next base: position 22,536,219 of record CM077801.1, on the reverse strand, counting down.
TTTAATTGACCAGTTGGATTCAGGACTGTAGTTCCACCTCATCACTTCCTGTCATGGATGGATTGAATGGCATAATAAATGCTACAGAAGCCATTTTAGCTCCAAATGTGGCATATTTCTGAAATTCACACCGTATTTATGCTTAAAACATGTCAAGTTCTCTCTCTCCCCTAATGATTATGTTTAAGCAACTGTTAATGTGACAAAAAACTGCACAGAGGAGCTAATAGTATGATTATACTTAGTTGACCCTACTGGCCTGTTTTCTTTTAAAAATGGTGCACATTAGCCACACAGAAGAGGAAGTAATAAAAACCACAAAATAACAGAGTACTTACTGGTAAATAGTAGGAAGTGATGTGATGATGAATCGCCCACTCAGACCTACAGAAGGAGCAGACGGTGCTGTCAGTGTGCAGGCAGGAACAGTCTGACTCACAGCAAAACTGAAAGGGCTCTCAGACTTGGCAGATAGTTTGAATTCATGTCTGAAAGCAGCTGGAGAGCACCGCTGGCAACCATTAATATTGATATTTAATACAGGGCAACACACATATTGTAAATAAATAGATCATAATGATAAGATTTATTAGCCAGATCGCTCAGCCTCCCCTTCCTTAATTTAAGCTGTAAGTTTTTTTTTGTTGAACCTGTTTCAGAGAGGTGTTGACTCGACTATAAAGGGATTATGTAGGCTGTAGTTTGTAGTGCTGTTGAATTATAGTGTTATATACTGAGAAATGTTTCTTATATTTGGTCCAAGGTCATCATCAATAGAAACATGGTGGACAAAGTGTAAACAGAGTTAACAGAGTGTATAGTAAATTACAGCACAAATACTGACTACAACATCAAACTACACAGTGGCTATAAGGAGACCCTTTCTTGGAATATAGGCAACAAAAACAGGACATTATCAGCTTTATCTAGCTGGTGTTTGCTGCAGAGCTGTTTGTGCTACTTCACACTGCTATTAAGTACAGCAGAGATATCCTGCCCTGCCTTGAAAGCTCTGTTTTGTTATGCATAACAAATATAAAAACATGGTGCCAGCAGGTAAATGTCAGTCAGGCCTACCGGGCTGATCCGTCACGTCCACCTTGGCTATGTTGACCCCCATGTCCTCCCCCCAGTCCGCAAACTCCTGCCACACCGGCTGGAGCTGCTGGCATGCGGGGCACCAGGGTGCGTAGCTGCGGGGTGTGAAATTTCACAGGTGAGGCTTCAGGAAAAAACTGCACAATCACTTACATAAAGGTGTAGATAAGCATAGTGCACCAGCTAAAATGTACTGATGACCCGATTAGCTGCTTGTGTACTTGTATGAGCCTGCACACTGGCTAGCATACAACTCTGGTAAGCTGGTTAACAGTTGGCTAAAGATAGCTATTAGCATAGCGACACATTTTAACAGCTTGTCAGGACTAAATGATAACAGACACGATACTAATCAGATAACACAGAGCGATTAGGCTTGAATATGACTGGAAGCGGCAAACCATGCCCCCGTTTCCACGAGCTCAAAATAGCTAAGGTAAATGACAGCCAGCTAGCTCGTCTGTTAGCCGTTAGCAATGGACGTTAGCAGGACACTGACAATTCAATCATCCATTCTCCCGACAGGATTTCCTCCCAGTTCTCGTCGGTCACTTCTCTGAGGCTGTCCCGCTTTGCAGAGGCCGGCAGCGACGTTAGACATATCACCAGAAACAGACAGCATATCCACGAGCGGTGTGTTGTTCGCCGTGTTAAAGGAAACATAGTTGAGCCCGAGCTCCTGCCTGCTAGCAAACACGCCATGTCTGTTCCAGACAGCCCGCTCTCACTTCCGGTATGCGCCCTAACGTCTGAGTCATTATTATATTATTATTTTATTTTATTAATATTAATATTATTATTATTATTCGTATTCTTATTGTTACTCGTATTCAATCTTCTTATTATTATTATTACAACTAAAGGAAGAAATTAGTACTATGCCCTATGATAATTTATTGAAACCGTTTATTACCAGCAGGGGGCGCCATTGTCCCTAAAGTCACTCAAAATGTAGGCGCATGACTGTTGCATGTGAGAGAAAATCATGGTATACAAATACATTACAGACTGTATGTATCTTGGTATTAGAGCCCACTGAAACTGGTTATGCCAATATTAGGGAGTAAAAAAAACAATATAATATCAATATATCAGCTGATATGCACTTTTTATTGCAACGATCCCTCACATGTGGTTATCAAACACTAACTGAGGCAGGATATTTGACAGGTTAACAATAAACTTTAGTGTCTAAAATGTAAGTTGGGCTGCACCAGGTATATATTCACCTAGTAATCTGTAGAGAAAATATTAGATTTAAGACCCTCAAGGTGATATTGTCAGATTTCTTGTTTTGTCTGATTAATAGCCCAAAACCCATAGATGTTAAGCTTAAAATGATATTACACAGAGGAAAGTATTCACCAGACTTTTGCATTCGCAGACTTTATGGAGTTCTCTGGTCTGATTGGATAAAGTGGGCAGGGATACCAGAAAGTGTTTTTTCTATAGGAGAAACATGACTTATTGACCAAACGCCCTCTAACAGTGATCACAGTTGGAATACAGAGCTATTTAACACTTATTTTAATCTAAATGTATCACTTACAGCAGCTTTAAGTTTGGTCACGCTCGCCCACTTCTTTCCTCACTATCTGATTCTCTACCCGTAGTTATAGCAACAGCCGAAAAATGAAACACGCCGTCACCATGGATATCTTTAAGTATTAATCAATCTGAAGTCAAGGTTTGAGGTCCAGGATTATAAGTTTATACTCCCGATTCGTTTTAATCACTGTTTTGATCTAAGGAGGAACCGTGTCCTCCGCTCAGAGTCTTCAAAGCTCTCTGCAGCGTTGTGAACGTTGCGTCTGCACGTGCAGAAATCCAACGAGAGCCGAGTGAAATCCATTTGATTTGACCTGAAGGTGAAGTGCAATCCCATTAGACTCCACCGTCAAAGGAACGTCAAGCTGAATTTCCCCTCGACATTTTCGTTTGTCTGGAAAAACCTTGATGTGACTTTGAAGAAAATATCACGACTGCCAAATATGCAGACATTCTGTTGGAGCCTCTCAAATACTGCATCTGCTTATCTATCTTCCTGTCTTTCCATCCGTCAATCCTCTCATTTTTAAGCAAAAACATGATCTTTTCCTGACACTAACCAAGTGGTGTTTGTGCATGACTCTATATGTGGAGTGTGTGGATCCAGGGGGACGACTGAGCGAGCCCAGGCATCGCCAAGTGGAACCGGAGTCACACGACCTCCGCTCCACCGCGGTGACCTCGAAGAAGACGGGCCACACAAGATAATAAGCGCTAAGAGGACAGTGAGAGAGCGACACAGCTTGAGGGAACAGAAAACAAAGAGCCAAACGTTAGAGAAATGCAATGTCGATCAGAAATAAACCATAACAGCACAGCGTATGAGCCGTTTATTCTGGCTGGTGGACGACCAGAGTCACAATTAATCTCTACTGTTTTAAAACAGCTAAGAGGAACTTTCATTTCTGTTGAGTCTGGTGGTCCCTGTGGACAAAATCTGCATGAAAACCCCCACATCCTGTCCTACAGATCTGCATCTAGCTAGCGTTTGCATTTGTTATGGGAAGCAAGCAGCGTCTTTCCTCCGGCTGTGAGATCTGAGACAGACATTAAGAATAACTATTAACTAGAAATAGTCTCCTTGCTGATGGTTTTGTTTGCTTATGTAGGTCATAAATGTTTTTTTATAACCTGTTAAAAGTTCCTTATTGTACGTTTAAGCTCCTCCTGAGGGTGATTACAGGTGCAGGTGGAAATCTCGCCAAGTTTCTTCTCTGGGATTCGTTCTTTGCCGAGACTGCTCGAGAAAACACCGAGAGCAGATTTCAATCAGAGCTCTAAATCTTGACTTAGTTGTGTCACTTGTGAACTTCCATATTTTCGCGCATGTGTGTGTGTTTGTGTGTCAGAGCGGGAGAGAGTCAATCAAGCCCGCCTGTGTTTCTCTGCCTGGGAGGTTTCCACTCTGAGTGGATCCGCAGAATGAGAGCGGTTATTATTGCCGGCAACCTGCAGGCAGATTGCGATGGCAGCCGGTTATCAGCGCACCTCACGCTCTAAAAATACCCTCCAGATGACATCCTTTTGTGCCCCGACCGTCGCCCCTTTTCTCCAGCCATCAGCTCTGCTCCACTTACAGCGCAGAAAGAATCTCCTTCCTCCTCCTCGCCACTTCAGCTTAATGTGGCAGTGAGGAGAACAAGTGGCGGAGCAGGGAGCTGTAATGCTGTTTTGTGTTGCTTTGCTCAGGCTGCTGCTGGTCGGGAGCAGGAACACCGTGGCATTTTCCTTTTTCTTAACCGTGTTGTTGATCAGTCTGTTGGTCCCACACTTCAGGTGGTTCACGCTCAAGGTAGAATATCATGACGGCCGCTGAATACATTCTCCACACCTCTCACGTTAATGGCGCTTTCAACCGGGCTCCTGCTAAGAGTTCCTCTGAAGGACCCGCCGGTGTAAGACGCCGGCTCTCACCAACAAACACACACTCGCCTGTGGAAGATTTTTCTAATTTTACATTTAATTTGCTGCCTGATGGCTGGCCAGAGGCCGATTGTTGCCATGGTTACTGTTACAGTGCAGCCTGTGAATGCCAGCTGCAGACTGACTGCCGTCCTCAAACCATTTTTCTATGAAATATATTTCTTCGGGCCTCGAGTTTATACACTTCTCGACCCGTTTTAGGGACCTTGAGGTGAGATTGTTTCGTCTGTCGCTGCTGCAGAGATCAGGACCGAACTCTGAAGCTCAAGTCTGAATGTGCTCAGGGAAGAAAAAAGGACATTCGAACACCGACATCTTCATGACAAAGCAGATTACAGTTGATATGATCGTCTTATGTTCAAATATATTCTATGTTTGTGCTAAACAGCAATCCAGTTTGCCTGTTTAATGAAAGCAGTGTCATTGATTCCAGGAGATTTCAATCAAAGGTCGTGACATCACTGATCGTGCCGTCGCCTGAACTCTTGAAACGTCTCTCAACTTTCGTCTCTCCCTGTTCGAAGACAGTTCCGTGGTTTGTTAACTTTTAAAGGCCGTAATGACAAATCAAAGCGCTACGTTTGTACAGTCTATTCATCACAAGTCATGAAATGTGAGAAAAATGTTAAATGCCGTCATCACCACGGCGGAGGAGTGTGTGGGCGGCTGAATTCGGATGAGCTGCGGGAGAGTAGAAGCAGCTGATGACCTGTTCGCTGCTGGAAACACATTATAGTGAATTATTGATCTCCTGACGATAAATGCTCCGTAGAGGATTCGCCTTTCTAAAAGCATGATGTGCACATTTATGTACGGCACTATTAGCACCTTGAAAATAAGACTTTATCTCACTGGAGCTGCATTTACGAAGCAGAATTTGTGCTTCCCGAGGCATCTTCGCGGCAGAAACACCACACGTACCTGCGAGCGAGAAAGATTAGCGTGACAGTTACATCTAAATACCAGCTGTGCCAGGATCCCCATCAACATCTGGAGCCACCGGAGCGGTCCTCGTCCCCAGTGAGGTTTCATATCCTGCCCCGTGTCCCGTCGTACATCTTACTTACGCTCAGAAATAAGGACTTCCTGCGGTTCAGACCCTCCAGAGGGAGTCACAGCCAACTGCTCACACACCGCGAGCTTCAGGCGGCGACAACAACAACAGCATCATTCAGTGTGCTCCAAATTAGATCTTAATTATGAGAGCAACCAGGTGTTGATTAACGCATCTTAAGCGTGTCATGGCTTTCAGTTTGGATGTCTCCCGTGTTATTTTGTTTGCTCATGTGTTGTGTTGTGACTTTCCACTTCCTGTCTTTGTCTTTTGCCTTTTCTGTCTATGCCTGCGTCTCATTGGTTCATCAGCCCTTGTGTATTCAGGTCTGTCTTGATTACATCACAGGTGTTTGCCTGCCTGTGTTCCTCAAGCTTCACCTTGGTTTGTACTTCATTGAGTTTTGTACTTGCCTGCCTTGGTTTTTGTTTTTTTTTGTGGATTCAGCTTTGCGTTTTTTCACTTTTTGTTACCTCTTCCTGCCTTTAAGTCTCCAGCTGTCCACAGAAACCATCATCTTCACGCCTCCCGGGAAATGCAAGTTACATGCAAAGGTTGGCTTATGACGTCATTCAATCTCCTTAAGGCTGCTTGCACATGTGTTTTTGCATGTTTGTGTCCCTCTTTGTGTGAATCACCCGTCTTATAAATCATGAAATTCTGGTTTTGTGTCTCTTGCTCTCCGAGTCCACCGAGGCTCCGTCCTGAGTGACTCTCCCGGCTTGTCGCTGCAGTGCTCTGAGGTTTATCGGCCGTGTCGCGTGCGAAGGGAAAGTTAAAGGGAGCGTTGACGCATTGAGTGACGTAAGAGGAGGAGGCGTGGCTGGAAACTGGATCAGTCGGACAGTGGGTCAGTGGGCCGCGGAGCACCACTGATTCTGCTGAGCTCAGCTCACAGTCCAGCGCCCTGACGGGAGAAACGGCTCTCAGATTTGATCTTTATTGACACTTTATGACTTCCACTAAGGCTGTGAAGGGCATAAATTACCGCCACAGAAGTAATTGAATGCGTCAGTGCCTCGAGATTAACTCACCAAGGGTTCATTTGACCAAATGAGCTTAATTCTATTATGTGGGACTCGCCAAAAGAAAGCTCGAATCGCCTGTGATCCTTTGCTCATGATCGGGTTCTCGGTTCTTTTCATTTTGCAGACTTTTGAATGAAACCTCTTTAACGTCTCCATGCAATTATGTTTCCAGTATAATTAGGGAACAAAGAGCCCATGAAGTGGAGAGGAACATTTAACGCACGTATCTATCCGGGGCCGGAGAAAGAGGTCAGAGATATTCAAATGAGAATGACTTCATCTGTTGCTCTGCCTGTGTTAGTTTTATTCCATCGTGCCGGGAGTGAGTGTGCTGAATGTAAAGAAAATCTGCAGCAGACATGTGTTTGCATCTTCTCTTTGGTTTCTTCCAGGCTCACTGGGGTCCTGCATGCTGTCGATTAGTTCGGGAGTTCTGTAAATGTGTCAGGCATCAGCAGGGGAAAGCCAAACTCCTTCCGGTCGCTCTAATTGGATTCACACGTGCCGGAGAAGAGCCTGGATTCATTTTGGAACAAAAGGCTTTATTCTACTCATCCTACACACTCCGTCCTATTGTTCAGCAGTTTCAGTTCCCTCACTTCCTCCCTGGAGCTGAACCAGGAATGGGCTCGCTCGTCACGGTGAACTGGTTCAGAAAAGGACAGTGAGGTTTTAACAAAACTCTGCAGCGTGAAGGAAAAACCAACACATAGTGTGTGTCGTCTGCTAGCAGTCTAATATTAGTTGACTGTTGTGAATGCATTGTGAGGGTCCATGCTTTTCTATCTCCATCAGATAAATGATAAGAGGCATTGTTATAATACCAGGATTGTCACCGTGTTGCAGGAGAAACCATCGATGACAGCTGCTGACGTATGAGGATCTTGAGGAGGCAAAAAGATGGCTAGGGTTAAAAATTAGAAATGGGATTGAACATTAGTTTTGCTATTTTGCGTTCTCTTTCTATCAAAAATTTTAATTATCTCGTAGAAAAGCACAGAAGAAGAAACAGGGTCACAACAACCCGGAGGTGCCTGCAGTTCAGCTACAAGACGCTCGGCTAGACTGTCAAATATACCATCATCGCTTAACACTGTTAATCTGCTGTGGATGTAAACTCCCTCAAACAAAGATGAAAATCCACACTTTTTGTAGGAAAAGTTGATTTTTGAGTCTCAAACTGGTCAAAAACTGACGCTTTGGGGTCGTAAGCGTCATTATTTGACGAGTTGAGAATGACTTTTCTTACATATAGCAGCTTTAAGAAGAAGAAGAATCTTTACTTGACACTTATTTGACCATCTAACATCCAACCCGTCCCTGAGGAGCAGGGACCAGCTTCAGCTCTGGGCCAGTGGCAGATGAATGAACCTATTAACATAACGAGGTGTCTCTGAGCGTGACACTGAACTGAAAAAGTGCAAAATGTGCAATCTGTTTGCTTTTTGAAAACATGCTGCTCTTCTACTGGCTGGCTGCACATCAGAGGACAGAAAGGTTTTATTTGGACGGTGCTGTGCTTCAGCTGCTCCTCCTCTCCCTTCACTTCACAGCCACGTATTGTAAACAGGCTGTTTTTACCTTAATACTCTGCTGTCGCCGCTGTGATCCCCCCGAGGAGACGTTCACCGTCGCCGCCGCGCTCCCCCGACGAGACACGCTACCAAATAAGCCTCTTCCTCGCACACAATGTACCTGAACATTCATCCGATCTAATTTAAAAGCAGCGATGATTACAACAGCGACTCTATTCTCCCTTTGTCCGTGACTCAATGTGGATGATTCACCCCGATCCAAATATTAAGGAACACGGCTCCCTGTCTTCACCCAAACACGGCGTCAGATGCATTAACGCTAAGAGCGCCCGAGGAGGCCATTAGAGTTCACACGTGCTCCCATCAAGGCCGACACTCCTGTACACTCCTGAACACGTGTGACATTAAAAGCAGCGAAACAAATTGCCTCCTCTGGCATCTCATCTGCTGCTAATGGCATATTTAATGGCGAGGCGTGAAACACGCGAGATCGTTCGTCTGTCGACGCACAATGGAGCTGACAAACTCTGCATCGAATCAGATTTAAAGGAAGATGCAGCTCGGTGTCGTCTCTCCGGTGTGTGACCGTGAAGCGTTGCTGTAACGTGGGCGTGTGTTTTTTTCAAAGGGCCTCCGGTTCTATTGATTCAAGTACAGCGCCGCTTCAGGTTATTTGATTGGTCAGACAGTTATATCTGGATCTGTGCACACAGGCTGCGCTTCCCTGGAGTAAAATTGAGTTTGTGGAAGATGTATAGCAGATCCTGCAGTGACTCAGACTTTAAATCCATCTTTCAGGAGTGATCGGTGGTAGAAAGTACTTAATTTTATTTATTTGTAAGGACAACAGACATTAATCAGCATTAATGCAAAACTATCTGCGTCGTGTGGCTTAGTTTCATCCATCCATCCAATCCTTATCCTTATGAGTAGCCGCTGGATCGATGGTTGTTTGTTTTCCAGAATAACGAGCTGTCGGATAAATTGGCTTTCGTTCCAGTGGGACACTTTTAGACTATCGTGGTTTTGGAACATTGGACTGTCGGGACAGAGGCGTGACGCATCGTATACGTATGTAATCTCCGTTCCAGGATGTCAGCGATCGTGGAACATCTGAGGCGAATGATCTCTCAAGTCGTCTCTGTTTTGAAATGCGATTCTATCAAAGGCTCTGATTACTTTAACTTCTCGAAATAATATTTTCAGACCTCCGTGCTCTGCGCTCGCTGTTTGGCAAACACAGACGCACCAACCTGCGCTGTTTGTGCTCCCTGCGGGCCCGTGTTGCTGAAATACCACCAATCCTGCTCATATTCATAAATAAACACAGGAGGACTCTTATATAAAGCGGATATCTTTGTTTCTGAGATGGGCCGATGCCCATATAAGCGCACCCATTCATGACTCAGTGACAGATGATGCTCACGCAGGCCTCTCCTGGTGTCTGAGAGAGAGAGGAAGGATGGTTGGAAGCGGTGGGTGGACAGCACCAGCTAAGTGTGAGCGAACAGCCGGAATAGCAAAAAAAAATAAAAAGGTGGGAGGCGAATCATTCACAGACAGACTCCCACACAGACACACGCTCATCAGAACCCTTAAAAATATACATTTATGTAACGGGCTTCCTGCCTCGGAGCAATAGAACGCGAGTAAATCAGCTTCCTTTACCAAAAATAAGCACATCCTTTGAGCGCAGACAGCTCGCTCGGATGTGACGTAGCGGGCTCCCCTCGTCACAACGCGCCCCTCGGTTATATTGAGCGTTGCATCGCTGTCAAGATGCCAAGGCTGGCAACCGCACTGAGTAATTTATCGACTCACAATGGCTCGTCGGGCGAACAAAGATGAAGATCCGCAGAGGTTTGGAGCTCGTCTTCAGCTTGAAATGTGTCCACCCACTTTTCCAAGAACAGGAAGAAAATTGAGACCCAAAGAAAACCCCCAAAAATTCAGCCTTCATGCTGATGGAAAGTCTGAAGCTTCACCGTAAAAAAGTGTTCCAGCATTGTCTTAAACAACTGAGGAAGATGGTGACTTGTTTTACAGCAACGACAGCAACATAAAACAGCTACATACAGCTCTTCCGGTGTAATCCAAGTCTCTGGAAACCCCAAGAATTGATTTAAAAAGACGTTATTTACACCCACAGTCGAGCTTGTGCACCCCCAACGCTTTAAGCTTTGCAGCTACAGTGAAGATTTCAATGGACACCACGTCTTTTCAAATTAATTTTGGATCTCAGGGCTTCCGTACCTCAAAGTTATGCCAGGTGAGCTGTATGGAGCCATCTCATGCTTCTTTTTTGGGTTGTTTCGTGACATTTTAAAACAAATCTACTTGTGAATGATGAATCGCTGTTTTACTGTAAAGCTCAAGAAAAGAAAAAAAATTGTGGTAAACTTCACCCAACTGTCCATCACCACGTGGGTGAGAAGATAATGACTGAACCTTAATTTTTGGGAGAACTTATCCTTCGATTCTTTGACGTGAGCCAGTCAGCTTCCAAATCAAACGTGACCTTTGTCAGAAGACAATTCAGAACTAAAGATTCCCAGTGGGTCCCAGTTACATTCATTATATTTAGCCCGCTACATCTGCAGCTGTGTTGGCAGATAACATTTAAAAAAAAGGATTTGTTCGGTTAAGTTTTTAATAGCTTTTTTTGTAACTGCTGTCATTATCTCAGGCACCAGAGCTTCTGCAGCACCATCCACTGTTTCTTTAGGGTTTCTAGATGTAAGCAGTTCTACTATTTTTACACTTTTGAACCAAAACGTCATGTTGTCATGTTGTTTTCACATGTGAACAATACTCTACGTAGTACATCACTGTAGGATGTTTGATTAGAGCTCAGACAGTATTGAATGAATTATGTATATTATGCACCACTCTCTGTACCTAACGTCATGAAGTAATGCACAATATTAAATAATTATAATAATAAAATAGTTGCCTATTGTACCAGTTAACAACTTGACTTGTATTTTTCTTCTGGGAATTATAGAAAAAAAAACACCAGACAGTATATTCCTGGTCTTACAACCTCGGAGCAAGAGAGACATTGGAGTTTGCACTTTCTACACTCCAAGGCAATTAAAAAAAAACACAATCCTTATTCAGTGCAAGAAGAAGCACGAAGTGGTTGAGTCGACGCCAACACGAGGCTGCTGCAGTCTGTCTGCAATCTGTTGCAACCGCTGAGACGAACTGTACATTTTTAATACAGCTCAGAGCCTCGGCGAAGAGCGATGACAGGGCGGTTTCTATGTGGATCACGGAGCTTTTTGTTGTACTTTGAAAGAGGATTTTTGAGTTGAATTAATTTGGAATTATATGACAGAAATTACACAGCCATGAGTGTCAGACAGGACGTACACAACACGCTGTACTTATCTGTGATGTGACACAAACAGGACAGAAGAGCAAATTAAAAATGAATCACCTCAGCCATTAGAGCTACAGCATGTTTCCTGTTTCCAGTGTCTCCCTGCAGTACAGTAGACAGGTCCAATATTAGTTCTACTGTACGATGACACTTTAAAGCGTTCAGTCAGTGATGGTCTGTGCAGGTTGTAGCGCATTAACACGGAGCTTTCCCAACAAACTCGGCTGCATTTGGCCCATTTTCAGCGTCTATTTTTGAACTCTTCGCCTCTCAAAAAAGGCCAGGAGTGAAGTAAAGGTAGACGTGGCCGGGGACAAACAGCAGCAGCTCACGTTATCCCGTTTTGACCACATGTCTGAGCAACAGAGTCAGACAAAGACATTCGAGTCAGAGATATTGGGAATGGAAGAACTCAACGTGTTTTTCTTCCTACTCATTTACATTTCCACAAGACACGCCGCTTTCCAAGAAAAACATAAATCCAACCGTTCAATAATGAACCGTCACCTTGATTTATTCAGCGAGGCCAACGCCAAGACTCCACTGCTGGCTTTCTAATGTCCTTTTCTGTCGGAGCCGGCGTTCACCACCGGGCCTCTTACTGCTCCCCGGGGGGCGACTGCTGCCGAGGTGGGGGGAGGCGTCAATGAGCAAAGCGGCCGATCAATGGTCACCAAGCCAACCTCTCCGTCCTGATCTAGTGTCTGTGGGAGGTCAACTCTCAATAGCAGAAAGGAGAGATTTACAAGGAGACCTGGGTGTGGATGGCCTTGAAGGGTGGAGGAATTAAAGGTACAAGGTGAAAGGAACAAAGGAACCAGGAAAAGGGAGGATGTGGTGCGGAAATATAAGAATCTACAGTATTTTAGGAGCTTGAGATCACTGAATAATGTGTAATTATTGTTTATTGTCGCCAAATCCTCACTTGTTGGGTCTCAACTAAGAGAATTTCTCTCTTTTTCATGTCATTCTCCACAAGCAAATAAAAAACTAGGGACCACAGCGATATTACTTTGGCTTAAAATCTGAATAGAGAGATTAAACAGGAGTAAATTCGTTTCTTGACAAAAATTGAAAATTTACTGCAAAGACGTAAAAGTAAACTAATGCTTTTATTTCTCAGAGGCTGTGTTGCCATTTTTTTACTCTGAGAATGTGCTAATAATAAAAAATATTGTTTAGAGCTATTAAATTGTCACACTAAAAAGTACATCAGCAACCTGTGGACTTTTTGGAGCAAGGTTTTCAGCTTCGGCAATGACCGCAGTCACAAAGTTTGCACGCCCTCTCAGTCCGTAAGAGGTCACGTGATCTCGTAAATCCATCATTTCCAAGCTGAACACACAGCCGTTGAACCAATCAGTGTCTTTTGAGGAACTACTGGCAGCGAGAGTCAGCAGCTTCGAGCGTGTTTAGGTGCGACAACCAGCGAGAGAAGTGATTTTTTCAATCCTGAACCACCACGGCGCCTCCTCAAGATTTTAGCACAGCTGCTGTAGAATCAGTTAAATCAGAGCTGGAGATTTAAATATGAAATAAACCACTTTATCGGTTCTAGTCCCGGACATTTTGCAGTTTGGAGATTTCACATTTTCAGTCCAGTTCATATTCATATATTCAGTTCATATTTGATAAAGGTGTTTAATGTGGTTACATCTTTCATCTTCAGCCTGTAGCAGGAAGGCTGTTCCTCTGTTCCTCACAACTCCCGATGGACTTCCCATGTTTTATGTCCACTGATGGATTTCCCCATCAAACTTTTATTGGACCAGAATTGATTTCTCCCCCATTTATACCTTTTTCCTTTTTAAAACACAATCTTTAAAAGCAGCACCTCCTCCTCCTCCTTCTTCTTCTCCTCGTGAGGAATGAACACTGTAACATCATACAGGCATTTTTTTTTTGTGTCTTTGAGCTCCATTTTTCAGCACCTGTTCTGTTTTCACTAAATCGGAGGTAAACAAAGGAAGTCCTCGAGCCGGTAACAAAGCCGGCGGTAACAGGAGCTGATTCCACGAGCGGGGAGTCCCTGCTGGATGCTGGGTGGGGGTTGGGAGGAGGACTGAATGTATGGATCGAGGCTTGTGAAGCGGATTGCAACTGTTTCGTTGCAAATGTTCAGAAGAGAAGAGGGTAAACAACACCAACAACATCAACATAACTCTTAATTTTTTGGCATATCCAAGTTGGACAGAATAGTCATTATTTATTCTTAAGAGGAGGGGAAAGGTGGAGCTAGTCAATAAAAAGGGCACAACTGTATCATTCAAATAAACGATCCCTCGACACATTGATTTCTTCATGGCTCAACTACATGTCGCGTAATTAGTCTGCTTCAGCCCACAGGAGCTCAGCCCCACTCACATCTGACTGATCGCATGTTTAACGCGCTCACGAGGATCGATATTTTACATTCAGCTCTCGACGCTCAGGCTTCTCTGGGTTAGGAGGACACTGTGAGAGTCCCCGTGCAACAGGAGAGATCAGTTTAGTAGCAAATCCCCAACCCACTTAGAACGGAAAAAAAAAAATCATTAGTCTATTAATTGCGGCACAGATTCGTTTGCACGGGAAGTGTGGAGAGCGACGCTGCACGTGGAGGCCTTCCCCTGCTCACATGTCTCTTCAGGCAGCCCACACATACTGTAAAATGACAGTCGCTCTTCTCCTCGTGCTGCTCTCCATTAGCGATGCAGCGGCACGCCGTCAATTGCTTGTTTTGTTCGCTGTAACTCCGACCCCGGACGCTCTCGTGGGAAGGCTGCGCTCAACAAGCAGGCGGAGAAACAACCATCCGGCACACAATGGAGCGCTTGCGTGAATCTCGGCCGCAGCTCCAGCTGCTTTCGGTCTTTTGTATTTTCACTGACAACATGGCTCCGAGAGGCAAGGAGCCAATCCAAATCAGCGGCGAAGAAACACATCATTACGGCATTCCTCTTGTGCAGACTCCCTGCGCGCAACTGTATTTAAACCCAGTGTGAAAAAGGAAACAGGCGAAACACTAGTTCACTGATGTCAAGAGAGACGACAGGCTGACGATTGAAATATTTTCTTATTGGCTTATAAGTCAGTTTTCATCAGACAGAGCACTTTTTACCTTCCTATGTAGCATGAAAGGACTCCAGCTTACGTTTCCTTGTACACCTGTGTTGTAAAAAGACAATTAACGGTACCTTAAATCGACCCTGATCAAGTTTTCTAAACTATTAAACACAACAAGCTGTAAGATGATTGAATACTCTGCTGAAGGTCGGATGAGTCGCCTGATGCGAAACACTCATGTGACCTTTGTAACTTTGCATTTTTACCTTTAGGCCATGTTTAAAAAGCTCCTGTTTAATATTCGCTCACTCCCACTTCTTCTTCAGGACCCGGTCCAAAGTCATGCTCCAGTACCATCAGCGAAAAAAACATCTCAACTTTTTTGTTTACTGTCATTAATTCTGGAGCATATTGGGTTTAGAAAATAATAATCATAAACACAAGGCATCGGTCCCAGCTCCTCCCTGAAGGCCTAATTTGCAAATATTGCATTAGGAAAGTGTATTTTTCAGGTCACTCTGAACGGCACAGATGGTGCAGAATCCATAAACATGAGTTCATCTGAGGTTGGACGAGATTCTGCATAGATGTCAGGGAGTCACCGGAGTGACTTTGGGCTTTCGTCGCCCATTGTGTTCGTTCTGCTACAGAGAACCGTAATGGCAGATGGCGACACGACTGTTGCATAAGGAAAGGTTAGCGGAGGTGATGTTTAGAGGCAGCGGCTTCATAACTTTCAGCAGTTTCTGAAGGTTAGATAAAGCCTGAAGTTTGTCAACTGTGAAGGCGCTTAATCAATATGCAGAAGTGCCCAAAGGTTTTGTCTGTATCGAGCGATCCTGCACATCTCTGTCCAGTCCAGTTGCCAGCGTAGGAAGGAGGGTGCCCTGCATGTAGCAAGGCAAGAAGTAATGGTGTGGTGGATGAGAACTCAAGAGTGTTCCCTAACCTTACAGTCCCCATGAAACAGCTGGTGGAGTGTTATTAGCTTTGGCATAGTTGATTTGTGTTTACAGCAGCCAATAGCATGTTATACTCCCCTCGTCATTCCCACAAGGGGGTCATCCCTATGTTCCCCGGGTCCTATGTTCCCCACTTGGGGAACATAGGACCCTTTTTTAGAAAAAAGGTCTTATGTTCCCCGTTTTTCCCAAAAAGGGACCTATGTTCCCCTGTAGCAATACAGCATAGGACCCTTTTTCTGAAAAAAGGTCCTAGGTTAGGGTTAGCCCGTAGGCCTACATTTGCCATGGAATTTTTCAGTAATGGTGGAAAAAGTAACAGACCGGGGAACATAGGACCCTTTTTTTGAAAAAGGGTCCTATGTTCCCCAGTCTCATACAAAGAGGGGAACATAGACACGCTCCCGGCACAAGTGGTCCACCGCTGAGAAGACGGAGGCCAGCTGACAACAGGTAATACAGATGGTGTTTTTCTTGCCAGGACTGCTAACCACGCTTGCATGGCTAAAACTACAGCAGCTAGTATCAAACTACCAGAATCTGTGCTCCCTACATCAGCTTGGTATTGTACCTGGAGGCTGCGTATGGCTCCGGTCTGCAGGTTTTCGTTGTGAGGCTGCTGGTTTGTGTTTCCTTCAGCAACAATGAAAGACATTTGCAATTACAAAACTCCAAACTACCAAAGAATACCTGCAGAATTACTGTTGTAGCCGAGACGTAAAGCAAGACATTTCCACACTGGATCTGTGGACTTCCCAACGAGAAAGCAAGCCTCAGTCGCCACAATCTCCGACTGTAGTTGCTATGATACAACAGAAAGCTCCACAGAAAGTGAGAATCACATTTGACACAGAAATGTTTCTGAAAAACTCAGAGCATATTTTATCTTTAACTCAAAACCAAAGAAACTTCCGAGCTCTGTTGAGAACGTACGTTTACTTCACAGTGTAATTTAGGGCCCAGTATAACCATCACTTCTCTACAATTACACTGACTTCACCCTCTCAAGTGCTGTCAAAACCGCGACTGTCGTTAAGCCGGAGCTCGGGAACAAAACAGCAGCCGCTTCTGTTCATATCTCGACAATATCTCCACTCGGTCCCCGTAGAGATTCCTATCTGGCTGCAGAGCTCCTGCAGTCTGTGTACTTCTTCACTCAGACAGCTTGATGCCTCCGGCGCTGCAGAGGGAGTCTGTGCTGAGGACAGTTATTAGACTCAGAGCAGCACACGAGGGAGGTTTCATCCCTTATCGATGGAGGGGCCGACTCCGATAACCTACGTGAGCTCCTTAAACGGGCGACGACAGATGTGTTTTGTTGTCCAATCACAGCTCAGCAGCTGTAATTGCACAGCGGCAGGTCTGTCAAAATGTGTTTGAGTCAGTGTGCATGAGGCTGAACAACACGTTCGCCTACACATGATGAATGAATGAATGTAACTGAGTACATTTACGCAAGTACTGTACTTAAGCACAATTTTGAGGTACTTCATGTGAGTATTTCCATTTTTCTACTACATTTTGGAGACAAACATTGTACTTTTTACGCAACTACATTTATTTAATAACTTTAGTTACTTGGTACTTTGCAGATTACATGCTTTTACGCTGCTTTTAAATTAATTTATTTAATTGGCAATCACAAAAAAAAGACCACACTGGCCCCAATAATCAAAAAAGTATATATACAATATATATAGTACATACATACTTTTGACTTTTGAGTACGTAATAGATACTTTAAAACTTTAATTCAAGTACTCTTTGTATATTACTTTTACCAAAGTAATATTTTAACGTTAGCTTTGATAGCAATCTAGTTGATAACCCGGCTAACATAAATGATGGTCGCCATCTGGGAATGTGAATCATGTTTTTGTCAACCTCTGAATTAAAGGATCCATTGTTTAAAATGATGACTCAGGATTTCAAGTAGTAAATCTGCCACGGTCAGTTTCAGGTGGCAAAAATGTGACTTTTTCTTTAATTTGACTTCCTGTCGCCTCGTCGCGCGCCAGCAGCTATTTACGTGTCCCCACGACGCCTCATCTGTGTCGCTGCACACGAGGTCGCCGAAGAACTGAAACTTAATCAAAGACTCTGCAGCATTCTGGGAGGTGATCAGAGAAAAGTGAAATCTGTGAAGATTTCCTCTCTGGTGTGTGTAGTGTGTGTGTGTGTGTGTGTGTGTGTGTGTGTGTGTGTGTCCTGGCAGCAGGAGAGAGAGAGAGAGCGCTGGCACCGACGCAAAAAGACAGAAGACGAGATAGATTTAGAAGGATTGGCCGCTCGTCTGTTTGAAAGGCGGCGAGCAGGAAGACGCGGCGTGGCCCCCAAACTGAGGAGATTACACGGAGAACAATGTCATCGCGCCGGAGACGTCAGCGTCCAAAAATAGCTGACGGTCTTGTTACAAACATTTGCTTTGAATCAACACTGTGTTCGTCTAAATCCAGGGAAATATTGGCTCGGATAAACTCGCCATTTGTTGTATATTTTCCCAAACGTTCGGAGAATTACGAGCAGAAACATTATCAGCTTGGAGAGCTCTAATAGAAACTGAACATATTATATCTGATAACCATGAAATATAAACGTATAGCCGTCAGCTTTATCGCCAGCTATCAATCCATGTTGTCTTTTGTTTTGCCCTGAATGAACATTACTCATCTCTCAATGAGATTATTCACGACTGCACTTTGATATGTTTATCAGCCGGCCTACATTCTGCTAAACGCCAGACTTATTATCTTTACGGGACAAAGACGTCCTTATTAATGATCTCGCTTCACAAAACATGCAAATGTGATCGCACCGAGTGGCCCCGCGATGCCCTCTGTGGGTCTGAGAAAACAGGCAGTTCCGTAAAATGGGATTACTGCGTTACATTTCCCAACGAAGGGCTGAAAGCGGGAGCTCACGTTGCCATGGACGTCTCAGAGATGACTGAGGTATTTGGCCATAGAAATGGAGATGGCTCTGGAGACCGAAAGAAAAAAAACCCTCTCTTTTGAGAGCAGCGGAGAGTCGCTGCTTTATCTTATCGCACAAGGTGTCAGTCTCCATGTTCTCATCTCCTCCAGGACCACGACTGATCTCTGCTCCCTCGGCAGCTCAGACGAGAAGCTTTCCAACAAGCAAACAACTCCAATCTGGCAAGTTGAGACCGAGCTGCATGGAGCTGTTTTTTTTATTTGGATCTTGGATAAACAATCTGAAAATAGTCTGTTCTCTTGCTGTCGGTCCAAAAAACCAATGAAGTACAGTTCTTGGATTTGTTACTTATGTTCATATTTCCTTTTCATGGTACTTTACAACACTGATCCACCAACCTGACCACAGAATAAATGTTGGGATTGAACGTTTCCACAAACTACGAACATGTTGAAACGTTTCTTGTCTCTGTACTGTGCTGAGGTCTGGTTAAGTTTAGGCACAAGATCCTGTTTTAGCTTAAAATACCTAGTTTCGTTGCTACAAAGACGGCTGCAAAATATCCCAGTGGTCGCTAAAATTACCTGGTTATGTCAGTTCAAACAGGAAGTAAACCAATCAGAGGTGTCTCACCTGGCTGTCAGGTCCAACACATCTTCATACCTGAACAACTGAAACATAACTGTTAATACTGGTTATGTGTCCGTGTGTTGCTTCTTTTGTCAGCACGATTACACAAAAACTACTCAACCGATGTCCATGAAATTTGGATGGAGGACGGGTCTCGGCCATTTTTAGACTTTTTTGTTAATTTCTCAGGGAAATGTAGGTGTCTGGTATCTATAAGTGAGTACAACGGAAGTGGTTTTCTCTTAAATTATCGTATGTTTGACGTTTATTTGATCTTGTGATGTGCAAAATCTAATATAATGCAGTTGTGTGAAGAACTGCAGCCCTTAGAGCAATTAAAGTTACTCTGCTAATGATGATTTTCAATAAGAATTATCCAGTGAGCAGATAAAATGTATTTCTATAAATTAAACTACCAAGCAGTTCATAAAGAAGTAAAAGATGCAACTGACATATCTGTCATTTATAAATCAATTTTGTAATCTGATATCAAACAATACATGATCATAAATCACTTAAATCCTATTTCAACGTTTGAAAGACTCACTTAAATACTTTTTACTGATCATTCAGGACCTTTAATTGATGATGTTCAGATGAATCCTCCGCAGATTTATTCCACAGCCAGACTAATCGTTTTAAGAGAGCATTTTCTGAAACAATACTCTATTTATTTGGTTAATTTCACCAGAACAATCCGCAGTTTATCTCTTATAATGTCTGCCTCGTCATAACAGGTTATTAATTGATGTTAATTGATGTTAATTGATGCGGTATTTTAAGGACAGTCCCGCGTTGTTTCTCTTTTAATCCCCTAAACAATCACGTCTCCAGTCCCCAGCAGCCTATCTGTTGTTGTATCTCGGTCTAAACCTCATTAACGAGCCTCCTCTCCACACTGACACTGCGCTCATCCAATGGGCGCTCGGAATCCACTGATTGTCCAATGGCAGCCCGGTGTGAGCCGACGCTGCGCGCCTATTGGCGGAGAGCGTGCCGTATGGGTTTAGTGCGCCGATGCCTTTCCTCTGGTCAAGGTTGCACTTGCAGTCATCGCAGTAGGACGCGACTGGAGCGACGTTTACGCACCGACCGCGCAGCAGCAGCAGCCCGACCGGCCGAGACTCCGCTGTAACTTCTCCCGACTGCGTTCCTCTCAGCGCGCGCATGCAGGCAGCCATGGATGAAATGGAGGAAGAGTTAAAGTGCCCCGTGTGCGGCTCTTTTTTCCGGGAGCCCATCATCCTGCCGTGCTCCCACAACATTTGCCTGGCGTGCGCTCGGAATATCCTCGTGCAGACGCCCGACGCCGAGTCCCCGCAGAGCAGCCGAGCCTCCGGATCCGGCGTCTCCGACTATGACTACCTGGATTTGGATAAAATGAGTTTGTACAGCGAGGCGGACAGTGGATACGGCTCCTACGGGGGCTTCGTCAGCGCTCCCACCACCCCGTGCCAAAAATCGCCGAACGGGGTGCGCGTTTTCCCCCCGACCGTCCCCCAGCCTCCTCCACAGCAGCAGCAGCAGCAGCAGCACCTGCTCCCGCAGCCCGGCTCTCTGCCCCCGATCCCGCGCAACTCCTGCATCACCTGCCCGCAGTGTCACCGCAGCCTCATCCTGGACGACCGGGGGCTCCGCGGATTCCCCAAGAACCGCGTGCTGGAGGGGGTCGTGGACCGGTACCAGCAGAGCAAAGCCGCCGCGCTCAAGTGTCAGCTGTGCGAGAAGAGCCCCAAGGAGGCCACGGTGATGTGCGAGCAGTGCGACGTCTTCTACTGCGACCCGTGCCGCCTGCGGTGCCACCCTCCCCGGGGGCCGCTCGCCAAGCATCGCCTGGTCCCGCCGGCGCAGGGGCGGATAAGCCGCCGCGCGAGCCCCCGCAAGATCTCCACTTGCACGGAGCACGAGCTGGAGAACCTGAGCATGTACTGCGTGCAGTGTAAGACGCCCGTGTGCTATCAGTGCCTGGAGGAGGGGAAGCACGGCACGCACGAGGTGAAAGCTCTGGGCGCGATGTGGAAACTGCACAAGGTACGTGCGTAAAAACAAGGCTGTAAATCTTTGGTTTGCGTCTTTTTTCTGTGCGTGTGTGTGCGTGCGCGTGCGTGCGTGTGTGTGTGTGTCGCCTCTCCTCGCAATGATTCATCATCCTCCTGAGCTCAGCTGAGCAACAAGTCCGCCTCGAGAGTGATATTCGCGCTGTCCTGTCAGCTCCGCTCAGCATCCACAGAGCCGCGCGAATGTTCCCGTCTGTCGCGTCGGATTTAAACGAAACCTCGACAATAATGCACAATACAGTAAGTGGATTGAAATGTTTTTTTTTTTTCCCACCGTTACGCACGTCGAGCTCGCGTTCCAGTCAGCTGTGCGAGGCAGGAGACGGGAGAAGTGAGCGGGGGGACTCTGCTGTGTTTGGTGCGCAGGAACCTCGTCAGCAGCTCTGTTTGAAATTCCGTTCACGAGTGGAGCAGCCAGGCGCAGGCCTCCTTTATCAACAGGAATCTGCCTCCACCACCACATCTGCTCCATCTCTTAGAATGGAGAAGTTGCAGAGTGACCATTTGTCTCTTGTCTCTCCATACATCACATTCCTTCACCCCCTCTTTCTCTCTCTATATATATGTTCCACTCCTTCCTCTGCTGTGACAACTCACAGGCGCCCCAGGGATCATCAGGCACGGCTAACACTGGAGCTATGCTTTTAATAAGAGCGGTGGAGCACAGACGCAGGCCCTCGGTGTGGATCGAGAGGCTATTTTGGAAGCAGGGCTCGGTGTGTGCACGCCTCTGCAGCAGCAGGGACCCTCACCTCCACACACTCTCAGCTCGCAGTGTCAGGAGAGGATGCAGAGCTGGATATAGACGGTTCTTCAGTACTCCTACACAGGGAGAGTGATGTGTAGCCGATGGTAGCTCCAGGTTTCCACGTGAAAACCAAAAATATGAGCTTTTGTGCACCCACACACACACACACACATGGCCTCTCCTCGTGATTCACAGCCAGAACCGGTCTCCAAATCAGCCGTTTAACCGACCTCCAGCGCAATCATCTCTTCTAGATGGCGGTCAGATAGCGTGTCACCTCAGAGGTGCGAGGCAATTGTAAAAAAAAATTGATGGAAAAATCAGAGGGGGTTGATCATTTCGCTCGCATCGAATTGCCATCGCTTGAGAAGTTGCCGACCTCTCCTGCTTCATCTTTTCTTGGAACCGAATTGGAAAAAAAGAAGAAGAAGAGCTGGAGGAGCATTTTTAGAAACCAATCGATGGAACCAGGGGGGGCGTCTGTGCCAGGCCGCAGCCTGTCGCCCTGTTTTTTGGCTCCTTTGGTGACACCTGCTTATTCCTGACCTGCTATCTGAAGCCGACTGTGACAGATGGCTGAGAGCTCGGAGCTGGCAGCGTTCGGAGATGGGCATCTTTCAGAGCTTCGGGGTGTTCCTCGCGTAACTCACCAGGGGGAAAGAGGAGATTGTTTTCCGTACCCCGCAGGCACACTGTAGATCCTCGTGTGTCACGTGTACTCGTACATGATGCAGTGTTGAAGCTCGAGAAGCTCCCCAGAGTGGTGGCTTCCTCTCAAATCTGAGTCAGTGGTCACACCACAGATTTTTCTCATGTTACTGGCTGTTAAACTGATTTGTGAGTTAAAATCTTCTGAATATAAAGTGAGATTTTGTACCAACCCACCAACTTAATGTCAGAAAATGGCAAAACAGAAGAACGACCATCGTTTCACTGAATAGCTGGACATTTTCAGACTAATTGGCCCAAAAACATGTTAAAACAAGAATATTGCATTTTATTTTGTTGTTCATGACTGTCCTTTTTTCACCCTGTGGTCACAAGTTGTTAAAAAAGCAGCATTCACATGCTTCAGTTGTCGGCTTTTGGTATCATTGAAGCAGCATCCGTAGATTTGTTTTTGGCCACTTGAGGGCAGTGCAGCAAAATGTCAACACAACACTGAAATACTATTGTCTTGTAAAGTAGTCGTGGTGAACATATCAGCAAATGCTTTACTCACATCTCGTGTCTCTGGCCTCCTGGAAAATGTCACCTCAATATTTACCTTTCATTGAGCTCTGTGTTGGACTCCACCAACTCCGTTATGTTCGTCAGCTAGTTGCTAACTTTGTCCGTCTGTTGTTTGGTGCGTGGAAGATTGTGTACAGTCGATTTTTAGAGCTTTGATTTAGAGCAGTAAGAGTGAATCAACACGTGCTGAAAGACACCAAAGTGTCTGGGTTTGTCACAATGAGCGACATCTTGAGCTACTCATGGTAATTTGATCCTTTTTATACATAAAAACAATAGCTAGTCAGCCCTTGTTGTCATCACTCTGATTGGCTGTTCAGCGAAGCGAATCAGTGCATGAGCAGAGAAATGGAAAAAGACAGGAAATACCTCTTGAGCGTGTTGCTTTGGTATCCAGGGTTTCATCCATTTAATGCGATTTCTCCTTATTTTTCACCTCTGCCGCTTGACCTGTGCCGTTTGCATCTTTTTATCAGACATATTCACGATTATTAGTGGCTGAAATAGCAAGAGTGGTGTCAAAAAACATCGCTGCATCATTATCTGAAGTCCTGAGTCTCTCTCGCAGGCGCAGAACGTATACGGTAGTTGGTCGTCGGCTGTAGTCTTTGCGGTGTGTTCAAGTGCAGCTTTTTAGGAGACACGAGACATTACAACAGTCGGCCTTCATCGCTACGAGTTTTATTGAAGTTGGTTTGGTGTGTCGGGGCCTTCAGGATTGATTTTGGCCGTATGCAAAACCTTCTAGTATTCAAATGCACATACTACATAGGCTTGAATCCATATACTTAATAAACCTCAAAAGAGTACACAAGTAGACATGAACGCAGACACGAACGTCTGTCTTCTTCCTTTCTTCTCGCGGTGATCAAAGCTGTTGGCTGTTTGATCTGCGTGCTGTGTGACTGCTGCTGCATCACCGTCTCATACTGATGCAGGAAGTACAACAGCGAGACGCCGCAACCTCGTCTCATAGCGACGAATCTCCAAATCCGCACCTGCAGCATTTACATCTCAGCGCTTGTATCATTTAATAAGATCTTTTTCTGTTTTTCCCGACCGAGATTTTCTTCTTTTTTCTTAATCTGCACCATCATCGTCCTCGTCGTCGCCTCGGTACGTTGGGACACGCTGTGCTCTCTCTCTCTCCGTCTCCGTGAAACATTTCTCTCTCCTCGCGCAGAAAGAGTTGAACCACCTGCTGCCATGCCAACCGAATCCCTCTTGATGTAGTGCAGAGCAGCAGAGGTCTCTGAGATACCGGACCCCGCGAGGAATCCATCCCAGATGCTTTACAGGCTTCCCCCCTCCTTCCTCTACGGCACACGTGTGTCTGCACACTGAATTTAAACGTTGAACGCTACACATCATTACTCCTGACGTCTTTTCGACTTTCCTGACGATCTTACGGGCGATAAAAACTGCAGCGCTTCATCTCCAACCCCCCCTCACCTCCCTTTTCTTTTTGGACTGCGTGACCGTGTCTAAACCACGATGGTAATCAATTTCACGTCTCCGAAGTCGAGTTCAGTCACGAAAGACGAGTGGAAATTTAAGAGCCACGCGGTGTGACCGGTCCGGCTCGCGTCTGCCGCTTCGGATTTGTGTCAGGGGGTTTTATGTGGTGACAGGATGTCTGCGTTAATCTCTGTAAATCACGTTTAAAAAAAGAGCAAAGGCGCCGAGAGTGGGCGAGTGGTCGTCGGCTCTTCGCGCGTGTCATTACAGGTCGCGCTCACGGGGCCCTTAATGCAATCTAGGCCAAGCTCCGTCGCCTCGGTGTGTTTAGTGGCAATTAGAGGTGATTAATCACGTAGGAGATGCGCGGGCGTGCGGAAAATAAGTCGCAGATTGTAGCAGAAAATTAGTAATTTGCCCTCATGCCACGGGGGGAAAGATAATCAGAAGCAGCGGAGGAGACGGTAACCCGGACGAACCTGAAAATTTCCCCTTTGAGCTCGGCGTGCCTGCAGCAGAAGGTTGTAGAAGTGAGTTATCGGAGGAATGTGCAGGTGATTTTTTAGTGTGCACATGTGGATCCCTTTAGTGTCACCCTGCGTTTGATCCTAAACCTCCTGACGCGAGCAGACGGCCTGCGCGCCCTGACACGTAGCTAACGCGGACGGACGCTCCGCTAGCTCGCGTCCAACATGCCCCAAAAAGCAGCCTAATGAGGACGGACGGAGCGAATATTAAGAGTCCCGTCTCGATATTGACGTCGATGTTGTCAGCCGCGGTTGATTTGCTCCTGGATGAGCTACCTGCAGCTCTGCCGGAGCTCAGCGGGAGGAGAGGAAAAGCCTTGAAAAGGCCAGACACAGGCGGCGGGATCCCCGCGCTTCGCTCCTGCTAATAGTAATGAGGCTGACTGTCAGTCTGGATCCGTCGGAGCTGCAGCAGGTTCCTGCTGTGTGGCCTCACAACACTCAGGACACGCAGACAAAGAGCAGCATGAAACTGCCCTGTACACATGAAAATAACTGGATGGTGAGTTTGAATGCGAACAAAAGTGTGTCCGGCTTCTTTCTCGCAGAATTTGGTAGGAATTCATTCATTAGTGACGCGGATGTTCGCAGGTGCAGTGCAACTATTGAGCCATTTAAACCAAAGATTCGCAGATACTGACATTAGAAGTCACTGACAGCGAAACAACCGCTGCATCGTACCAGTGACGGGCGTATCAGAGCCTTCATCAAACGGTCGGTGTGGTTTGGTTTGACTTAAAACAACTTTTCTACCTTCCTGTACAATTACGTATGTGATGTAACTTCAATATGTCGTAAGTTCAAGTAACTCACTGTTGACTTTGAGTTTCACTCTGGACACAGATGTGTTTGCTTGACCTGAACATCCACCTCCGACCTCCGACCTCCTCTCTATGTGGACTTCCTTGCTCTTTATACTTCTTCACCTGACTTCCTCCTTTGCTGTTGTAATAAATACTGCGGCCACTAGAGGTCGTCACAAGAGTGCTGTTTGAAAATACTTCACATTTGAGCATATCAGGCCTTCATCAAACGGTTGGTGTGGTTTGGTTTAGGTAGGAAAACATGGTGGTTTGACTTAAAACAACTTTTCTACCTTCCTGTACAATTACGTATGTGATGTAACTTCAATATGTCGTAAGTCCAAGTAACTCACTGTTGACTTTGAGTTTCACTCTGGACACAGATGTGTTTGTTTGACCTGAACATCCACCTCCGACCTCCTCCCTGTGGGGATTTCCTCGCTCTTTATACTTCTTCACCTGACTTCCTCCTTTGCTGTTGTAATAAATACTGCGGCCACTAGAGGTCGCTGCAAGAGTGCTGTTTGCAGATACTTCACATTTGAGACAAATGAACAAGGAAGGCAAAGGACTGGGATCTAAAAACACGAGCTGAATCAGTATTTTCACATTAATGGTGGATCAGATGTGTAATTCTAAATTTAAACCCAGCTCCACAGTTCCCTGTGAGCGCTATGGCCCATTTCAGCCTCCTTTAGTTCACTGTTTTGGTTTTGCAGCCCTCGACTTCATTGTCTTGGTTAACTCTCGTTCGTCATCGGCCAAACAGATCGACACATTTGGTGACCAGCTGGTGAGCATCGTGGAGAGTTTAGCAGTTAAACAGATGATAAACTGGTGGACTAGACCGAAGCTGTCAGGAGAGTGTATTATTGGACTGGGATTCATTGGATAAATAGAAATATGACACCAAAACTCAACATTGCTAACACGTTTGTCTCAAAACTAAACTGCGTGAGCACGATGTCGCTTTCCTTGGCTTGACATCAGCTGATTCCTCATGTGTTTTTCCTGATTAACGACATTAGTGGGTTTAATGTCATTTGTTTTTGTTGATATTCTCGGTTTAACTCTGTGGGAATTAGCCCAGATTTAGGCCGTATCGCCCAGCAGCTTCCTAATGTGTTCAGTGCTCTTTCTTGTCAGTCCTTAATGCCCCCGCTGAGTCCTACAGTCTCTCTGACGAGTCGATAGCGGCCCAGCGGCGATAACGTGGACTAAATCTGTAAGTACGTCGTCTTTGCTATAAGTGATTCCATGCAGATAAAAAGACACGGCTTCCCGATTGTTCGTGATAGAAGACTGTGATTCACTGATACGGGGATGAGACGGAGGACAAAAGGCGGGACTGAGGTCTATAGAGAACGACATCTCGCGGTCGGGGGGCTCGGATGTTCTCAAAGCCGCTTAGCTTGACGCTGCTCCATTACGGGCAGTGATATTTACCCCTCGAGCCGACATGTCGGGAGATTAGCTGTGTAAATGTTAATGAAAGAGGGAGATAAAGAACGGGAGAAAATGAGAGCGGAATGACCCAGAATGCCAGAAGAGAGGAAGTGAGACAGAGTCGGAGGGGGGTAAATGAGGCGAGTCTGATGAGATGCTTCATTTGTGGTAGTATCCTTTTGCTTTTGCACTCAAGGTATTTTTTTGTTTTGACATATTTTTACATAACTTTTCTGGGTGGGGGAAACAGAGCGGCTGAATATTTCAGCTCGCTCCAGGCGGGGGGGAATTGGAGGGAGATAAATGCCTTCAAAACTCCACTGTGCCAAGTTTCCTTTGTGGCCCAACGGGGAAGAGAAGAAGAATAAAATGTTTCTGCTCCATTCTGTACATAAATGAGTCCAAACCAGAGCAAGTTGTCAGATTCTTTCAGAGGCTTTGCTCCATTTAAAAAAAAACGGAATAGCTGATTCCGCTCCGTTACATCTGGCTGCCCTGACACAGGCAGCCCACATTAAATGGGGACACCAGCGGCATAAGAGCGCAGAGCTCGACCTGAAGTCTGTGCAGCGGATCATCAGGACGGGTTACATCATCGCCGCCGCCGTCATCATCATCAACATAGTCATTGTTAACCTAATTGATCAGAACGTTATGAACGTCTGCGTCTGTGAGAATCAAATCATTGCCCGAAAGTCGCCCGGATACACGATGGCAACAGTAAACTCTTGTATCTGATTGGCTGACAGGTGTCTCTTAAAAGTGTGTATTGGGAACGCACGAAGCATGAAAAGCCAAACCTTGACCGTCCGTTTCTTACTTCCCATTACGTTTCTGTGAACAAACACGATGTCCCCTGACACCTGACGCAGGCGGCACATTTTACTTCACCTGCTATTAATATCCATAATAATTTAATCCACGGCTTAAACAGCTTAACGGCTGGTTTTTTAAAATTGGTTCCGCCTCAGGCCTTCAAAGCCCACACACACACACACACACACACACACACACACACACACACACACACACACACAGTCCATCAACACAGGTGTTTTCACTTACTTCCTCTCCTCTGAACAAACTGCACTTTATTTTTTTTTCAGTCAGCCTGTCAGTCAACTTTTCACCTTTCAGCACAGAGAGCTCTTTTCTTTCTATCGTCTTTATCCTCCATTTTGTAAGACTTTGTATGAACTAAGCTTCCGCCGCGGCGATAGAAAACACCTGTGTGGGTGTTTTGGACCTTGAAACTTCCCCGCTCGCTCGACAACCACTTGTAGAGAGGATAATGGAAGCTGTCACCCAGGAGTCTTTGGCACCCAGAGAGGATTTCACAATAATTAGCAGATCGACTCATATCCTGTTTGAACTTGACACGGAGATCAAGAACATCCATTTGTCGCCGCGTCAAAGGAGGTTGAGAAGAGAGGATGAGGTTTGCAGCAATTTGAGGCCGAGGCTCAAATGTTAAATCCAGAAAGTAGCAGAAACATCCTTTTTAAATGACTTGTAGGGGAGTTTTTATGCCTTTTATGATACATTAATTGTTGCTGCTCCCCAGGCCACCAAAGCACCCCCAAAACATCATTTTTTACTAAACAGTTTCCGCGCAATTAACAACAAATGCGCTCCAGAGAAAGAAAATAGTTATTAAAGTATCTGAGAGGCTGCAGCGCTGCACCAGCCTGTCTGTTTCTGAACGTATTACCTCCAAACATTTAGCAGCTTGGCGTTACATTTATGAGAGAAGACGCCATTTTATCGATGATAAACATGTAAATTTTCACAAATACAGTTAACAGTAACCAATTTTGTCTACTTCTTTGTCACCTGTGGAGAAAGTCGCCAGACTCCCTTAAAAAAAAGCTCAATTTTGTGAGTTGAAGAGTCGTGAGGCACTTTATAAACTTTGTGAAATGCTGTCTACAAGAAAAATCGAACTATTTGGGCCTTCTTGTTAATTCGGCAAAGTTATACATGATGATATTTCTTTCTTTCTGTAATAAACTTGTGGCTTATAGCTCTAAACTTCTGTTTTGCAGGTCTGAATTTCATCTGAAACCTGAAACAATGACCTCTTCTTCCAAAATATCTCCTCTCGACCACGTGTAATCTGTTTGACACGTTCGAACTTGATCGTGTGCAGAAGACGCCGCCGCCCTCTCCAGATAAAAATCCAGGGCTGACTAGAATAGATCACTTCTGCCCCATTTCCTGCTGTGCTGTCCCATGTGCCCGTCAAATAAGGACTCTGTTTCTCACACGAAGAAACTGTGGCAACTTTCAAAAAGCCCTCGGCGTTATTATCTTGAGTTTCACTGCTTTTTTTTTCTTTGTGTGTGTGTGTGTGTGGATAGTTAATGACTGGCTCTGCATTATTGATGACGGCAGATATAAGCGATGAATAATGCACCAGCCACTTAGGTTTGCGCTTCTGGATGATGGTTTCATATGGGATCTTGTTAAACACAGAGGAGAATCACCATCCGGCCAAACCTCAACTCGCGCGGCGTGTCGGAGGATGTAAGAGCTTAATTTTTTAACAACAGCGAGGCTCCCGAGACGGTAAACATCGTCACGTCGCCCCGCTTAATATTTCAGAGTGTATTCTCTGAGGGCCGCGGCGACGCGTGTAAACAACCGCAACCTTTCATGTGCGAGTCTCTGGGTGCTGAAGCTGCGGGGGGGAGGACACAATCAGTCATCAAGCTGCGGAAAATCACATTAATTTTTCTGTTTCTCTCATCAAAGGGCATCAGTGGAAGTTTTTTCTCTCACCAGAATTTGACCTCGCTCTTTGTTTACGTCTGCTTACGCTGTGTTACCAAACTGCTGCACAGGATTAAATTAGGCTAAAGAGACTGTTTAAAGAACCCCAGAGAAGGTACTTAACCCCGAAGCTTTGAGAAGGAACGTGGCGCTTAAAAGAAAAATTCTCAGAGAGGAAACACAGCCTTTTTGAAAAAGTAGGTTGAGGGAACTCGAAATGTATCTTTGCCTTGGAAAACATTTTTAGTGGATGTGTGTTTTGTCATCAGCTCGAGGAGGAACACTTTTCCTCCGCTGCGGCTTTAAGAGCTTAGCCGTGACATTACACCTTCCTCCTCCTTTTCCTTTTGCACTTCCCACTTCCTAGTCGGGGAGCTTTAATCCAAATTGGCTCTGACGCCGCTCTGACATCCTCGCTTTCCGGTGACAGATTGGCTAGTTTTCTTGCTCGGCCGCGGAGAAGAAAAAATGAAGCGTTACCAAATGGCCCTGGAGCTGCTGGTGAATTATTCATGCCGTGCACGTGTTCCCACTCGGCTTAATTACTGAGATGATTAGTGCTCCCGAATAGCAGGACATCCTAAACCCCCCCCCACCACCACCACCTCAACAAATCCTCCATAGCTCATTGCAAACATTCCAGTATCCTTTTTTTCCTCCTCTAATATTGCACGCTTTGATTTCCCTAAACAAGCTTGTATTCATGTTGCATCAGTGTAAGTGGGGAACTGTTGAACCTTGAATAGGCCCTCGAACCACCAACAGCTCTCGTCGTTCATCGTAGGAATAATTGGACTGTTTCCTGAGAGTTTGGAGGGTCTGATCTTCTTTCCAGTACGCGAAACTTAAAGGGATATTCCGGTGTAAGTTTAATCCATGGTCTAACACACCTTGACACCGAGTAAGACTCCCCCTCGAGAGGTCAAGTTTGCTGACCGCTAGCTTAGCTAGTTTTAGCAACCTCAGAAAAGACCTCACAAAAACAATACACTGCAGCTTATGTCTCCAACAAGAAACCGCCATCAAAAAGCCACAAATAATGCTCAGAACAGAACCAAACTTCAGCAACAGTACATGTACAGTCCCAGCACACAGTACGAAGCCTCAAACATCTGCTAGCTTTGCTGGATTTGTATTAAAAACACAGCTCAACTCACCCTCTCCTCCAGCAGCCTGCCTGTGTGTGGAAGCCCTGACGAGTTCGATTACCGAGTGCAGTAGATTTCCGCAGCTCAAGGATGAAAATGTCTGATTATTACTCCATGGACTGCTCCGTTCATGTTCCCTGTCAGCTGACAGGGAACAATAACTGAGCAGTCAATGGAGTAATAATCAGTACATTTTCATCCTTGAGCTGCGGAAATCTACTGCACTCGGTAATCGACTCGTCAGGGCTTCCACACACAGGCAGGCTGCTGGAGGAGAGGGTGAGTTGTGCTGTGTTTTTAATACAGATGTTTGATGCTTCGTACTGTGTGCTGGGACTGTACATGTACTGTTGCTGAAGTTTGGTGCTGTTCTGACAATTAATTGTGGCTTTTTGATGGCGGTTTCTAGTTGGAGACATAAGCTGCAGTGTATTGTTTTCGTGCAGTCTTTTCTGAGGTTGCTAAAACTAGCTAAGCTAGCGGTCAGCTAACTTGACCTCTCGAGGGGAGTCTTACTCGGTGTCAAGGTGTGTTAGACCATGGATTAAATTTACACCGGAATATCCCTTTAAAGCAGAAGTGTCGGGATGTGTTTATCTGCTCTACAGTAAGCTGTAAACGTTAGCGTGCCCGGCTAACTGCGAGAAAAGACAGCTCGACAACCAACAATGAAGCTGTGGACTT
This sequence comes from Lagodon rhomboides, assembly GCA_039737535.1. Lineage (NCBI taxonomy): Eukaryota > Metazoa > Chordata > Actinopteri > Spariformes > Sparidae > Lagodon > Lagodon rhomboides. The sequence continues at coordinate 22,504,201 of CM077801.1, read as the reverse complement.
AACCCCCCACAGAGCTCTTCAACACATTTTGTCTGTTTTTCCACACGCCGACCTTCCGGCCACGGCGCCGTTGTCTTGACCAAGCAGGAAGTAGCCGTGAGCCGTGTGGAAATAAAACCGCCTCTACAGCTCTCACGGCACGTTTTGACCTGGTTTCGAGCAGCGAGCTCTGCAGGCTCTCGAGCAGACGCTGGTGGAAAAACGCCTCCAGACAATCAAGTGCTTTTCATTTCATCTGCTCTGTCACTGAACACACGCTGACTGTTCACCGGACAGAGCGAGGAGGCCGGAGCTCCCTTCAACGTCCCTACGACGCTAAAAGGAAAATGAGAAGCTGGAAGAGAAAATGGATCGGGGTTTAGGACAGCTGAAAGGTCAGAAACCACCGGAGTGTGAGCGAACGTTCAAGATGAGTGTGAGTGGCAGGGTCCTAAAACGATAATGGCGACTCAGCGATCCGAGTGAAACGGCGCTTGATTCAGAGACTGAAATAGTCTCATCTTGGAAAATAAAGCTCAGCTGGAGTATCTTAACACAGCAGGAGGCGAAGGATGCAGAGAGCGAGCTTTTGTTTTTGCTATTTTGGGTTTGAATTCAACATTTTAAGTTTGATGTAATCATTTCTGCCCATCCAATCCAAGAAATGTCCTGAATTTATCTTTACGAGGAGACCTATTATGCTTTTAAATTTTATTTTCCTTTCCTTTGGTATGTTGTATTTGTTCTTGAGCAAGTTAAAAAGGTCAAAGTCCACTGCAGCAGAAGCTCCTCTCTCCCACAGGAAACACTGCTCCTTAAACGCCTCGTCAGTAGCCCCGCCTTTAACTCTGTGACTTTGTGACATCACGCTACATCACCATGTAGCACATTTGCACGATCTATGCCTCGTGGCTAGTTTGGTATGGAAGAATTGATTTAGTACACCTCCTTTACTTGCTCAGGCATGTGTGAGCTGACCAATCAGAGGAGAGGCGGCCTTAAAGAGACAGTAGCTAAAGACAGAGGGGGTATATAAGGCAGCAAAGAGGGAAATTGATGTGTTTTTTGAGCATCCATCCATCTCCTTTAAGGCCCCTGTGTCCTCAGAGGTCTGTCCGTAGGGTTTTGAGACAAACAAACACAGTATGGGAGAAACATTCGTGTCGCAGCTTCTCATTCGTGCAGGTCTCTGGTGATGTTGATATACGAGTCCCAAGTTAACAAAGAGGAAGCTTTGTGAAGCCCTACACAATCCAGGAGAGTTTACATTCCGTCTTTGCTCAGCTGTTACCCGCTCAGACTGTCCCCCCGGTGCACTGCGCTCATGTTAGCGCCAGCTGTCATGGTTTCCCAAACGCCGAGGTCAAAGGTCAGCTGCTGGCCCCCGCAGACAGATTCCCACTCGACCGTCTAACGTCAGAAACCCGGGAGCTGCGTTGACACAGTGTTGTTTTCACAGAGTTTTTCACTGTATCAGCTAGTTCCAGGTTTTATTGCCCTCTTCCGGAGTTTGAGTGATTTTTTATTTCATTTTCTCTCTTCTTCCCAGATAACGCCCAGTGCCCTCTTTTCCTCCCGGGAGACAATACGCTCCGCAAGTCGACGGTTGTTCAGTCAACCGCACGATGTTCCCACAGGGGTCAGGCCGCGTCCTCTCGCTCCGTCGCCTCCCCGTTCACACAACCTCGCTGCACATACATGAACGCCCCTCTCTTTCCCACCAACCATTCGTGTGTCATCGCACTCATCCAAAGAAGTGGTACTTCCCGTCACGTGCACTGAGCTCTGCGTGGCTACGGGCTCTAACACACCCAATAATAAAACCATGCAGCAGTCAAGTGCATTTTTTTTGCACATAAGCTTCAGTTTGAAATGTCATTGTGTGTGTGAGAATAAGGCTCGCAGTGATTTCGTGTCTCAGGGGTGGAGACTCTGGCACTTCAAAATGTCAGCGTCTCAGCGGCGATGAAAAGCAGCTTTGTTTCTAAATTGACTGAGAATTTTGAGTTCATCTCAAAAACTTTAAATACAGTCCAATTTTCTCAGTGTGATGGATGTATACAGGTTGTGTTTGTGGCTTACACTCTGGATTGAAGAGGGTCACGCCGGCCTGGGAATCTGCCTCTCGAATAGCTGCTGCTCAGGACGTCACGCTGGGCCGCCTGCATGTGTCTTTCCTGTCAATCCTGAAGGTCCCGTTAGATTTGTGTGTGCGTGTACGTCTTACATGGTTTGATGTGTTTCTGCATGAAGCGAGATGTTGAGGTGGGATTTAGCTCAGGGAATATAAATGGAAAACTCCTCCATCATCCCAACTTTGACGGCTACAGAGCGGAGGAACCTGATTCAATCCTGGGTGTCCTGGGTGTTGTTCGGAGCGTGCGGCGCTTTCTGCTGGCTTTATTGTTTCATCTCAGTTTGTCACAGAGCTGCCAACAGCTGTTACACTGTTGGCAGAAGGCAGCTAGCCATCATATAGATATATAAAGCTGTTTGTACTGTTGTTTGAAGGCGGTACAGATCCTGTACAGTGTCTCTAACGTCCTCTCTCCGTGCTCTCCACAGGGTCAGCTGTCTCAGGCTCTCAACGGCCTCTCGGACCGAGCCACCGAAGCCAAGGAGTTCCTGGTTCAGCTGAGAAACAGCGTGCAGCACATCCAGGTACTTCAACACACACACATGCAGACACACATGCAGATCCCAGTCCTAATCTCTCGCCCCCCTCTGTGATCCCAGGCTGTCCCCTCGCAGCACGTCACTGCAGAGATCGGCAGAAACAAAAAGGCTTACGGTATTATTTTAAGTGTCGCCGTCGACATTTTTGTAATCCCCGGCTCGGAGCGTGTTCGCTGTCCACCTACAGTGACAGGTGGAAAACACTTTTTAGGACACTGAATCTTACTCGAGGTTCCCATAAAGTCGAAATTATTATTAATACCTCACCTATACTCCGGAATCAGGCCCAACAGTGGTAAAAAAAGCTGTTTTGTAAGTATTTATAATGGTATTTTAGAGTTAATTCTTCCTCTGAAGCGTATATGTGGACAGTGCGTCAGATACAGACCGTCAGAATGTAAATTGCAGCAGTATCGGCGGAAGGTCTTTTCATTGTGTGAGCGAGCATATTGATTCGAGACCCGGCGTCCCTCAGTTTACAGTCTGTGGCGTCGCGTCCTGAGTGTAACCGCAGTATATCGAGCAGCAATAGATTTCCTCTGCTGTGTGTGTGGAGACAAAGCTGTGGTTAGCTTGAGAGGCTGATTAGAGGAGAGGAGGAGGGTGGGATTAAATGCCCCGCGCTGATTATCGCCACGCAGCAGGACGACACTCCGGGGGGGGATCCATCGAGGTGGGAGGACGGACGGAATTCAAATAACGCACCCCTCATTTATCCTCTTAAGACAAACATCACAAGCACTATGAGTCTTATTACCTTTTATACATCACACTGTCAAGTTCCCTGCATGTTTTGTCGGCCAACACACATTGAAAGTGTATATAATTAAGTCTTTAAAGGAACAGTTCACCCCAAAATTTAATTTTTGGGGCGAACTGATCCTTTGAGATGTCTCGCTCCCTGACAGTGTCGTGATTGTCCCAGCGTTTGTCTGTTGTGTCGCAGGAGAACGGCGTCGAGTTCGAGGCCTGTTTGGTGGCGCAGTGCGACGCCCTCATCGACGCCCTGAACCGACGCAAGGCCCAGCTGCTGGCTCGGGTCAACAAGGAGCACGAACACAAACTGAAGGTGAGCGACCGGACGCACGAGCCAATGAGTAAAGTCTGGGAAATATGGCTGTTTCTGCAATGTCCTTTTTCGAAAACCAATATTTGTTTTTCAGGTATTTAGTGAAGGGTTTAAGTGTATGTTGAGTTTGATGTTATAGTGGAAATTAGTGCCAAGAAAATCACTCCCACACCGGCTCCACCGATGCGAACTGAAGGCAATTACTGCCCGGCAGGACGGAAATCCATCTAAATATTAATGGTATTCTTTAATAATGGATGACCGCGGCGTGAAATGGATGTTATTTAGTTTAATTGGCTGAAAGTGAACGCCACGCGTTTCATATCACATTCTAAATCATCTAAACGATCTCCACAACTCTCCCGTTCGGGTGATTTTCTCATAAGCAACCTCAAGAAGCTGCAGGTGAGAGTGAGACCTGGCCGAGTTAGTTAAATAAAGCGCCATGTTTGTCGTTGAACCATCTGCGACACAGTCGAACGGTGGACACATACGTGAGGGATGGAGTCAACACGAGGAGGAGGAGGAGGAGGACGAGGAGGAGGAGGAGGAGGGGAGGAGGAGGAGGAGGAGGAGGAGGAGGAGGAGGAGGAGGAGGAGGAGGAGATACATTTGTGCTGTACAGCATCCAATTTCACGCCTGGACGCTCCGTGGAGTCGAGGTTTCACACGTGTAGGTGGCTCGAGAAACGCGGCAACACGCTCGCTTACATACATCCACATACATTCTGCTCTCCCGTCGCCATACGTGAAATATTTAGATGTGAAGCGTCGCCTCATAAATCAAGCGCAGATTGAAAAACTCATTTTCATTTTCATTTGGGTTTAGGAGAGCAGCCGCTCGGTCACCCGCAGCTCCGAACCTGTCAGCCCGCCCCACCTGTAGGAGGCGGACGTTACTGTGCAGCTGCTGCCGCTGCAGTTTTACGGCACCGACTCGTGTTGTAACTGCAGTTTTTATAGCTGCTTCTTTGTGCGATTGTAACTGAATTCATCTTTTATTTTTTAAGTAGCTCGACATTAAAGCAACAAATCATTTTAGGGGGAAAAATGAGACTGAGTCAACTGAGCCAACCCCTCCCTCCTTTCTACATCAGCATCTTTTTTCCGTTTTTCCGAGGCATCTCTCTTTGCCTCTTTCTTTCCTCCAGAGTGTTTCATCGCTCGGTCTGTTGGGTGAGCCGTCACGTCGAGCGCTGGAATCGGTAGCTTCCCCTCCACATCTGCTCTCTCCAGGACCGCCTCTTTATGGAGTCCTCCGTCCTGATTGGATAAAGTGGGCAGGGATGCCAGATAATGTATTCTCTCATTTACTGCATGAGCAACAAAACTCTTGCAGGTTAGAATATGAAAACCTGCAGTCGTTACTCTCATCGCCTGCAGCGTCGCAAACGGCTGAATTATAGCAGCTATTACCTTTTTTTTTTGTTGAACGTGCTGCAACGTGTTTACAGCTGCGGCTCTGAACCGACACTGGAGTTAAACTGCAGCACTGCAGAGCTGCAGCGAGTTTAAAGATGCAGAATCCTCCTCCGTGAATGATTGATGGCTGTTGCGATGGATGGATGTTTATCGAGGGGCGGAGAAGCGTCGGACACGTTCGCACGTTCAAGACGGAGGAATGTAAATGTGTCTCGGTGCAGATCTGATCCCTCCTGTCAGCTGACGGATCGGCGCCTCCACGTGTTGAATCGTAATGCCAGGACGACACATCTCTCCGTGACGGATCTGATATTCTTTACACGTCGATCGTCACGTGACCCCGCTCGCCAACTCAGGGACGCTGCCTCCATCGTAGGAGTTTCCCAGAGAGTCAGCGAAGCGGGAAACTCTGCTGCTTCTCATTGGCTCCTGCAGGGCAGCGCCGCTCACTTAGGTAGATATCAGCCGGAGTTACCGGGGGAGGGAAGGGATCACCGGAGGCGTCGCTTGTTTTCTAGAGTGCACGTCCAATAATTGGAGCCCTCTGACACGGGCGGTCGATGTGATGCTTTCTGCTTCATTAGCATGTGGCTCGGCGGCGGGGGTCATCCGGCGGCCGTAATTGAACGAGGCACATTTCTGTCCCGGTGCACTCCTGACGATGATGCGGCCCTTTGTGCGTATATTCCAGATGTAGCGCCTCAGATTGGATTCATTTCCATGTGAAGAAGCAAAACGCCAGCTCTGCGTTTTATATACGTGTCCAATTAAGCCACTAATGAAGCGGCCTGATTAATGATGCCGATTCAGTCACGTGGAGCTCTTTTTATGAACCACGTGAGTGAATTAAACAGAGGGGGGCCGCCGCAGACGACTTTCCGCCTGCTCTTTCTGGTCCAGCCGGTCGCCATGGTGACTGGGACACGTCGAGCATTTCGTTTGAATCCGCGGAGGCGAGGAGTGGTCCTTAACGACATGAGTCAGGTCTGCTTTCCTGCACATCGGGAGGACCGACCCCCTCGTTTGTCGAGAGCGATGGCAGAGGTGGAGAGCAGTTTGACGGCAGTCTGTCACGCTGAGCGGTGACAAAGGCAACAACCACCGACAACGTTCTGGTTATTTTTTATTCAGAAGTTTAACTGTTCAGTCTGTCATGGTTTTGGGGTTTTAGTTCAGTTATTTCCTGTTTTAATTTGTAGGTTTCACCCTCATGTGTCATCCTTTGTTTCTCATCTCTGTCCCTGCTTGTAATTTCCTTGATTATAATCAGTTAAAAAAGCCCAAATAGAATAAAAACTGCTCCATATAAACACCTTAATCAGCCTTGAGGTATTTTTCTCCACTTACTAAAGATGGTTTTTAACACAAACCCTTAGAGAACTTAACTTAGACGACGGTGGATATCCATCTACAGGACAGGGAGCTGATAAAACCATCAAAAGCGATCAAATATCTGAGGGGGAAGAGGAATGTGTGACGTAATTGAATTTGCGGTTGCAAATAAACACCAGACCCAATTAAGTCAATATTGCTGGCTCGACGCCTGGCCGTGTCTTCTACCAAGATATAACTCTAGTGGGCCTGATTCTTTTTTGATACTTAAACTTTATGTTTTTAGGAGGAAATCAATCAAATTGAAATATTCTAGGTCTTAAAAACCTCACAAATCCACCTTTAAATCCTCAGTACGTGTTATAAATGCCTCCACGTTAGGTCCCAGACGTAACACTGATGCATGATCGACTGCGGCTCCGCTAACAGCTGCACACTTTATCTTTCACAGCTGCAATTTTCCGGTTTTAGCCTCGCGGGCAGCCATTTTTCTCACTTTATGTCACCGCCACGTGGAAATCAACTTACAACAATGTAAAACCTGTTTAATTGACAATCCATCACGATGAACCTTTTTACAAGCCGCTTCGTCTCCGTTGAAAGTTTGCCCCGCGGCGCAGAGACGAAGCGTTTAGCCAACTTTTGTCAAATGAACAACTGTCCTGTTAGAAACTCGAGCACCGAATGAGAGCAATTAGTCAAGATGTATGATTTTATTTGCACTATAAACTTTGAAGTGCATTTTGAGACCAACAATAAGCAGCTTTGTTACCAAGAATTAGTTCAGAAGACTGGTGTCCGCTACAGCGAGGACACGGTTAGCTTAGCCTAGCATCAGGGCTGGGAGCGGAGGGAGTTAAGCACCAGCATAATGCTTTAATGTAATGTGGAGAATGAATCTGTTAATGTAATGTGGGGAGGCGCAGCGCCTCTGCTGTCGGCTCCTTTCACCGGATTTCATCAGGAGATCGACGCTCAGTCAGCAGTGAGCCGATGAGGGATTCGTAACACAAAGTCGGCCGTCACTCCGCGTCTTCTTCCTCCCTCTCAAAGTTTCGCCACCGGATGTTTCGTCCTCTGGACGCCCAGCCCGGGTCGTTTTAATGAGCACAGCTGCTCTGAGGATATTTTTACCTCCGCTGTAGTCATTTGCAGAGCTCATTGTTGACTCCTCGTCATCGAGCTGAGACTGTGGCTCCCCGCGGCCCCTTCGCTCTCACTTAAAGCGCTCGAACACGGGGAACAGTTAGGACGGTACAGTGGCTCGGAGATGAGCTGAAAAAACACCGGAGGCGAGCGATGAGCAATACATTCCCTCATCGTGAATGACAGATCTTGTTTCTGACGTGGGATCTGCAGAGAGGAAGAGCGTAAAATACTCAGGACCAGGCAGATGCATGCAGATATTTTTCTAAAAGAACATTTGTATTGCGGCCTCTCGTTTACTCTCAACAGACGGGTTTTTTCAGAACATTTCTCCTCTGAGTCCGCCTGAGTAACAGATGACACGTTAGTGCAGCACCTTGATCCTCGCTGACAGCTGAAGGACCGTGGAAGTTGTTCCTGTCACTTTCTCTGACCGTCACTGCGGCGTGTTACACGCAGGTCAAAGCGGGAAGCGATTTAAATCCCTTTATTCATCCTCCTTTCATCCCGTCGCACTTTGATTCCCGTCCCACTTGTGTTCCTTTTGTCTTCTTCGCTGAATATTCCCTCTCTTCTCAACCTCCTTTCTTCCCCTCGTCTTTGTGCCTCCTTCTTAATCTTTCTCTTCATCTGTTGCTCCGAATCGTTCGCTTCCTCTTCCCACTCTCACCTCATCTAACCTCCCTTTTCTCCGCATCGCCGCTCCCTCTCCTCACTTGCCCCGTTCTTCCTTGTGCTTCCGCCGTGCAGCGCGCCGTACCTCTAAATCACTATCAAGCACTTCCATAACGTTAAAGTGATTTTATACCCTGGTCCTTGGCTGGATGTACAGCCTCCAGCCTGTGCTGCTGTGGAGGGACAGGTGAGGACACTGCAGGCGCAGTAATCTTACGAGGCCAAAAGTGCCGCAGTGGCCTAATAATTACAACAGAAACAGACAGAAGAAGGCGATTTATTCCACAAAGAGGCAGCAGGTCCTGCACACTCACAGCTGATGAGATGCAGGATGGTATTGTCTTCTTTTTAATGATCCTGCCTTGTTTGGTTGCTGGTGCATGTTTGTGTAAATCTCTTTAAAGTCGCTGCGATCAGTGGGTTGTACGAGCGTACAGTATAATGCTGTGAAGCTCCAGAAACTTCGCCCGACTTGAACTCGCCGTGCTTTATTCAAACCTCAGAGCACCGAAGAAATCCAGTTCCCGGTTCAGCTCGTTTGAACATCTGAAAACAATTCTTACTGACCGTGTGTTCCTTCAGGCGAAACTGCACAGAGGTTCACTTAGAAAACAAAAAAAATGTGGATTTTACAGTTCTGAGCCACCAAAGACATCTCGTCCTCCTCCTCCTCCTCTTCTTCTTCTCCCGCCGCTTCCTCGTCGTCTTATCTGCCGCGAACACCAGGGAGGGTAAATTCGAGCAAAGTCTGCAAATGCGTCAATCATTTTGGCTGCGGAGTCTGGAATCACATTTGTTTTGACCTCCTTCGTTCTGCCAAAATATCTGCGGTTGCGCATCCCTCTGGCTGCAGAATCGATGGAATACTTTGCTGAAGTTTGGTTGGTGAGCTCAGATGAACCGAGCGCAAAACTGCACCACGCTAAATAAAACAAATTGTAGGTCTGACTGCACTTAAAGACGATTAAATATTAAACGCTAAATGAATGAATTAGCCAGCCTCTTGTCCCCCCACAGCGAGAGGAGATCTCATTCAAACGCTGATGATTCAGTCTATATTTCGGTGGCTGAGGGCCAAACCCTCCCCTGCTGTGTCGACCCTGGAACATCCACACCCCTGCAGCGGCCTGGCACGACTCCAGGAAGAGTTTCTCACTGCTGTCGCTGACTGTTAAACAATCAGACTTACTATCCCTCCTCCTCCTCCGTACGCAGCTGGAATCTCTTAATCCACAGAGCACAATACATACGGAGGGATTTTACTCGCGGGCCGCGGAGATATGCCAACTTTTATCGTGTCTCGTGTATTTTCTCCCGCTCCTTCCTCCCTCCTGGACTCGACACTCGGCCGTTCCCTCTCTCAGCATTCCAGTCATCCGTCCTGAAATCTGCTTCACATCAGCTTCGGAATAAGATGTAAAAGCTGCCGGCGGCGGTGCGGCTCTGCCAGCTGATCAGCAGATAATCAGCGGAGGGGGGGGTTCATTCATCTGAATCTAACACAGGAGGAAGTGACAGCAGCAGCAGCTTGAGGTGGGACGGCGGCGGAGGGAATTTAGCAATCGCGAGGAGAGAATTGGGAGGGATTGGGTGAGGAGAGAGAGGGCGGAGGGACGAAGACAAAGTGCAGGACGAGTGTTAGAGGGCAGAGCTGGCTGTGAAAGTGGGCCAGCGTCTCCTCAGCAGCAGCAGCAGAGATGAACACAGCTCGCGGGGGGAAACTAACCTCGTCCTCTCTACATATGTGGCTGTCAGGGTGATTAAGCACATCGTCATGCAGAGTCGCAGGCAAGCAGCTCGACGGCGCTGCTAAAACAATCCCACACGAAGAGAGGAGAAAATTAAAGTCCCCCCGACTCCTCTGAGAAATGTGTTCTTCTTCTTGTTCCTACAGTTTACATGTCGGAGCTTCACTGTGTAGGATGAGCTGCAGAGTTTCACACTAGGAAGGCTTTTTTTCACATTTGTCCGCTGAAAGTGTAAATTTTTCTCTGTGCTCCAAGTCAACGGAAGCCCCGAGATCCCAAATTGATTTGAAAAGATGTACACCCTCGTGCACACACTTCAGCAAGGGTGCAGGCTTCTGCAATGCTTAAAAAAGAGTGTAAATGACGTCTTTTTAAATCAGTTTTGGTATCGGAAACAGGGTCTCCTTCTGTGCTGTGACCGTCCAGCATTATTAAACAACTTAAAAAAATCATCCACAGGCTTGTTTAGACAGCCGAGACAGGTGGGGAGGGTCGTGTACTTCATATCACGTTACAATCTGCTCACTTATGGCCAAGAAAAATGGATTCATACACAGAAATGTCTACAAATCTTTAATACAAACTCAACACTTCCTGTATCTGTTTCAAATTAAAAGCCCTTGTTTTTCACTGAGCACAAACCTTTAACCTCTTAACAAGGCTTTTATTGTGAAACATGTCTTCTTCTATTTATTTATTTTTTATATTGAACCTTATAATAATAAAAGTTGAATCGTTGTTGTGAGAAATAAAACACGATGTGTCACAGTTGCCCTGATGGACTGTAGTGGTGAAATTCTGTATTACCAGTCCAATCGGGTGTTGAGCTTCATGTCACACTGGTTTGTAAATCTGAATTGAATTATAATCTTTGTAAAGAAAGACGTTCTAGCTGATTTGAATTCTACGTGATAAACTGGCTATTTAGTGCGTAGGCCTATTGCTAATGTAAAGCTATACTGCAATAACATCCAGGTTGCCGCCTACGCGTGATGCTATTCAGAGCGTAAATCTCCTCTTATGCTCTGATTATGTCTAAGAAGAGGGACCGTGTTAAAGCTTCCTCTGTGTCGTACAGATACGCAACACACTCTACACTGAATGTTCTTATTATCTGATTGTCTTTGCTGTTTGTTGCGTGTCCGCGGTGTGACATTTGCATGTCGATGCGCTCCGACTGCAGCCATCAGTAAATCGTCCTCGCGTGTTCTTCTGTGGCTCTCGGAGCGGCTGCAGAGAAGGATTTTCCTTCTCCGTTCAGCCTCGGAGCCCCCTCAGACGGCAGCAGCGAAGTTTCTGTTACCTAGCAACCCATCGGCCCAGCACCTTCCGTTCGCTGCGAGGAGGCTCTGTGGACATCAGTAGTGTCAGAGGCAGGGAGGGAATCTCCCAAGTCACGTCTGTCGGATAAGATCTCGTCGTACGTGCGATCGGGAGGGTTTTGAATCCTCTGAAGACGTGTTACGAATATGAGAAGAGTAACATTTGTATTTTGTTTTTTTCTGATGTGTTTTCCGAGACCTGGACGTGTTTCCGTCCCTGTGTCACTTCGAGAGACGAAAAAACAATCCTGCCGAGAGGTCTCATCTCTGATGTAACCGGCGGGCGTGAAAAACAAAATGTCACTTTCCTTCCGTTAACGTCAATAACAGGATCAGTCGTCCCTTCAGCCTCCTCTTCCTCCCTCCCTCCCCGCAATCTGTGTGCAAGTCTCAACAACACGAAACGTTGCTGACTAATCGATCACTTTGACAACCCCGGTGCTAATCTCATTATTGGTATTCCTCCTGGTCGTCTCCTTTAGCTTCCCTTCAACCATTTACGGCCTTGTTTAGTCTGTGGTCTCCTTCCTTCCTTCGTCCTCCATCTTTTCCTTCTCTTGTCCTTTTATGACGCCTCAATGTCGCCATTTTTTTGTTGTCTTTCTTCTCTTCGCCTTTGTCTCTACTCTTCATCACTTCTGCTTCCCTTTAATGTCTCTCTTTCCCTCTTCCACCCCTGCCCTGTTTATCCTCTGCAGCGCCGGTTCACTTTATTAAACCATCTTTGTGCGTTTCCTTCATCTTCCACTCCGGAGTGATTACACGAAAAGGGCTGTTGATTAACATATGATTATCTCCCGTATGCTTGTTGTTTAAGCGTATTATACTTGCAAAAACTTAATTCCCTCATGGCCGTTTCTTCTTTCTTCTCCCTCGTTCCTCCTTCCTCCTCCTCCACCCCTCTCGTTTTTTAACCCCCTTTATGTTTTCTGTCTCCAGGTGGTCCGGGATCAGATCTCCCACTGTACGGTGAAGCTGCGTCAGACCACGGGGCTGATGGAGTACTGCCTGGAGGTCATCAAGGAGAACGACCCCAGTGGATTTCTGCAGGTGAGATGCAAAACAAGAGAAGATGTTTTTTACTAGAAGACACATCTCCCACTTTAATTTCAAGTCGGATTAATGAAGTGGAGCCGAATGCGAAATGTTTCCCAGAGCACCAGTTACAAACCTTTTCAGCTCACGACTGCTTAAAATGAAGCAGAAGAGCCTGATTTAAACCGTGTTGTTGCGGTTCATGCCAATATATCAGCTAATATTCTCATATTAACAGAATATAAACACTTTTTATACAATGATTCCTCATTTATGGCTATCAAACGTTGAAAAAGATACGTACACAATAACATTATATACAGTAGACATTTTATTGTATAAAGAAAATGTAAAGTAGTGACAATTTTCAAATTGGTGCTATTTTTTAACATGAAGAGTCAAGTTTAGTGACATTTCCCAACCCGAAAAAGAAATTCCTCCTCAAACTGGTAAATTACCGGCTGCAGATCTGACTCAGAGCATTTTACACAGATTTGACTTTACGTCCATGTGAAAAAAATTAACCACAAGCAAGATTCAAAGCGATAGATGCAGTAAAACGACAGTTTGTTTGTCGCGGGGAGACGTTTTCATCGCCTCTGCTGAGCTATTTCACCCTGTTAGAATCAAACTTATTTGACATTCAGCAGCTTAACGGCTGAAAAACTTCAGTCTTGTGTTTTTGTTTTTGTGGTCGTTGTCACTGAAGAGCCGAATCTGGTGAGATGACGACTAAACGCAGCCGACAGTGACTGTGATTGTATGTGCCTGATGATTGCAAGTGTGGCAAGACCTTTTGGAGAGACATTTATTTATCGTGACTTTTTTTTTAGCATGGTCCAAAATGATTTCGCCCATTAAGGGAAAAAAAATTCTGCGGGGAAATACAAGCTTGGTGTTTGTCTCAGTAACTTTCTGTGGGAATAATATATAGGAATAAAAAGAAGTGCAAATAAATTGTTCATGTGAAAATAGGTTTTCTTTGGAGGGCAGCTCCTTTTGAACCCATCTAGATATTATAATACTTAATATATGTTGTTTTGTATGCTCGCCTGCAGACAAATCTCACATCTTTGCACATTTAGCTGACCTTCTTTCAACCCATCAGGAGGTTTCCCCATCTGAATTAAGGCAGTAACATATGATTTGGGAATTGAAATGTATAGATTGGAAGTGTGCTGATTGAAAACTGCCTCCATACATCTGTGATCCTGTGGGTCTTTTGGTTCCCAGGTCAGAGTTTGTCCTTCCTCGATGAGCTCAGCTATTAATTTGTCCACCGTTGCTCTCAGATCTCTGACGCTCTGATCCGGAGGGTCCACATGACGGAGGGCCAGTGGGGGAAGGGGACCCTCACCCCCAGGATGACCAGCGACTTTGACCTCACTCTGGACAGCGGACCCCTCCTGCAGACGATCCACCAGCTGGACTTTGTCCAGATGAAAGGTAAGAAGAGAGGAGATAACGGGGGAAGATTCAGAGGCGTGGGCTTCGAGGAGAGAAGGCGCAGACGAAGTCTTTTTATAAACTCAAAGAGGAAAGTTCAAAGACTGTTGTTAAATCTCCAGCAGCCTGTGAAGGAGTCAGACGGATCTCTGTTTATGGGAAATTATCATAATGTACCTGCAGTGTTTGCAGAACTGAATCATCTGTTTTGTGCTAACAACTCATTACATTTATTAAGTAAAGGATTTGCACTAGTTTACCCACTGATTTGTTGTAATATGAATGTTAGAACCATAATTGTACTGTGATATTTATTGACATAATGTCTTCTGGACACTAAAGGGCCGTTCACACCAACAACAATAACATTAACAACTAGAACAGCACTCAGTGGAGCGCGTACCTCCGCCTCGCTCACAGATACCAGCCACCTAAAAACACTGTTACAATGTAGAGACGGCTTGTTCTTGCATTTAATCTTTTACAATCACAAGTTATTTAACAAGAAAAACCTAAATATATTCAGAGGCAGTTGATGTTTCTGAGCTTGCTGGATGTGTTTGATTCTTGCAATCACGTACCTGCTTCACACAGTGTGACATCACTGATATACTGCAGGTGTGTCACCAGAGAGTCAAGGTAGTTTTGTGTGTGTGTGTTCAGAATGCGGAAGCCTTTGATTGATGCGTTATAAATTCATATATTCATGATTGAATTTATAGATGATAAATATTGAACGGTGCCCTGCAGAGTCTCGTGTGTGTGTGTGTGTGTGTGTTTGTTGCACGTCTCTCACACGGGCTGTAATCTGGCCTGCTCTCTCTCAGTCCCAGCTGCTCCGATGCTCCAGCTGGAGGAATGCTGCACTCAGAACAACAGCGCCACGTTGTCATGGAAACAGCCACCGCTCTCCACCATCACCGTGGACGGATACATCCTGGAGCTGGACGACGGGAACGGGGGTCCGTTCAGGGTAGGTTTCCCCCCCTCCTCCGCAGGTACTCCTTTGTCTCCTCTCGGCAGGATTTATCTGTCCGCTTTAACAGAGGACAAACTTGTTTCTCGTAAAGCTCTAACGGGGGAGAGTTTCGCCGGATTTGCATTTAGATTACGAGACAAAAAAGTGAAAAACAGCACCAGCTACAGTAATAATTCACCTCTACAGAACACAACCCTCCCTCCTTCTCAACAAAGACTCCTTCAGCCGGTGCCAGGGAGCACAGCAGCTCAGCCGGGGGGAATGTGAGAGCGGCGCTTTGTCGCCGGAATCCCTCGAGGCGCCGCGTTACGGCCGTACGGCACAGCTCGGAGCGATACGAGAGCAGGTCATGTGACGCGCTGTATAGACACATGCCGCCAGGAGAAGGGGTCTGTAACGCAGCTGTCCGCTGGGATGATCCCGCAGGAAGTGCGATCTGGGATCAAAGCAGCGTTCAGACCCTCTCAGAGGTTCACCGTGTAATCCATCCACCTAAGACCCTCCCTGATCTCCGTACGTTGAGGCCCCGCTTTGTTATAACAGCAACTTAAACCTCCTCATTCATACACTCGGCACAATGGCAGAGGATATCTGTGTGCAGCCTCTAAACCTTTACGTTCCTTTACAACAATCAGGCTGGGAGATCTTTCCACTTTCTTGTCTCGAAGCTCCCTGACGACCATTTTCAATAAAGTTTTTTTAATTGTTGCTCCCCTGCTGTGCGAGCGGGAAACAAATGAGTTTCCCGGACCTCAGAAAATGATGTTTACCAGCAGTGAGAAAACAGAAGAAACAAGACTCTTTTACACAAATTCGTACCAATTATATTTGTCTTATTTCAAGTCAGAGGATCTCATTAAACTTGATATGCGACACGATCACCAAAGTAAAAGTAAAGGAACTTCTTTCTTTCATCCCAGCTTATTTCAACATTTCCAGTTTCACTCAGTCTTTTTTAACTCATCTTTGAAGTGGCATTTCCTCCCAGTATGACTGAGTATGACTGTTTTTTTTCAAATGTTTCTTTATCTGATTGTGAGACGTGACACGCTTAAACTAAAAGTGTGGTAACCGTGATGTCACAGTGAGATCGAGGTCTGATTCACGAGTGAGACCTGAGTACAGAATAAAGAATCAAATACAATAATAAAAAAAAAACCTTGACCTTGAAATATGACAATAAAAGGAAATAATGACAAAATGCATTGAACAATATGTTATAAAAATATGTCTAACAGCCTGATATTATAAATAAATGCACTATAAAATACCCTTGGCATGGTCTGAATAAGAATAAAGATGCAACCATGTCAGTAAAACAGTCACACCTTTACCTTTATCAGCTGCCCTGTTGATGTCAGTGCATCATGTCTGAGTCAACTAATGAGGCAAAACATCTGAAGGCCGACTGAGAATCCACGATTAGTGTCGACTGCAGGAACACGCAGCTCAGTGTTCCTGAGAACAGGTCGTCTCGGCGCGCCGTCTTAGTCACAGGAGTGAAGATCGGCGTGGGGGTAATTCTTTTGACGCAGCTCTTCGTCGACAAATTGTCTTAACAGAGAGGGAGAGACATCAGTAACCTCTGACTGATAAAGCAAATATTGCTGGCTGCCGATAATCGTTCAAGTACTCAGAAGGTGACCTAGAGTCTGACACGGGACAACAGTTGCTAACACTCCTCTCCACTCCCCGCGTAATGCCAACGGCCCATCAGCTGTTTGCGGAGGCGCCCTGTGTTTTAATTTAGAAAAAAAAAAAACGGCAGCCACTGACCTCGAGTCAGTTCGCTCTCCTCTCCGAACCCAGCTGCTCCTTCCTCTCAGTTCATTCCGTAATCGCCTGTTTGTACGCGCCTTCATCCCTCAGCGGTAATTACGACTGTTGCACGAGAGGGCGATCGTTTACATCCAATCTGCCGACAGATTCGCCGACTGCATCCGCTTACTGCTAATTGGTAGGAAGCGGATGCCAAATTGTGTCGCGACTTGAGACTTTTTGCCGAAATTTGGCACATTTTGGAGCTTTTAGATGATTTCTTTTCTTCAGATTTGCCGTTTTCCCGTCTTGTTAACTTGAACTCGGATGATTTGAAGTCATACTTGTGTACCTTCGCTTTGCCAAACAACTATTTTCCAAATCGCGCAGGAAGTTTTTCTCATTCTCCTCTCCTTCTCTCTGACTCACTGAGGCTCGCCAACGCAGCGCCTCGCTGAGCTTGGCGAGTTGTGTCCCCCGTGTCTATTTATACCGAGGCGTGTGGGCTGCCTCGCCCACGCTCGGTTGTATACGAACTCTCACTCATTACGCTCACCGTCGGATCCAAACAGGACACTCCTTCAGAAGCTCTCTTGTCTGTTCTGTGTCAGAGCGACGCGCTTGATGTGTCCTAACAGGAACGCACTGTGTGTGTCTTTACAGGAAGTGTACGTGGGGACGGAGACCATCTGCACGGTGGACGGGCTCCACTTCAACAGCACGTACAAGTCCAGAGTGAAGGCCTTCAATGCGAGCGGAGTGGGCCAGTACAGCAAGACTCTGATCATGCAGACCTCTGAGAGTACGTGAAGCATCATCTCCTCCCGCTACGACTCACATGTGACTGTAGATCTTGAAGGATAAATGCACTCTTTAAACAGAATTCATTCATTTGTTCCTCTGATCTTAAAACACTTCAGTCAGTTTTCAGAACAAAGTTGTCATTTAGAATCCACAAAGAGCCCGAGAGTCAAGTCAGAGACTCGTCAGCGCCTCTGCTGAACTGAACTGATCTCAGCCTGCATTTGTAACGAAGCGAGCAGAGATAGTCAACACTTTTCAAAGCAGTGGGACTTGATTAGAGCAAGATCAATAAATCAGCCCAGCAAAGAT
The DNA here is from genome assembly GCA_039737535.1 of Lagodon rhomboides. NCBI lineage: Eukaryota > Metazoa > Chordata > Actinopteri > Spariformes > Sparidae > Lagodon > Lagodon rhomboides. Next base: position 22,486,501 of record CM077801.1, on the reverse strand, counting down.
GTCTGCTGATATCAGACTGTTGCAGATATATTGGCGACTTAAGGATGAAAAAGCGGTGTGATCGCTAAGGTTGTAGGCGCAGGTGACGTATAGAGTAGATACGCTTTGACATCGTGCAGGTAAATGAGCTGCCACCAGAGAGCGCTAACAGCTTTTGATCCAAAGATGAGTTGTTTTGTTAAAAAAAGATACTGCAAGCCACCGCCGGCCTCATCATCAGATTGATGTTGGCCTTGAAGATCCTGTATCAGTCGAGCTAACAGGAACGGCAGACGAAAACAGAGAGACCGGATGCTGAGGCTGAAGGCACACGTTGGCAGGAAACCGAGAGAAAGTGGCCAGTAGGGCTGCAGTGGTGTGATAACTGTCTGAGGAAATATCGTCGGCCATATTTATAATACAGTTATTATCATTATTGTAATATAAATGTACAATTTCCTGACATAAAACTTGATATAAATTTGAAATATTTATTTTTATTAACACTGTTACACTCTTAGAAATAAAAGTTCTAAGTAGAACCATATAAGGTTCTTCGGCTTGTCCTCATAGGAGAACCCTTTTTGGCTCCAGGTAGAACCTTTTATAAAGGTGGAACCCTTTTTTGAGGGTTCTACCTAGAACCCAACATAAAGGGTTATACCTAGAACTGTGTGTGTAAGGTTCCACCCAGAACCCCCCATGAGAGATTCTACAAAGAACCCATCCAGGATCTTATACCCATGCTTTCAACAATCCCTGAAGAACTCTTTCTCCAAAAAAGGGTTCTCTGGATCAAAATGGTTCTTACTGGAACCGTTAGTGTTACCAAGAACCCTTTTTAAACCCGTTTATTCAGGAAAGGGTTTTTCAGAAGCAAATGGTTCCAGGTAGAATGGTTCCTTCAAGAAGAACCCTTTTGGAACCCTTATTTCTAAGAGTGTAGGGTAAAGCTTTACAGTGGAGATATGCAGATGTGCATCGTATGATAACCGTCAAGTCTCAAACGATGATATGCCGTGAAAACGATATAGAACAACAACCCTAGTGAGTGTTAATCAGGGTAATAAATGACAGGTGGTTCAGAGCAGCTGAGTGTTGAAAAGAGAGAATAATTTAAGTGATATTAATGTCTGGTTTATTAATTACAAGGTAGAATAATTAAAAAAGGACACACAGTTTATAAATTGCAAGTTATAAAGTCATAAGATCAATAAAAAGGCTTGACGACACAACTAGATATAAAGGTTTCTCTCCTCCAGGTACCTGCCACATGTTTGCGACTGTCTCTCTTTGTTTTTATACATTAATTTCTACTTCATCTCACCAGGTGTTGTTATTTACAGCAGCTTCTACTCATGTTTGACTCATGTTTTTTGCATGATCAGATGTTCGGAAAAGTGTTTTAAATTACATTTCTCTCCATATTGTGTTTGTTTTATGCCACGACGATGAACATTCGTAGCAAACAGCTGGCAGGTGTTTTATCACTAATTGTGAGAGTGATCAGTGAGAGCCTCGGCTCAGTTTCCTTCTTTTCCGTTCATTAACGGCAAATAAGTTTTGACTGAACTCACTGAGATCTTAGGAATAATAAAGTGCTGCTGTCAGACTGAAGCCTTGCATCTTCAGAAGGAGAACTTCTGAGGAATTTAGGGGGAAAAGAGAATTTATTTCCAACCCTTCTCCGGCAATTTTTCTCTCATTCCGGATTGAAAACCGTGAATTTTTGTGTTTTTAATGACGCTTTAAAAGGGTTTCCGAGGGCTCGTTGCTCTTTCATCTTTCATGTGACACAAAAATAATAACAGTAAAAGCCTCCAGACTACCAGTTGCAAGGTTTTAACCCGACGCGGCAGCAGGATGTGAATTCTGGGTGTGTTTGAGCTTTTAAACCAGGTACATCCAGTAGCAGCTGGTCGGCGTCTAATCCGCCCACGCGCTTGCTTTCCCATTAGTTAAACGCTGCTCTGCATAGATGGGAAAGCTTGTCATCTATCAGTGGACCTGAAGGACCCCGACAGCCTCCGGGACCTGATGGAGAGAGCACTCAGCAGCTGTTGGGGGGGCTTTACAAAGTGATCTAACCACTTTTCACTTTCAGATGTGACATCCTCCACCCTGACCGGACTGTGCTTTGATTTTTTTTTTTTGGACGCCTTTATTTCCCCCATGGGAAGACGGGAGAGTGTGAATTCCTCCATCTGTCGCTCTGCCCTTCTCGAGATCTGCTCCTAGGAGCTCTTTGCTTGTGTTTCTTCTGTGTTTTGGAGTTGAATCAGCTGATCGAAACCTGCTTTTAACCCTTCTCCTCCACCCCCTCTGCTTCACTGCTTCGCCACGCTCTCCTCCTCCTCCTCCCCCCTCTTTTCCTCCTCCCTTCTTCCTCTCTCCCCCCTTCCATCATGTCACGTTTCAGCTGGACTCCCTCCATGCGATATTCAGTCTATAGGCACAGGTATGGGCGGCTCTCATTGCTGACTGTGAATCCCCTCTTGACCATTTCCTGTTTCATCAGTGCGGTGTTCACTCTCGAACCAGCAGGAGGGCCGTTTGCCGCTCTGTGGGCTGCGCTCATTAAACGTTCGACACGGGCCTCTAATGAAGGTCTTTGTTTTATTTCCTTTGGGAAATAAAAGCCATGTAATGAAACCTTCAGCACATGTGACAACAATAAAAGTGGTGGACAGGAATGTCCAGCGCAGCCCACAAACAGCGCAAACAGCCTTCTGCTCGAGCCCCATATTTCTCTGTATAGAGCTTAGAGTATATATTTATATTTTCAAGCCAGAGTCAAACAGTTTGCAAAGCTAACAGCGTTTGATTTAGCCTGCCTGCAGGGTGATGTGTTTGCAGGAGCTCACAGTTAAAGGGTCAGTTCACCCACATCACAAAACAAAAACAACCCCGAGTGATGTCAGTCCACGCGGATGGTTTTAAATCTACACCACAGACTGGAATTGTTGATTAACAGTGAACTGAGCTCCAGGTGTCATAAACTCCACCCAGCAGGTTAAAACAACGCTGTTTATTCCTTGCAGATTGTCTGACAGAGGTGTTATAATATTAAGAGAATTAAGATTATAATTATTAAGTTGTAATATATAAATTAAGTTGTATAGTGTAACGCTAAGAATAATCAATAATCATTATGATCTTAGTGAATCTTCTTCCTCTCGTCTTTTCTCACGTAGTTATCTTTTACAGTGTAACGTCACCTCATCTAACCTCCAGCCACCTCTGTAAACTCATCGTCAGTGTCTCAGGTGTTGCGGTCGGTGATGCTATCGATGCTAAACTCTGTGTACAACTATTCCACAGTCGCCTGGTTCACCTTCGACGCCGCCTCCGCTCACCCGGACATCATCCTCTCCAACGACAACCTGACGGTGACGTGCAACAGCTACGACGACAGGGTCGTCCTGGGCAACTCCGCTTTCTCCCGCGGCGTTCACTACTGGGAGATGACCATCGACCGCTACGACAACCACCCGGACCCGGCCTTCGGGATCGCCCGGGGCGACGTCCTGAAGGACGTGATGCTGGGGAAGGACGACAAGGCCTGGGCCATGTACGTGGACAACAACCGCTCCTGGTTCATGCACAACAACTCGCACACCAACAGGTGAGAATCAAAGTAATGCTCAAGTGATCAGTGACGTCTGGTACTAATGCAGATATTTATGTTGTATATTTTGTATATTTGATACTCTTATTGTCCTTACATTGTGCTTACATTATCCAAAATGTTTTGAACAATGTTTTAGTCAGAGAAATCTTAATTTAAGAGGGTAGAAGTGCTGCAGGACGTGAGAACAAATGTTCTGCAGGATGTTGCTGACAGAAGCGCCTGTCTTACATGAACATCTCTTTTACGTCATTTCTGACCGTGCAGGACGGACGGTGGCATCAGTAAAGGTGCTACAATCGGGGTCCTGCTGGACTTCTCGCGCAGGATCGTCATCTTCCTCATTAACGACGAGCAGCAGGGCCCGGTGGCTTTCGAAGGCTTGGAGGGCGTCTATTACCCGGCCATCAGCATCAACCGAAATGTCCAGGTACACACTGATATTTACTGCATCAAGTATTTTTACTACGTTTACTATCAAACCAAATCTTCACTTACAGCCCTCATGTTCATATATAACATTATTTGAGCTACTATCTCATTTAAATTGGTCAACATGTGAGCTGTTTAATCGCCGGCCTTGAATCACTGTGCTAAAGATTCGCCCTCCCACAGCACCGCTGCGGGCGTAAACAGAGGTTCTGACTCGTAGATCAATAAAGAATCACACGGGTACAGTTATTATTCATTAAAACTGCTTGTGCAAGTTTTACACAAATATGGGCTCAAAGGATTAAACCTTGAAAGAGAAGAGGCTTCAAAGACTCAACAACAGTTAGCAGCTTTGAATTTCTTATTGCTCTCAGCCAGTTTTCTCATTTTAAATGCTGTCTCCGGGTGATGAAAGAGACGTGCCTCCAAGACAAAACACTCGACTCGCCGGCGAACCAGTCCAACAGCTCCACCTGCAGGCAGGAAGTAAACCAAACAGCCCTCCCATGATTTATTAACTCGCATGTAAATGTGTTTTTCTTCAGGTTACACTGCACACTGGTCTACCCATCCCTGATTTCTACACTCCCGGAGAGGCAGATCCCGCTGGCTCTGTGTGCTAAAGACTGACAACCACCTACACCTGGTTGGGGAAAACCTCTCCAGGATTTCCCAGGGTTCATCCTGCCAGTCAATAACTATGATCCAACCCTCTCCCTCCAAACCTCCTCATGTCCCCCTGACCGACTGACCCCATGACCCTCTGTAAGAGGCCCCATCCAGCGCTGAGCCATGCCGTTATCATGCCTAAACCTTGGACACACGGACCATCCGCAGGACAATGTCAGAATGTACAGTGCTTTGCAATCTGTACGTGGTGTGATGACATACAGTGTGTGGAGTAGTGGAGGAAGGTGGAGGATAATTATGATCTCAAGCTGACGGACTTGAAATTATGTGTCGTGATCATAATATGTGCTTAAAGGTGCAAAATGTAAGAACTGACGACCGACTCCAAACCAACAGGGGACAGCATATCACCAGAGTAGCTGCTACCTGCTGCTAGCCGTATTCTGTTCGTAGGCTACATCCATGACTGTAGCCACTGTAAGCTTGTTAGCTCAGTTAGCCGTGCAGCTAGTTGGACCAATGGGAGAGTGTTGGTGCTAGCAAAGGAGCTTTGGACCGCTGGGAGAAAGAGGTTTACCGGTCCAAGGACTAGCTGATTAGCATGCTAATGTCAGTGGACATCTCCGCAACACAAAACAAAAACACCTTTGACATATTTAATTCTGTTGATAATTTTAGTATTTTTTGAATGTTTGAAACTAAAATTCCTTTAAAGGAATACTTCAAGGGGAAAGACACCATTCCCATCCAAAATATGAAGCTACCCGTTAGCGGTGAGTTTGCTTAGGTTAGCATAAAGATAGGAAACAGCTAGCCTGGCTCTGTCTCAAGGTATAAAATGTGTCTACCAGCACCTCTAAAGCTTAATTATTTAACATTTATATCTAATTTGTTTAAAATGTACAAATGTTCTGGTTTTACAAGCACAAAAAAAATGTATGAGTAGGTGCTGGCAGGCCGATTTTGTTACATTAGCATGCACCAGGCTAGTTGTTTCCCCTTGTTTCCAGTCATTAAGCTAAGCTAACCAAACCACCTGATGGCTGTATCTTCATATTTAGCATAAAGCCATCAAAGAGGTATCGTTCCTCTTATCAAAATCTCAGCATCAAAGAAAGAAGCACATTTCCTCAAAGGAAATACATTTTTTTGTAAAAAAAAAAAAAAAAGTAGCCAACTTTCAGTTCACTATATCTTATCCTTTCTTGCAAAACGCAACATTCTCTACATTTCTGTTCCTGCCATGATCCCTCACACATTTAAATCATCAGGGGGATCGTGAGAGTTGGTTTCTTGTGGGCGGGGTGGGGGTTGTTGAGACTGGTCAGCAGCTGCAATGATCCCTGGACGAGAGCAATAGTCCGACTCTCAGCCGCGTCACTGTCGTATTCTCGTCCGTGTACATGAGACGCTTTTCATAGTGGCTTAGCTCATGTGACCCTTCTGTATCGTCTTTAAAAAAAAATTAATAATACAGCATCAGCGTGTTATATGCTACTGGAAGCGAGGCCTTAGCGCAGCCTTTTCTCTGTGGTGCAGCTCTCAAAACCGATGGGACAGATTTTGGTTCTAATGTATCATAAAAGCTTAGATTCTGTGTATTGATGAGTGTTGAAAAGTGGGTTAAAGACTGTGAAGCTTCTTGAATAAGGTGCTACAGCAGCTCGCTTCATTCTGGCTTTTTTTACCGTAGGTGACTGAATCCTGGTAGTTTTGTAATATTGTTATTGAAATGATCTATCGCAGAGAGGTGTGTATAGCTAAATAAGTTATTGATGTTCAGAGTTTTTCAATGAGAATTCATCATTGTTCCTTTATTTGATGTATAGTTATTACTGAAAGAACGGAACCGAATCTTTTTTCGTCGCTTTAAAAAAAATGTAGTTTTGGAGTTTGTTCATGAAGCGAAGAGGCTTTACAGTAATCGTAAGAACCAGTTTATGTCCTGCTAAAGCAACAGGAAAGGTGATGATGCACTGGGATGTTTTTGTCGCACTGAATCTGGGCAACAGCCTCCTCAACAGGCAATAATGTGAGACAGGATGCTTTTCAAGGCTAAGCCATGCTAGCAGCTCTGTGACACAGCAGTGCTTTGAGCTGCTAACGCTCATAATAGCATGCTAACATGCTTACAGGGAATTTGCTAAAATTGTTAATGTTTTCCAGGTGTAATCTCTACAATGTTCACCGTCGTACTTTAGCATGCTAACAATTGCTAAAAAGAAAATGTACCCAAATGCATTTTGCAACCTGCAAGTACAATAGTGGTGAAAGTACCTCAAAATTGCACTTGAGTAAATGTACTTAGCTACATTCAGTACATCAACATCAACTTGCAACTATGGGAATGTCACACGTTGACAGTGACAATGCTAAAATGGTTATGGCTATTATTTAGCACGTATAAAGTTTACTATTAATATCCCATTTAGCCTGTTACCATGCTAACATTTGCTAGTTAGCACAAAGCTCAACTGAGGCTGATGGGAATGTCTGTAGTTTCAGAAGTATTTGGTCATAAACCAAAGTATTGGACAAATTTCACAAATTAAGTAATCACCAAAGTTATTACAGTTAATCTTGAAGGGAACACGAATGTTTTTACCAAACTTCACAGCAGTTCATCCAACTGCTGTTCACTAAAAACCACAAATGAGTGAAGTGAACTTCAGGGTGGTGTTAGAGGAAAAGTCAGAGAATAACCAAAGTCATCAGGATTCATCCTCTGGAGAGCAGGAATGTCAGTACAACATGTTATGCCAACATGTAGATATTGACATATTCCACTGGATGAGTGGCAACTTTTAGCGCAATAGGAAATGTCAGGAATCAAGAAAAGTCATGAAGGTTCACCCGCTGGGAACCACGAGTGTCAGTACATAAATTCATAGCAATTCATTTCACAATTGTCCACTAAAAACCAAACATGTCAAGTCATGGTGGTGCTAGAGGGAACAAAATATTACCAAATTCATTGAGACTCTTCCTCTGGGGACCACGAACGTCAGTACGAAATGTCAGTTCATTCAACACTTGTCAAGACGTGTCACTAAAAACCAAAAGTGTCAAACTCAAGGTGGCGCTAGAGGACATGTCAGATCAAAACTCCTCCTCTGGGGACCATGAATGTGCTGTTATAAGCTGCTAGCATGGCTAAACAGGAACAGGAACTCAAGCCAAAATGTTTAGGGGTCAGCTCGAGGAAGTTGTTGCACTTCAGGTTGCCCTGAAAACGTTCCCGGTGCATCACCGCTCTGAGACGTACGGTAAACGTGTCTAGCATTCACATGAGGTGCTATCCTGTGTTTCAGCTTCATGGGTGTGCCTTTTCCCCTCCTCAGTACCCGAAAGATTTATTAAAACTTTGCTACAAACTAGATTCATCGCTTCAGCAGAGTCGACTGTAACATCTGTGATGCCTGACTTCACCTGCTGCTACGTATTTTTTCTATCAGCAAAAGTGCAAACTCAACAAATAGTCGTGTTTGTTAAAGATACAACGACAACCACAGTGTTGGAGGGAGTATTACAGTCAGGTATGACAACTTTCTAACACCTTTATTTCCTCTCTCGTCCCCCGGGGTGTGTGGATTGTGAATCATCTGGGACTGATGGCTGCTCACTTGGATGCTAAAATGGCTGCAAACGGTGAACTCTATAAACTTCAGTATGTTATGTGCATGTGTGCTGACGATGTTAAACTAAAACCAGACTACTGCAGTGATCAACACGTTGCACGGCCTTTTCCCGCAAGGCCGGATTCAAGCTTCGATTTATGCAACATTTAATTGGTGGTTTTTTTCAAGGTGAGCCTTTTGTCCGGCCGTAATTATAATACGAGACCACAAAAGCGGCCCATTCAGCAGAGGGTCACCGAGAGAGCGAGGGCTTCCTTTGACTCATACGGAGACAAGAGCAGCCTTCATCACGGCGTTACACAACCTCAGATTCCAGGACAAACAAACAAAATGGCTTTAATTCTGCAAAAACAGTTCATTAAAGGGATTTTCCTTATGTCCAAGAGAAGCTGACACACACTTTAGTTTAGTTTTTCAACAGAAATCATCTTCTCATGAGCGAGCATGTGAAGTTAAATGAACTTCTCTGATGGAAAAAAACAACACTTCTGACATTAAAACTGTGCGATTGTAACATTTATTTGTTTCTAAACCAGCCAAATACACTTAAATGATATCGAACTAGACCCGGGGACGATTTAAAGTCTATGATACAGCCTCGTCAGACTTTTATTAATTATTAAAAATGTACGCACAGTCGCTGGGCGACACTGGGTGCTACATCTCCAAATGTACATACATATGTGTGTGTGTGTGTGTGAGTGTGTGAGGGTGTGTGTTACCTGCATTATAACCTCATTTTAACTCCAAAGTGATTCTTTTTGCCCTGTTTGATCCGCGGTGGAATGTCATCACTCGATATTATTATTTTACGGTGATACTGAAATATGTCTATGGAAGAATTTTATGAATATAAAATGGTAACATGGTTACGACTATGATTTTAACACGGTATGATTATTATGGTTGTTATGATTATATGTCTCCTCATTACCATATTACTGCTATTATTATGATGACCTGAAGTGTAATACGAGCCTCCGTGTTTTTGTATGTGTGAATATTCAATAAATAGGTGTCAACAAGGTCTCGCGTCGCCTGGAATGTCTCTCGTTCTGCGTGTTTCTGATGGTTTTTGACACAGAAAACATGTCAAAGTGAAAATAAACCGCTGCAACGTGATCTAAATTCATAACCTCATTACAGAATCGGCCTCAGTCTAACTCAGTTTAGGAGGACATTTAGCATTTCTGGTAAAAACAGAAACATGTTTTCATCTTTTTCGATAGAAATACAACTAAACTAACTTACTTAAACTTACTCACGGAGCCGTCTGAACTTTCCACGTTAGGAATCCTAAGTAAGGATGGTATATATGCATCCTAAATTCAAAATAGACCAAAAGTAGCAGTGAAATATTGAGATTGTATTGCTGCTGTTAGCCTATTAATGAAGCTCACGTTGTTGTTAGCCAGTCAGCTTTAAATGTAGCTGTCCATGTGTTAAATGGGTATATTATTGATACTCACTGAAACACTGAATTCCTGTTTGACGAGTGGAGCGAGACAGCGTTTTTTATAGACACAGGCAGTCTCATGCAAAAGCTAAACACAGACACAGGCGTGACAGGACGAGTGCTAATTGAGGAAGTTCTGGTTTGGATTTCTTAAGATAAGACAGTCTGAGATAGGGAAGGACACAGCCACGAGTTTAGGAATGAAAGAGAGGTCTTTGCAAGTTGAGATGGGACATTTTTCTGTAACGAGGCGTCTGCTCAGCTTCAGGACCTAAACACTGTTGTTTTGCCGCTTGAGGTTCTTCCTCTAAGTTACAGATTTCCTGCAGGTTGCATCAGGCTCCAGGATCTCTCTCTGTGTTGTGCTGCACTCATTTGACCCTCGGGGCCTCCTGCAGAGACGCATCGGCCTCAGCATGGCGCTGCCAAACCACCATACGTCCCGCTGGGGTTTCTGCGGTTTTGATCAAGGCCACCGGAGGGCATTTATATGGGGCTCTTAACCAAAGTGCTCTAAACTTTGTCTCTCATTCACACGCAACGATGGCAGCGAACCACCACGCAAAAAGAAAAAGGCATGGCTGGGACCCAACACTGCGATGAATGGACGACCCGCTGCACATGCCAACAGCTGAAGGAAAATAATTGCTGTAAATATAATTAACCGACCGACGGATGTGGAATTTGGCATAAATAACAGATTAGCTATGAACTAGTTAGAAATATTCGCCCAGAGTGGACTTGCATGTAAATCCTGAGTCATCGTATGAATGTTGATCCTGGATCGAGTGACATGCAGCTTTTCTTTATGTTGATGAAGGTTCTCAGTCATCCAGGTCAAGGTAAATCTAGGTGCTGTATCGTCGGTATCCGGACCTGTTTCAGTTTCTTGGAGACGTTTAATCTCTCATCCAAGAGGCTTCTTCAGTTCTCACTAGCTGGAGAGGAGTTGGCGGGCTTTCAGTGGAAGTGGAAGCCTTCACAGAAAACACATTAATGCCGTGGACAATAACATCAAGTTCACACGGGAAGATGTCAGAAGGAGACAGTCTGTCCTTCTTGGACGGCGCAGTACACACTGAAGAAGACAGAAGCCTCAACATCGAGGTGTACAGAAAACCTGCACACACAGATCAGTACTTGCTGTTCGAACCTTAAACCATCGGGCTGAGACCGTGCCCACAAAGACAGAGGGGAAGGAGTTAACTTAAAACCTGTGGTCACCCAAACTGGACCTTTGTCAAAACCGCTAAAAGATCCAGAGCAGACAGAGAGGAGGAGACGAGAAAACGTAACAACATCGTCTCAGGACAAACATCATATCCCAGTTCACTTTAAACCTACCAACACACTGAGGCAGAAACGTGTCCATCCTAAGGAAAAAGCACCTTACACATTACTTATCACCCACCTACAACACTGTACTGAGTTCCCTCCCCAGACAGCTTAACAACCATTCACACCTGGCCTCACCTAGCCTTAGAAACCCACGTAAAGGCCGGTTTGACCAGCGACCCACGAGTGGCCCTAACAACTCTGAAACTCTGTAGGAACACACCTACACAGAGTTTAAGAGCCTGCAGCTCCCCTCCAGTTAGTTAGAACTAAAGAAGCCTCTTGGATGGAAGAAGTCCAGTTGCCGACGATACAGCAGCTTTGCTTTATACTACTACTTTCTCCACACATGCAGTAGTACTCCCCAGAGGCCTGTTAACCCACTTTATTGTGCAAAACTGGTGGAGTTACCCTTTAACTTTCACTCTGAAGTCTCTCTGTGCACCTTTTCCTGCTGCTCAGCTTTTCAGCTCAGCGGAGGGCCGGCCAGAGGAAACACCCTCCCCCTGCGCTCACCAATGACAAGCGGCTGAAGGAGGAGACTGCCGCATGAAAAACTGACACCACCTTCGCTCTCAGCTTCACTCCCAGCCGGGACCACACCAGGGAACCACAGCACGAACCTCACCTGCCCGCAGCAGCATGGCGACGCCTCTCACCGACCAGGAGAAGCGCAAGCAGATCAGCATCAGGGGGATCGTGGGAGTGGAGAATGTGGCCGAGCTGAAGAAGGGCTTCAACCGCCACCTGCACTTCACCCTGGTGAAAGACAGGAACATTGCAACACCCAGGGATTATTACTTTGCCCTGGCCCACACTGTGAGAGATCACCTGGTGGGGAGATGGATCAGAACACAGCAGTTTTACTATGAAGCAGACCCAAAGGTAAAGACCAGAGGCTTCAACATGAAACTAAAACACATCTCACACTGTTGAAATACAGTCCACTTATACTTTAGAGTGTCATAGTCCTTAGAATATGTTGCTGACGTGTTTGAGACACTTGCAAAAGGGTTTGAAATATGTGTTAGATTGTCCAGAAACTGATACATGTCACTTTAAGATGTCATTTAAAAGTTGCTTTCTGGTACAACACATGCAAATACATGATTTTCTGCACACTTAAACTGCATTTCAAACATTTCCTACCTTGTTTTTACTGTAAAAGGAAGCTACAAATGTATGACAAAGAGCTCATTCTCTCACACGTCTTTTATAGGAAGTAGTTTTTTTGTGCAAGAGTTTCTGTTGCGTAAGACTTTCCCAGGTTTCCAGACAGCACGGTCCTGGTTAGGTGGTGCATCGTGTTTACGGAGCTATTTTGTGCAGGAGAGTGTTTCCTTGTCCCAGTTTCACTCATTTGCTGCTCAGCTCTGCACGCTTTATAAGAGAGGTTAATATTTTATAAATAAAGTCTCTAAAAGGTGTGTTTCCGTCTGCATGTCTAGAGGGTGTATTATCTGTCTCTGGAGTTCTACATGGGCAGGACGCTGCAGAACACCATGATTAACCTGGGGCTGCAGAACGCCTGCGATGAAGCCATCTACCAGGTCAGACGGGACAGTGATGCAACCTCAAACACACACACACACACACACACATATTTTTATTTTGTCATAAAAACATCAACAGCTGGCTTTAATGTCCCCGTCTTTCCGTAGCTCGGCCTGGACATGGAGGAGCTGGAGGAGATGGAGGAGGACGCGGGTCTGGGGAACGGAGGTCTTGGCAGGCTGGCAGGTAAAAAGAGAGAGAGGAAGAAGGAAGTGACATGCACCAGAAAAAAAAAAAGCTTGAAATTGACAGTGAACAAGCGGTGCATGCAGACACCTCTCCGTTACAACACAACTCCATTGTCATTACAACATATTCTGGCAGTTGTCCATGAAATACCTCTTTGTCTCTGTTGAGCATTTGAAGGAAATGACTGTGTACATGACTAAATAAACTCTGCACTTCCCCCACTGACACCATGAACGTGAACATTTTCATGTCTCACAGAGGATTTTGATTTCATGTTTCTCTCCTCCTCGCAGCATGTTTCTTGGATTCGATGGCCACCCTGGGTCTGGCAGCGTACGGCTACGGCATTCGATATGAGTATGGAATCTTTAACCAGAAGATAAGAGACGGCTGGCAGGTCAAAAACATACTTTCTACAAATTACAGTTCACCAACACACCATCAGCTGCTGATCAACTGTCTGTAACTTCTAACATACAGTCCTTAAATGATGGGATTTCATAGATAGCATGTCTTATCTTTTACTCGAAAGTAGGGCTACAGCAGACATGAATTAGGTCAGAACACACTAAGAGCTAATCATTAACAGTCACTTAGCGTGTGGTCTGCTAACCTGAAGCAGCACTGAAGGGGCACAAGCTGGTGCTGGTTGGTTTTTGATGAAGAAGCCAAATAAACATTGCGTATCTCGAGATAAGAGATCTCCACACTGAGGGCTTTTGCCCTTTTGAATTCTTCCGGCTGTTTGCTGTTCGGGGCCTGTAAACATGCACTTCTGAACACTGGGCTGATTCGAAGCCCAGTTTTTTTTCTCACTGGGGTGGATGAACCTACAGGATCAGTTCAGTCCCCGCCGCTATCTGACAGCAAACGGAGGGAGAGTCGGTGCACTGTTCACACCAAATCTAATCTAATCACGCAGCTGACTGTGCGCGATACAGCATCTTATCGACAGCTTGATTAATTACAGGAGGGAGCTCCTTTTTTCTCACCTCCATGTATAAAGCAGAGTGACTTTTCTCTCTCTCTTTGTAATATCATGTGAAAACTGTTTGCCTTTGCCTTGGACTGATCCATTACAGGTGGAGGAGGCAGATGATTGGCTGCGGCATGGAAACCCGTGGGAGAAAGCGCGTCCCGAGTACATGCTGCCGGTTCACTTCTACGGACGGGTAGAGGAGACGAGAGACGGCTCCAAATGGGTCGACACTCAGGTACTGAAGATGTGCACAGATTACAGAAGGTACTGATAGGAATGTACCACCAGGGGCGGGGCCAGAGGGGTGGCCAGGGGTCTCGCCTGGAGTCAGAATGTTAAATGTGAAAGGTAGCTGGCCTGTTGGTATCATGAATGGATTACTGAACAGGCCCAACTAGTACAAGATGACGGGCCCCGGAGCCTCTGCATGTGATGCACAACAATTGATACAAAAGTGATACAAAACCACTACTTATTGACACAAGATGACTAAAAAGTGACAAGAAATGACTTCAGAGTTACACAAAACAATGAAAAAGTCACAGCAAAACTACAGAAAAGTGACACAAAATGATCGCAAAGTGACACAAACCAACTAAAAGGTGATGCAAAACAACTAGAAAGTGACACACAATGACTATAAAGTTATGCAAGACGGCCACAGAGCTATGCCAAACCACGAATAAGTGATGCAAATCTACTGAAAAGTGAAAGAAACTACTACAAAGTCATGCAAATCTACTGAAAAAACAGGTTTAAAAGGTTTAAACTTCCCTTCACAGTGTGTCAGTATGATCTCTATCCCTGAATTGTCCCTCCTCGGCCTCCACATTGTGCTGCTGTGTTTTCCTGCTGACTCACTGTTTGCACTTCTCATCGATGCAGGTGGTTCTGGCGATGCCGTACGACACACCCATCCCCGGCTACATGAACAACACTGTCAACACCATGAGGCTGTGGTCCGCCCGGGCCCCCAACGACTTCAACCTGAGGGACTGTGAGTTGGACCATTTTCTACTTTTACAAAACTTTCCTTTTAGTTTGTCAACAGAACAAGTTGGCAAGAAAGAAGGAAACTGCTGCAACACTGGCACCTTGCAAAACGGTGTCTGTGTTGCAAAACTCTTCTTCTTCTTCTTCTGCAAAGTTCAATCAAGCACTATAATATAAAATATGTGTATTATTTAACTTAAATGCACTTTATTGTCCGTAGTTAATGTGGGAGATTACATCCAGGCTGTTCTGGACAGAAATCTGGCAGAGAACATCTCCCGTGTTCTCTACCCCAATGACAACGTAAGTTTAATGTTTTGTCCTGAAGCACATGTTGATTTTATCTCTAGAAACATTCTCTCGTACTTAAAATCAAGGTCTTCTCTGCCTCTGCTGTCTCTGTATGCTGTAGTTCTTCGAAGGAAAAGAACTCCGACTGAAGCAGGAGTACTTTGTCGTGGCGGCCACACTCCAAGACATCATCCGCCGCTTCAAGACCACCAAGAAGGGCGTCCCCGGCCGAACCTCCTTCGAGAGCTTCCCAGACAAAGTAAACTTCAAATTCAGTCCTTTTATCGACGAATACAAAAAGCAAAGGAGTTGAGAAGCTCTGAGAAGCGAGTGTCGGAGGGATGTTACCACACAAGCTCATCCTCC